>CM040126.1:292764016-293278487 GCA_022559845.1 Amorphophallus konjac | reverse complement strand
GGTATCAGAGCAAGGCTCTGTTGTCCTTAGATCTGACGATCTACAGAGAGATCCCAGTGTAGTGTTAATCATGAATTGTTCTGTTGATCATATTTTGGTCAGTTGCTTACCTGTTGTTGATGGTGATGATTTTGATTCATGGTTAGGCAAAATGTGTGGGCTAATTAACTCTGTTAATCATGAACTCTGGAAATTGATATATTATGGCCCGAACAAATTACCTCTGAATGAGACTAGATGGTCTCATGAAGATGAACTGAAAAATCATGATAATGTTTTAGTTTTATGATTATTAAAAGCTACCGTGAAATCTGACATATATCAATTTGTTTCTTCATGTGAAACGGCGAAGGAAATCGTGGATGGATTGATCAAGGCTCAAGAGATACAGCTGGAAGATATGTGCCTCATGGGTGATGAGGAGAGCACATCAAGCATGGCAAGTTCAAAGGTAAATTCTGACTCTAATGATGAAGATGAATCTGGTTATGAAGAGTTGATGAATGGTTATGAAGAGCTTGTTAATAAGTACAAGATGGTTAAGGCTGAAAATAGAAAATTGAAAAAGAAGTCTGAAAATACCTTCCTTGAGAATGCTCCTTGTGATAAGTGTTTTGAACTTGAAAAAGTTAAAAAGAAAAATAGTTCCTTGATAATTTAAAACTCTTTGCTTGAAGGTAGTTTAAAACATCTTGAAAAATCCATTCATGAAAATTTTTCATGTGATAAATGCTTTGAACTTGAATCTGAAAATGAATCTTTATTGATTGATATCAAAAAGCATGAAGAAAATATTGCATATATGGAAGAAGAAATTGAAAAACTAAAGCATTTGAATACAACCATGTTTGAGAAACTGCTTGTTTTTGAAAAAGGGAAATCTGTGAATGTTGATGAATGTGAAAAGATGCATGTGTTAGAACAAGAAATTGAAAGCCATAGAACTATCAATGTCACATTGCATGAACAAGTCAATTCTTGTGTAAATGAGATGATTTCCTATGAATTGCACATTGCATCTGAAGAGGGGCGATCTCGCGCTGGTCCTGAGCTGGGAGATGATCACCGATCAGTTAACTGCAAGGAAGGGAAATAGATCAGGGGGCCCAGGGGTGATTCCCTGGGGTAAACCCTCTGATGCCTAAGTCAGTAGAGCAGTGGTGGAAGCTATGAAAGGAGGAGGAAGGATATGCACAAGATCCCTCTCCACCAAGGTGGTGAAGTGGTTCCTGCTCAGAGAGTTTTAGGCGTGTGTAGGCCCTTACCGTTCGCTGGAGGGAGTCCCCGGTTTAAATAGTGCACTAGCCTTATGAGTCCCGTAAGCTGAGGAGTTCCAGGCGGGGGTTACGTCCTCGACGTGGGCTCTTTACGTCCTCATCGTGGGCTCTTTATAACCTTGAGGACTCGTGGGTCCCTTATCTTTGTGAACTCCTACTCATAAAGGGCTCTCAACGGCAGCGTGGATAAGCAATCGTCGGTCGACCCAAGCATGAAGAGTGCCAGCCATATCCGGGCGATAAGCATAGCTCGGATGAGGCTCGGTCGGAGTGGGCGCGGAGTGCTAGCCTTTATCTCGGTGAGGGGGATAGGCCAGGCTTGGGTCTTCTTCCGACCAGACCGACGCTCGGGCCTTCCGAGCCTAATGGCCGCCAAGGAAGGGCTTGATTCTGAGTGATCTTATTAGGCTTTTATGCTAAGTGGGCCCCACAGGGTGGTGACTTAGATGAGCTGGGCCTCATTTGGTCTTGCTGGACCTGGTTCGGTCGCTCTTAGATGGGCTACAGAAATCCACCTCTCCACTTGTCCCCCTCCTACTCCTGAGCCTTGGTAGGCTCGAAAGAGTAGCCGTTAGGGTTTTGGAACAGCGTGGCTCGGGTAGGTGGAGATCTGGCGGTGTTAAGAAGCCACGTGTCGTGGTCACCTGGGCCCGTAATAATGATAATCCTGACGGATTTGAAATGAAGGGGCCCCCTTTTCTTGGAGGTCGTAATGACGCGCCACCTTCCGCGTGGGAATATAGGCTTTGTGCGCTTGTTGCCGTTCCAGACTCCCTCCGTTTTAGGGTTTTTGCTCTCCTTCGTGCTTGCTTTTGGGGCTCTTTGATGCGTCGTGAGGACACGATGGAAGAGCAGAGGCTTGCAGCGGCGTTCGCAGATTTGGCGGCGATAACCGCGGAGGCAGTTCGACAGCTTCCTCTTCCTCAAATTTCTTCGGAGTCTCGGGAGCATTTCTCTTCAAGTTCTTCTGAGGATCCCATGGCAGACCAGCATCCGGAGGTCGAAGAGTGGGAGGGTGAGCTTAAGGCAAGGGCGACGGTGATACCGTCGGCTCCAAACTGTAGTGAGCTGGGGGAGGCGGAGGTGAAAAGGTTGGAGCACCAGTTTCGCCTACCCTATCAGTTTTACTTCGCCATGGCTGCCCCGCACGAGATGAGCTTAGATTCTCGTATGGGCCATATCTGCTCCTTCCTTCTGTCGTGGAAGGGTGGGTTTCGCCTTCCCTTTGAGCCCTTTGTTCTTAAGCTTCTTGATTTCTTTAAGTTGGCTCCCATACAGTTGGTAGCCAACTCTTATCTTCTTCTCTCCGCCTTTTGCATCCTATGCCGCCAATGCGGGGTTCCTCCTTCTTTGGACCTCTTCCATTATTTTTTCGAGTTGAAGGCACATTCCTCGACTGGGAAGGTCTTCTATTTCATCCAGGCGAGACGGAACAGGAGCTGTGTCTCCTTAGTCGCGAAGGACTCTTCCCACAAGGGATGGAAGACTCAGTTCTTCTGGGTGGGGATTTTTTCGGTGGAGGAGACTTGGAGGTGTCCCCTAATCCCCAATTTTCATCTGAACATCCCTCCGAGGCAGGACGAGTTCTCTTCGGATGTGGAGGAGTATCCTGCCATTTTGCTGAAGCATCGCCAGTCCATGAAGGAGCTGGTTACTCCGGAGAACATCGAGCGGTGCCTTCTCACGCGGCTACGGCCGACAAGTTCGGACATCACAAATCAGCTTCTTCATCGGATGATGAGACCATTTTCTTTTCCTAACTATATCTTCTTCTGCACAGACGCCAGGCGGCCGGCTGTGGAGGAGGAGCCTGCGGCCGAACGGGAGGTGATCGATCTCGGTGATGACTCGGTTGCCGACAAGTCCCGAGCTCCCGAGGGGCGCTCTCGAGCCCGAGATAAGGGCAAGGAGATGGCCCAGGAGGGTTCTACTAGGCCGCGGGGGGCCAAGCGCAAAGATCCCGTGGAGGGCATGATACGGGACGCCGTGAAGGCCAAGAAGCGGGCCAAGAAGGCCAGGTCTGTTCCCGCTATAAAAGATGACTCTGGCTTGGCGGCTCTCCCCTCTTCCGAGCGAGATAGGGCCGACCCTATTGGGCCGGCTCCCCCATCCGCCGAGCGAGAGGGGGCCGAGGAGGCCAGGGCCGCTTCTGGGGGCGGCGGCGTTGGATCGGCTCTCCCCTTGGCAGGAGCCGAGGGGGCCTGGGTCGCTTCTGCTGGTGGCGGTGGTGCTAGATTGGCTCTCCCCTCCGCAGGAACCGACAGGGCCGGGGTTGAAGCGGGCGACTCTGGGACCGTAGCCAAGACTGGGGCGTCGATCAAGGTGGGCGACGCTCGGGTGGTGGTGCAGGGGCCGAGCCGGTTGAGGCCGGGGGGTTGCAAGGAGCGGCGACACAGCCCCGACCGACTGAGGAAAGAGGGGCGGATGAAGCAGCGGCTCGATCCAGGCCGGCCGGCGGGGCTCCGGAGGGGATACCGCTCGGAGGGGGGGGCCTATTTCGGCGGCTCTAGAGAGGCAGGGCATCCAGGGCCCTCTGTATCGGGTGTGTTGCAGCATAGCTGTGAAGGTGGTGAAGGGAGGAGACAGGCAATGCTCCCCGCATGCGGCCCTTGAGCTGGTTATGGAGGGCGGCTTGGTCTTGGCCCAGTTGGGGGACACTCTGGCTGAAGCTTACGCTCGATCGGAGTCAGAGCAGGCGACCCTTGCCTGGACCCTTCGTGGGTCTGACAGGAAGGTGGCTCAGCTAACCGAGGAGCGTGACGGGCTTCGACGGGAGCTCTCCGCAGTCAAAGAACTGGCGAGGGTGAGCCAGGAGGATGCCCGGTCACTGTCTAAACAACTGGCTCGGGCCCGCGAGTCGCTCGAGAGGAAGATCCGACTTCTGGAGGAGGAGCGCATGGCCCGTACCGAGCTAGACGGCCAGTGGGAGGCCGAGCGCGCTGACCTATTGGGCCGGGCGGAGGAACCCATGTGCCTTCGGCGGGAGGCCGAGGCTGATCGGGCCGAGGCAGAGAAGTGGTCAGCCGAGGTAGAGTAGAGGTTTACCGAGGCGGAGCGGGAGAAGGTCGAACTCGCTGGTAGGGTGGAATCGACCAGGGTGGAGGCACACGAGCAATACAAACGCTCGGAGGCCCACCGGGTCGACCTCAAGGACGCTGCCCTCCCCTACTATGAGTCAGCACTTCGCCGGGGCATCCGCAAGGGATTCAAGCAAGGCTATGACCGGGCCATCTCTTATGCGAGGAATAGGCATCCGAGATAATCAATTTTCCCTCTGGGCAATGCTATGACTCAGATTTGTCATCCTTCGGTTCCTCTGGTTCGGCGTCGGAGAAAGGAGACCAGGGGGACATTTCATCCGAGGGGTCCCCAACTTCGGATGCCTCGGGAGGGCGCGCAACCGAGGCAGTTCCCACATCGGTGGGGTCAGTGCCAGGGTTGGCCGTCGCCGAGGGTGCCGGGGACAGACCATCTGAGTCTTCCACTTCCGAGCCTCAAGATGGGCCAGAGGCCTAATGTACCAATTTTGTTTTTTATCCTTGTATGTTTTTCCTTTTTTTTTGAAGAAAAAATGATGTGACACAACCTAGGAATTAAACAAACAAGCACAATCAAACGGGCCGATGTCGGCGACCGCTCACCCGATGCTCACCAAGACCCGGGGTAACTTGGCAATGCCAAGTGGAGGTTGTGTGGGCTGGGCCCTTGCTGGTAGAGGGCCAGCAAGGCCTAAGTTGATTCCCAAGGGTAATGGCAGCCCAATTCAAGGGAGCCGACGTCGTGCCGAGGGCACGGGTTCCACTCTTTTCCCACGGTGATCACTTATAGCAAAGGAGCTTAAGGATCAGGCTCTCATTCACGGCCAGCGGAGTTTATGAACTAATATTGAAAGAACAAGCACAAATTAGAGCAAAGTTTGGAGCACTTACTCGACCGGTATGAAGAAACTGGTCCCGCTCGGAGACGAGGGCGAGCGGGGAGGCGGGTGGATCCCCACACGCCGCGTCGGGGTAGCTTGACCTGCCCAAATGATTACAATACTACACCTCTCGCAGGAGGGGGATCTTGGGGTGGGGGTTTAAGTGATATTACAACTAAAAATACCTCCACATAGGGAGGGGCCTTCAGCCGGCCAAGCGGGGAGGGGAACTTGAGAGAGGAATACCGAAGATGGGAGGTCACCGGTTCTGTCCACGTTCTGTGGGTGCTGATAGATGATCGAAGAAATGGTTGCTGCGACTGATGCTGAATTTTGTTGGGGATGAAACCACCTGGAAAATCTTTGTAGGAGGCCGGGGAAGTCGTCCAATTTTTTTTCATTTCTTCTGTCGCCCATGCTGGTCTGGGTGGAGGCCCGAACAGGGAGGCAGAGTCTAGGACTGGTAGCTCCTGGTTTCCAACAGCAGGTTGCAGAGGATGTTTCGACAGCTCCCGAACTCGGAATCAAGCACCGTCAGAGTCGTTGGAACTGTGGATTAGTCCTCTTCGCAGAAAAACTAACAGAGAAGCCAAACAATGCCAGAAAACACCAGGGGACTCTGAACAATGATGACAGGTCGGTGCAGACTCTGGGTAGCAGACCCGCGTAGCTGAGGGAGAAAATTGATAACTCTGGATCACAAATGTCGATCGAAGTTCCGCTTCTTGATTCTGAAAGTAGACAGGGCGACGAAGAACTTTGCAGAAGCTCTCTTGAATTGATTTTTCCAAGGTTCATCGTGGTGAAGCTTCTACTCCGGTTCTAGTACTCAGCAGGGGCAACTCTATGCAGTTGTGGGAGAACAGAGCTCCCGGGCAGCACACAACTCGGATGAAGATGAAACCACTTCCGCTGCGAAGAAGACAAGAAGAGGCTTCCGTGGATAGCTCTTGGGTCTTCAAACTCACTGGGATGTGGTCGGAGTCGCTGCTGCAAGTTGCTACTCTTCTGCTGCCAGCGAACTCAAAACTGGAGGTTGAAGATGGTGGGGGAAATGGGGTATATGGGAGGGGAAATGGAGGTGGATGAGTGTGGGGAGAACCATGGCTATGAGGGGGTCTAGGAGGGGGTGTTCCAAGGTGTGGGAGGGGAAGAATAGGGTCTGGAAGGGGGTCTAACAGGTGGTGGGAAGAGGAGCTACGAATTTGGGCTTGGAGGGAGAAGGAGGAAGGTGGTGGGGCCACTACAAGAAAAAGTGGCTATAGCGACCGAATTAGCGACCGATTTAATCGGTCGCTAGTCGGTCCCAAATAGAGACCAATTCGGAGA
This sequence comes from Amorphophallus konjac, assembly GCA_022559845.1. Taxonomy (NCBI): domain Eukaryota; kingdom Viridiplantae; phylum Streptophyta; class Magnoliopsida; order Alismatales; family Araceae; genus Amorphophallus; species Amorphophallus konjac. The sequence goes on along the minus strand of CM040126.1, from coordinate 293,271,962 downwards.
CCGAAATAATCGGTCGCATAACCGAGACCGTTTCAGCGACCGCATATATATCGGTCGCTAATCGGTCGCTATTATTGCGACCGAATTAACTTCGGTCTCCAGTCGGTCGCTGATGCCGTTATACTTCCTACTACGACCCCCGCCCGCCCGAGCCCTCCCGCCCGAGCCCCCCCCCTCCCGCCCGAGCCCCCCCTCCCGAGCCCCCTTCCCCTGCGGCCCCCTCTCCGCCCTAGCCCCCCTCCCCGCTCCCGCCCGAGCCCCCTCCGCCGGAGCCCCCCCTCCGCCCGAGCCCTCCCGCCCGAGCCCCCCTCCTCCGCCGGAGCCCCCCTCCCCGTGCTGCCTCCCGCCCGAGCCCCCCTCCGCCGGAGCCCGTCGCCGCGCCGCTCGCGTCGAGTCGCCGTCGCCGCTCGCCCTGCCGTCGTCGCCCTCCGCAGGTACCTCTCTCTCTCTCTCTCTCTCTCTCTCTCTCTCTCTCTCTCCCTTCCCCCTCCGTCACCGGCCTGCTCCCCTCCCCCGCCGGCCTACTCCCCTCCCCCCTGCGGCCCCGTCGCCGGCTTGCTCCCCTCCCCTCCCCCCTGCGGCCTGCGCCCCCGTCCCCCTCAGATCTCCTTCCCATCCCCATGCCTCTCCCCCTCCGGCCTGACCCCTCTGATCCCCCTCCCCTTCCCGTCCCACTCCGCCTCCCCCTCTGCCTCCGACGGTCTCCTCCCTTCCTCCCCTTCCCGTGTCCCCCTCTGCCTCCCCCTCCCCTTCCCGTCCCCCTCCACCTCTGGAAACCCCCCACCAACTCCCCTTTGTGCTGCACCACCGGAATCGTCTCACCCTCCCAATGCCATCGGAAGCCCCCTCCCCATCCCCCCAGTACTGCGGGCCAATGCAACCCCCCATCTCCTTGTCGAGTGAAAACCCCCCTCCCAATCCCCATGTGCTGCTGGGTGTTAGACCCCCCTCCCCCTTGTAGGTTGCAGGAATCCCCTCCCCCTCCCTCTGCAGTGCTGGAACCCCTCCCCCTGCAGACCATCGCAGCTCCTCCTCCAGTTACTATCGGTCGTCTGAGCCGAGGGAGAGTGCAATAATTTTGTCTAACATGATTATTTAAATTGATATGTTTTTAAGAATTCTAACTCCTGCAAGTTTATGCCTCTATTTAGTGACTTTGTATTTGCAAAACAGTCCAGTTTGTGAAGCAATGGCAATCAAGAGGCAAACACTTGCATATTTCTAATATTATAAAAGAGATTATTGTACTACCATTCTTCTAAAAAACACTTATTTATGTACTTTGATCACACGAGAATAACTACGGATTTACCTGTTAATTAAGTTAGACCAGTTCTAAGGCAGTCCTTAACCTAGAAACGACATTAAGGAGACAAAAAATAACGAGGAACCCAAATTTTCATTTAGAATAATAATTAAAATTAAGTTACTGGTGATTAAAAATTAGCAAGATGTTGCATTTATGATAAAGTCGGATTTAAAACTAGCGAGATTGGACATATACTGTCGGGTCACTCCACGAGCTCACCGTCCATCTCGTAGAGGATTGATTTGAGGGGGATCGTGCGGTCGAATTTACGTCGGAGCTCCTCTACCGGTCTCCACCCTCACCGCCGCGGCCTCCCACTCAGCCAACGTCCCCCCTCTATCGCCACCTCTGTCACAATCAGTCTCATATCGGAGGCCTGTTGACCCGAGTTTGTTGTTCTAGGTACGGTATATGATTCGCACCGGAACACTGTGAGTCGAAAGATCCCAGACTTCTAAGTTAAGGAGACATGCAAATTTGACAGAACTACAAAGAGTGGCTCGTCTTTCGGAGTGACGTGGGTTAAGAGATATGAAACATATCACGGCATCGAGTGACATTGGCATGTGATAACGACGCTTTGGCTTCTCATAACTTAATGGTTTGGTCTGAATTTGGCGGAATGGAGGTCATGTGGTTGACATCAATGCAACATCCATATCCCCATGCGCTTCGAACCATAGGCATTGATATGCAAGGCGGTGGCGGAGATTCTCGAGGGATAAGTGAATGACAGGACTTCTGCTTTCAATGTGATAACTCATAACCTTCCAAAGGAGATTTGACTGTGCAGACTAGATTCCCCCATCTTGTGGCCTTCACCGTAACTGCCTTGCTAGTTCTGCATCATCTGGTATGGCGCCTGAGCTAATACCTCCATGTTGGGGTTGTGGCAGCCCGAGTTTGGAAACCATCTCTTAGACTATGCCGAGCTATGAGACCGGTGATCGAGCTAGGACTCTTCGATTACTTGCCGCGACCCTTTATATTTACCTGCTTAGAGTTTTTATTTTTACCTCATTTTCCTTGGAAAACACCATTTTTTGTTCATTTCCAATTATATTTCATCTCTTACTCTCTGCTAACTCATGTTATTAGTTTCCAGAATTCATTTTTTTTTTTATTTCCATTGTCCTCCATTTAAAGCCCTACCCAATTTCTAGTTTTTCTTGATCGTCTACCCAATTTCTATTAATTCTGTTTCTATTATAATGAATCAGAAACCCTATTCCATCCCTTTACATTCCCTTAGCAACCGAAGATTTCTATTCTTTTATGTGACTGAAGTCTGATAACCTCTCTCCCATTTACCATATGTCACGATCTTTGTTAACCAGCTCACATCAGACATAGTTGCTAGAGGTCAGGTATCTCGAAGTAATGAAGAGGAGTGCTGCTGTGTTGAAAGTGGACTGTGAAAGACAGGGCAGCTGGGATTATTGTTGGTGCATGATGCTTCTTGGTCTAGGTGCATAAAGTCAAGAAAACTGAGGGAGGCTGAGGTAAAAGTGTTGACGAGAAGTGATAGAAAAGATAAACAATTTTTTATCTTTACCTCAATAATTAAATTTAATTCATTTATACCTCTTAAAGTAACAATGACATCAACAGCAGCATTAACAGCAGCAACTGCAATAGTAGCTACAACAACAACAACAAGAATAATGTTATAAGAATCAGCAATATGATTTAGCCTTGCATGAACTCTGTTATGGGACTTCTTAACTGGTCCAATGATGCAACTCTTTTAAAAGATGTGCAACTGGGGTTCAAAGTGCATGTGCCATGCACCTCCTCACGTGTATATGTAGTCATGATATATTGGCATAAAAGGAAAAACAAGGTAGTTGGGAGTTTGAGCAAAACGTTGTTGTATCCCTATGTTATCAGAAATGCTTCTTTCATTTGATATACAGTTCTTAGTTTTGCTTTTGCTCCAGATCTCTTTCAAGATATCAATGCATTGAAGTTTTTTTCCCATAAAATATAAAGATTTATTAAAGAATGAAAAGGATTCAACACAGAGGGGGACATGCCACCTTACCTCCAGAGAGGACAAAGAAAATAAATAGACTGCCCACCCTAGAGAGTGTCCAAAGAGAAACCTAGATAAATATCATTACCGATATTGTTGCGGCTTCCCAACCCTGAAACCTCGAGTCTAATTCCTGTACATTTGAGGTAAGCATATTTTTCTTCTGATTTCATCCTTTTCCTACCAGTGTCAACACTGACAAGTTGATGAATAGATACCATTGAGACATCCTCCGACCAGTCGTCTTCAATTTCGGAGTTAAGATGTTGATCGAGTGACCCACGCCGTAGGTTTGTGTGGTACAGCTCCTCTTCCTCTTCTTCAGTTTGGGTTTGATCCATAGAACCCAATGACGTAGAACACGTCAAGATGCCTCGTTTGGGAATATGACTACCTCCATGGGCCCGTGGAGCTATGCCAACAAGGGCCTGATGATGAAGTAAGTCTTCAGCAATTAAATCTTCGAGCTCATCACAATTGACCTGACCATGGCCCACAAACTAACTTGAATAGTTGAATCTGCACCTTATCATATTGACCTAAATCAGCAGCCCATATGCACATTCATTTATTCTCCCTGGAACTCTCCATCAACACTCATAGTATGTGCATAGCTTCTATCTTTGATCTCCATGGCATAATGCCCAATTTATTTCTTTTGCTGCTGTGTGATCACTTATCCTTCTGTCAAATAATCTTTTCCACAACTGTATACGAAGTGTATTTATGCTTGTTAGCATGATGGAAAGCATATTCATGTTTTAGGTCAGGATAAGCTGAATACCAAGCATAATTTTCAAGCGGTTACCACCGAGGGATGCACCGCTACCACCGGTAGTAGGTATGTATACTTTCATGTATAATTCATTTGAGTATTTGTTTAAAATAATTCTTTATGTTTTTGTGTTATCTGATTCTTATTTTCACAGGACCCACGACCTCTGCACCGTTACCACCGAGGGACTTATGTGGAGGATGATGTTGGACGAGACGACGACCAGGATGAGACATATGTGGAGGATTTGTGATTTTATTTTAGTTGTGTATGTTGTCATTTTATTATTATGGATGTATGATTAATTTGTGATTTTATTTTAATTGTGTGTAATTTGAGGTTCGTGGAGATTGTGATCCGTGTAGTTGATTTATTATTGTTTTATGAAATTGTTATTTATCAGGTGTTTGTATGTGATGAATTTGAGATTTGTCGATATTGTTGTCTGTGTAGTTGATTTTATATTTATGTTATGAATTTGTTATTTATCAGGTAATTTATTTATCAGTTTAAATAAATTTTTTAAAAAAAAATAATGCAAAATTAGCGACCGCATGGAGACTGAATTGCGACCGAATAGCGACTATACGTTATATTTCTTTTATTAAATAATTATACTTGGCGACCGACTGGCGACCGACTAGCCACCGAATCAATCCGATAGGTTAATTTTATTTTTAAAAATACAACAAATTTAGCGACCGAATTGAGACCGAATAAATCCGATAGGTTAATTTTATTTTTAAAAATACAACATAATTCGAGACCGAATAGCGACCGAATTGAGACCGACTTAATCCGATAGGTTAATTTTATTTTTTAAAATACAACAAATGTAGCGACCGAATAGAGACTGAGTGACGACCGAATTATTAGCGACCGGTCAGGCGACCGATTATAATCGGTCTCTGGTAACGACTGATACTGCGACCGAATTATGTCGGTCGCGATATAGCGACTATTATATAGCGACCGACATACTCGGTCGCTAGATAGTATCTGTTCGGTCGCAATGCATATTTGCGACCGATCTACGACTGAATAGCGACCGCTAGGTCGGTCGCTATCCGCGATTTTTCTTGTAGTGGGCACAAGTGGGTGGAGGGCATGTGAGTTTGAATTTCCTTTAATGTGGGGTGGTCAATGGTGGTCTTGGGGATGGGAAGAGGTGCCTTGGGAAGGTGGAGGGCTGCTTTGGGTAGTGGGAAGGGTGCTTGGGGAAGTGGGTGGGGTAGTTGGGGGTTGGGAGGTGGAGCTAGGATTGGTGGAAGCTCTCTTGGGACAAGGGGGTGGAGTAATGGGATGTGTGGAGAAGGGGAGTGGTCTTTAATGGGGGTAGGTGGGAGAGTGGTGGTTGGGAAAGGAGGAGAGAGAAAATTTTCGAAATTGGGTGTGGAGGAGAGAGAAAGAGGAGTGAAAAAGAGAGATTAAGAGAGGGATGGGTGGGGAATCTCTCCCCTAGGGTCTCTCACCCAAAAAATGGAATCTCTCCACTAGATAAGAAGTGTAAACTCTCAAAATGGCAAGTTTTTCATTCATTGATTCATTAGTTCAAATGGAGGAAATGGGGTCCTATATATAGGCAACCCACATTTCTACAAAAGACCTTGACTCTTAACACAATGACAAATAACCAAGGGAAGGGGGGGTGCCCTTGGGCCAAGCCCAATGAATTGGGCCCATAAACTAATCTATCAACATAATGACACTTAACCTAGGTAAATGACTCATTAACCTAGGTACAAGACTCAAATAAAAGGAAAAATACATAATTATGACTCAAAGAAAATATGAAAGTTACATGAATTGACTTAGAAAAATGTGACGGATGTAATGGAACCATGCTGGCGGGCAACCGGGGCTTTGAAAATATATGGGGCGAGAGATGCCCCCATCATACTCCCGGGGTGCGCAGAACTCGACTCCGTCGAGTAAGAGTCCTTCCCTCCTCGGAGGGTGTAGAAGTGGTATCGCTCACAAGTCTTCCGAACGAGACCGATCCATCCACCTGCCGAGATAGCGCTCGTATACCTTGCTCCTAGTGGTAGTGACATGTTCACCCAATATTCATTCAATGCGCTCACGCTGGGCTCTCTTGGCTGGTGGTCTCTCCTCTCGGGTGGGTGCTCTCTCAACGGGAGGAATAGGCTCAATATTCTTACTGGGTACCACCGGGGGCCCCTTATGGCACTAGGTCGGCTACATTGAATGTGGGACTTACTCCATACTCCTCGGGAAGATCTAACTCATAGGCATTAGTGCCAAGGCGTCTCAAAACCCGGAAGGGACCAGCCCCATGATGCCTCAACTTAGAGATGGCTCTCGGGGGGAGCCTCCTCGTCCTCACCATCACAAAGTTACCCACGTGGAATTCTTGGTGCCGTCGATGAGAGTTGGCTTGCCTTTTATGAGTCTCATTCTTTTTGCTTATGTGCTTGCTAAGGTTTTCATGTAATTTTGTGAATGCTGACATTCTAGGGGTGATGGGTGGACGTGGGCAACCAAAAGTAGACCAATTATGCTTTGATGCCAAGAAGACTTTGATGGAATTTGGAGGGCCGGGGCAACCATATGTGGACTTATCATGCAATGTTGTCATGTAGACTTTGGTGGGCCTAGGTGGGCCGGGGCACCCGTAGGTGAACCTATCATGCAAAGTGGTGATGAATGTAGGGGGACCCGGACATCCGTAGATGCTTTTGACATGCTTAAGACCCATGATAAATGAAGGTGGACCAATACATCCGAATATGGGCCACTCATGCTTTCTACTTGACATGTGGGTGGTATGAATGAATGGACCCCTCATGGTGTTCATGCCAAGTGGTGTGGTAAGCCTAGACACATGCATGTTTTTCCTAAGGGTGACTTCCATGTGTATAGGTGTGGGACAACCTTTGAACTCCCATTGGAAAGGATCGAACGGATCTAAAATGTGGTCATCATGGGTTGGAGCACAACCTTATTACCTAGGGATATGTGGCCCAAGGTCATGGCTCCCAAGGTGTAACCTAGGTCTAGGATGGAGTGGATTGGGTCAAACATGGTGAGTTGGCGTAGGGAAAGGTGGGTGGTGGATAAAGTGTTCGGGTCACACGAGTCTCTTGACTCCCATTGGAATGGATCATATGGATCATAAAATGGGTTATCTAGGGGGAGGAACTCCATGTCCTCAAGATCCTCAAAAGGTGCTAAGTCATCCTTCTCCATGATAGTTGGGCCAATATTCTTGACAAGTGGGTCGGCCATGAGTGGAGGGCTTGGCTTTCTACCCGAGATAAGAAGCTCTAAATCGAGGAGAAGGTTGGGCTCATCGGGTGTAGGGAGGAATAGAAGGAGGTCACTAGTGTAGCAACCAATGGTGCAAACTAAGGTGATAGACCCTATGCATAGGTGTAGGAGGCTAAGGCTCCTAGGTTGTTCGACCATAGGGGTCAACATGCTAGTCATCTCTAATTGCCATGCTATGCCCTTGAGAAGGTCCTCTAAGGTTTCCACTTGGTAGGAGTTTTGGATTATGATGTGATAAGAGGAGATGGGCACTATGGGATGGTTTTCCTTCATGGGTGGGAAATTGTGGTCCATGATCTCTCTTATTGGGCTCTCCTTTAGCCAACTAACAAGGGGTTCTCCTAAGATGAGCTTGGTCCCAACTAGAGAGGGTGATGTAAGGGGAAGACCATCGTGTGATGTTTCTTTTTCAACTTGGACTTGGGTTTCCTCCAAGGTGGGGAGTGGGTTTAGAGTGTTCTCAACTATTGAATCGAGTATGAGTTCTTCTTCCAAGGAGGTGAGCGGGGCATTTAAGGGTGTGGTGATGATTGGGGCAAGGTGTATCCGGGGTGGTAGGTAGTGGGAAACTTGGGTTAGGATAGGTAATGGTAGTAGTGGAGGCTTCGGTGGGGGTTGGATTGGGGTAGGGAGAGGAAGATGGGTGGGTTGAAGGGGTTTGGGTTGATGGGTTTTGGGAGGGGTGTCCTTTTTTGGGGGTGATGGAGAGGTAGTGGTGGGGGTTACCATGGGCCTAGGTGGAGAGTTGGCCATGGGGCTCAATTGGGTAAGGGGACCTATGGTTGTGGTGTGGACTTGGAGGTGGGGTGTAAATGTAGTGGTTGGGGTAGGAGAGATGGGAAGTGGTGGGGAATGGGTGATTGGGGTCGTGGATTGACCGGGTGGGGATGAAGGTGTTGAAGTGCTCCTTGGGCTTTTGTGATTTGAGTAGGAGGGAAAGGGTTGGAGAGTGTAGGTTTTCCTAAGCTCGACCTTCATCTCATCCCAAGTGCTAATGGGGGCCTCCCTGCGGATCCTTCTTAAACCTTCCACAACTAACCAATGAGTTTTAGCTTGTTTGGAGAGGTGTGCCTTGGCTAGCCTCATTCTCCTTCCTTCGTTCAAGGGGTAACTTTTAAAGAATTGGTCTAGGGAAATCTCCCAATCTAGGTAAAGGCTTGGGCTGTTGGATCCATCAAAGGCGGGGGTTTTGATTTTTCAAGTGTTCTAAAAATATGGTTTCTAGATTTCCCCAGAGGTCACTCTCATTCACTCTTGGTGCACGGCTATTTCCTTCAAGTCGGTCGAGTCGAGACATGATATCTTCAAGCCGATTAAGGACATTAGGTAGGGCTTCTATGATAGAGGTGTTGCTACCCACTTTGTTGGCAATGGAACTTCCATGAGGATTTGGGCTTCTTGGGAAAGTTGATGGGGATGGATATGACGGGTATGAAGCGGCCATTCTAGTGGACATGGGAGATGCAACCGAGGACTCTAAATGCATAAACATGGCCTAGGACCAACTTGATAGAGACAAGTTGTGAACTTGCTCTGATACCAATTGATGTGACACAACCTAGGACTTAAACAAACAAGCACAATCGTAATCAAACGGATCGATGTCGGCGACCACTCACCCGATGCTCACCAAGACCCGGGTTAACTTGGCAATGTGATGGGGACATCGAGGCAAGACCGTCCGCCTTTTTGTTTGCGTTTATGTCCTTTCATATTTGTATGTATACCCTTGTGTTATATGGGTACGTAATTGTAGGTCTTAGTGGGTTTATATGTAAAATTCTAGTAGGCCCAAGCAAGGGGGCCCCCTGCCCTTTCCCATTGGTCCATGTCACTCATGTGGGGCTGGTCAACCATCCTAGGTGGCCATCTAGAAGGGTTGAATGCCAATTGACCACATGGTAGACAAGTGGTTAACATTTTCAAAGGTAGGCCACCTACCTTTCAACCCATTCACCCTAGTCAAGGGGGCGCCCCTCTCCCCTTATTATTTTAGTATTTTTGGTGTGTTAATCACACTTAATCCCAGCCCTCCATTCACCATCCCTAGATCCAAGGGTCTACATTAGATTTGATACCTAGCATATAAAAGGTTGTATTTTCCATTTGTTAGCATTAATGAAGAGAAAAATTATTGGAAAAGCCAAGAGCTTCATGTGCCCCTCTCCCTCCCCTGGTGTTCATCTCCTCCAACCCCAAATTCTAGAGTGGTTCTATCTTCAATCCCCTCCCCTCTATCTCCAGTGATCATCTGTGCCGCCGCCGCCGCCGTTCGTGCCGCCTTCAAGCCGCCGCGGAGCCATCTTCAAGGTTCTGTCCTGCTGGATAGGGTTGTAGTCCACCTGCTCTCCACCACGTGAAGATCTCAAGCTTAACATTTTATGGTGTGTTCCTACCTTGAATCCCCAGTTCCACCTAACTTTTCACGTCCAAATTCCATCGTTTAGTATTTTTTCATTTTCGTTCATCTTTCACTCCCAGATCTGTCTTGTCTCTGTCTACAGTGATAGCAGCTCTGAGTTTCTCATCTCCGACCACCTTTTTGATTTTTCCAAACCCTCCCAATTTTATTGGGAGTTCTGTCCATCAACCCCTCCCTCCATGCATTTTCTTAAATTTTGATCCACCCTCTATCCAATTTTCAAAATTCTTGTTCTATCTCTGCTACAGCGCTTTCAGCCAATTTCCAGAACCGACCACCTTCCAGTGCAAACATCACAGAAAATCGTATACACCTCCAAACCTTTCATAAAACTATTTCCGTTTTCCTAGCTCAATTTCCTACAACTTTCATGAAGAGGTCGATGTCTGAATCCAAGGTCTACTAGGCGGTCAATGGCCGTTCTCAGACAAGTTCATTGCAGATCTGAGAGTCCGGTCATTGTACAACAGCAACTCAACAATTCATTAAAGCCCAGATCCGTGTAGATCCATACCAGATCTTCAATCCTAGATTGAAGTATTTGAAGTTAGCTTTCCAACGGCGTCAGTTTCGTGTCGATCCGACATCGGGGCTGATCGCAGCGTCCGTTCTCGCCGGGATGCGCGCTGAAAACCAGAAGCTACAAATCCGTGGCCGGTTATTCCGACCGGTGCCGAACGGAGCCGCCCGGCCTTCGGCCGCCGTTCCAGCATACCGCTAGCCCAGGGAATGCTTCCCCAAGTGTCCCCACCATAGTGGTGCCACCGGGTCCCGCACGGCCCCTCTGGACAACACGTGGACCCCACAGTCACAAGTTCGGGTGCTACTGAAGAGACGCGAGAAGCCGCCCGTCAACCCGAATTCGGTCCTCTCGGACCCCATTGTGTCGCCCTTTATCTCCCTGCGTGGAGTGGGCAATGCTTCATTGTTGTAACAAGTGTGTAATATTATTCCGGGAGTACGGGTTTCGGCCGGGTCCGTCGTCCCCACGCCGAGCGCGTGGAGGTATAGTTTTCGCTCCCTTCTCGGCATTTTGCTTACTTCATATATATTTATTTATGCCGCTGCTAGAGAGCATGTGTAGGGATAATTAGCTTGCTTTATATTTATATCACCGTTGCTGCGAGAGAGAGCGTTACCGTCCCGTGTCCCGATCCAGGCACGAAAGTGCGAATTGACCACCCTAGCTCTCGCCGGTTTCACAACCGTGCACGTCCGACGCTTCCCTCGTTAAGGGGCAATCACGAGCTCACCTGGACCGAGGACTGTTGTCGTGTCTATGGTCTTGTCCCGCATCAATTTGGTATCAGAGCGAGTTGAGTCTAGGGTGTCTAAAAACAAAAAAAAGAGTGTCATTTACGTATAGGCATTAGTCATTGTCTAAGTCGTGTTTCGGGTCATCATTATTTTAAAACAAAAAAAAGTGTCTTTTGGGTCGCATACATCCCTTTACTCGGTATATTAAAAGGTGTTGTCCGAACGTTAGGCTACGCCTATCGGGAAGGTTGCGCACTTGCGCGAGTGATCTTCGGATCGATTAACTCCGCCACGTGCCGAGTTTTAGTTACGTCTAGGTGCATCATCTTGTAGTGTGCATTTGCCTTAGTCGGTGTCTCCTACTCCGTGTCTTGCATGCCCACTCATCGAGGTACTCAATACTCACCCCCACCACCACCTATGGCGGAATCCCGAGTCTATAGTTTCGATGAAGTGGCCACATTGTTCCGAACTCTTATGGGGAAAATGGATGGGTTGAGTGAGCGCATGGATGAGGTAAGTACTCGAGTGGATAGGATGGAAGGGTTGAGTACTCAGGTGAATGGCCTAGGCACCCGCCTAGAAGAGAGGATGAAGGCCGCAGAGGATAGGGCCACCGGGTCGAACCAGTCTGTTCAGGGATTGGTCGGGAGAGTTGCCGCACTAGAGAAAGGACCAGCCCATGCACCCATCCCACCTACCCAAGGTCAACCGGAGCCGGATCACCAACCCGCGACTCCAAGGGTTCAAGGGGTAGCTGTTAGGAGGCACGAAGTCCCCGAGGTGCATGACTACGGGTCCGATAACGAGCAACGGGGACATGGTCGTGATCACCGCCCTACACACGACCAAGATATGGATGAACGGGCCCTTAGGACCGTTCGAGCCGACCCTCCCACCTTTGACGGGTCCTTAGACCCAAAGGTCTATCTTGATTGGGAGGCTGGTATGGACTGATATTTTGAGTGGTTCGAGATGTCGGACCAACGAAAAGTCAAGTAGGCCAGGATGAAACTTTTAGGCCAAGCACAAACCTATTGGCGGAACATGGAGAACCTATTGTTTCATCGTCAAGAACCCTCGATCGATATATGGACCGATATGAGGGAGAAGCTTAGGAAGAAGTACCTCCCTACCTCCTACCGCCAGCGTCTTATAGAGAGGTGGCAAAGTCTCACCCAAGGAGATCGGTCCGTCTCTGATTACATCGCCGAATTTGATGAATACTACTTGCGATGTGATGCCACGGAGGAGGATTCCCTTACCGTCTCCCGGTTTCGGCGTGGTCTACGCCCACACCTACGGTATGAGCTTCTCCGCCGCAAGGTGGACAAGTTGGAGGATGCATATCAAGTTGCTCTCAAGATGGAGCAATTCGATGGAGAGTTCGAGTCTATTCCTCGGTGGAGTCCCGCTCCTCCCCGTAGTGATTCCCGTGGCTCCTTAGGTTCATACCCAAGGGGACCCATGGCTCGTCCTCAGGAGCCCGCCCGTCAGGAGCACTTCGCTCTAGACCTCGACCTCCCCCACCACGGGATCTACCTCCACTCCATCCACCGGCACCCGTTGCCCGTCCCCCAGCACACATGGCCCGTCCCCTGGCCCCGACACTTCCCCCGCTGTTGCACACGGCGCCTACACCTCCACCCTTGTTACCTACGCCCCCTACCCGTCGGGAGGATAAGGGTAAGGCCCCTCTTATCGGAGAGAGTAGTAGGTCACGAGTGCAATGTTTCCACTGTCACGGGTTTGGCCACATTGCCAATGAATGCCCCACTCGTGCCACCCTAGCCCTAGGGGTTGGAGATACCTTACCTCCTGAGCTTGAGTGTGTCGAAAGAGAGAGCCGACCACCCTAGCTCACTGTCAGTTTCTCAACCGCGCACATCCGACGCTTCCCTCGTTAAGGGACGATCGCGAGCATGTCGTGTCCGTGGTCCCGTCCCGCATCACAATGCCAAGTGGAGGTTGTGTGGGCTGGGCCCTTGCTGGTAGAGAGCCAGCAAGGCCTAAGTTGATTCCCAAGGGTAATGGCATCCCAATTCAAGGGAGCCGACGTCGTGCCGAAGGCACAGGTTCCACTCTTTTCCCACAGTGATCACTTATAGCAAAGGAGCTTAAGGATCGGGCTCTCATTCACGGCCAGCGGAGTTTATGAACTAATATTGAAAGAATAAGCACAAATTAGAGCAAAGTTTGGAGCACTTACTCGACCGGTTTGAAGAAATCGGTCCCGCTCGGAGACGAGGGCGAGCGGGGAGGCGGGTGGATCCCCACACGCCGCGTCGGGGTAGCTTGACCTGCCCAAATGATTACAATACTACACCTCTCGCAGGAGGGGGATCTTGGGGTGGGGGTTAAGTGATATTACAACTAAAACTACCTCAACATAGGGAGGGGCCTTCAGCCGGCCAAGCGGGGAGGGGAACTTGAGAGAGGAACACCGAATATGGGAGGTCGCCGGTTCTGTCCACGTTCTGTGGGTGCTGACAGATGATCGAAGAAATGGTTGCTGCGACTGATGCCGAATTTTGTTGGGGATGAAACCACCTGGAAAATCTTCATACGAGGCCGGGGAAGTCGTCCAAATGTTTTTAATTTCTTCTGTCACCCTGCTGGTCTAGGTGGAGGCCCGAACAGGGAGGCAGAGTCTCAGACTGGCAACTCCTGGTTTCCAATAGCAGGTTGCAGAGGATGCCCCGACAGCTCCTGAACTCGGAATCAAGCACCGTCGGAGTCGTTGGAACTGTGGATGAGTCCTCTTCGCGGAAAAACTGACAGGGAAGCCAAACAATGCCAGAGAAGACCAAGGTACTCTGAACAATGATGACAGGTCGGTGCAGACTGTGGGTAGCAGACCCGCGTAGCTGAGGGAGAAAATTGATAACTCTGGATCACGAATGCCGATCGAAGTTCTGCTTCTTGATTCTGAAATTAGACAGGGCGAGGAAGAACTTTGCAGAAGCGCTCTTGAACTGATTCTTCCAAGGTTCGTCGTGGTGAAGCTTCTACTCCGGTTCTGGTACTCAGCAGGGGCAGCTCTGCGCAGTTGTGGGAGAACGGAGCTCCCGGGCAGCACACAGCTCGGATGAAGATGAAACCACTTCCGCTGCGAAGAAGACAGGAAGATGCTTCCGTGGATAGCTCTTGGGTCTTCAAACTCGCTGGGATGTGGTCGGAGTCGCTGCTGCAAGTTGCTACGCTTCTGCTGCCAGCGAACTGAAAACTGGAGGTTGAAGATGGTGGGGGGAAATGGGGTATATGGGAGGGGAAATGGAGGTGGATGAGTGTGGGGAGAACCCTGGCTGTGAGGGGGTCTAAGAGGGGGTGTTCCAAGGTGTGGGAGGGGAAGAATAGGGTCTGGAAGGGGGTCTAACAGGTGGTGGGAGGAGGAGCTACGAATTTGGGCTTAGAGGGAGAAGGAGGAAGGTGGGGGGGCACAAGTGGGTGGAGGGCATGTGAGTTTGAATTTCTTTTAATGTGGGGTGGTCAATGGTGGTCTTGGGGATGGGAAGAGGTGCCTTGGGAAGGTGGAGGGCTGCTTTGGGTAGTGGGAAGGGTGCTTGGGGAAGTGGGTGGGGTAGTTGGGGGTTGGGAGGTGGAGCTAGGATTGGTCGAAGCTCTCTTGGGACTAGGGGGTGGAGTAATGGGATGTGTGGGGAAGGGGAGTGGTCTTTAATGGGGGTAGGTGGGAGAGTGGGTTGGGAAGGGAGGAGAGAGAAATTTTTTGAAATTGGGTGTGGAGGAGAGAGAAAGGGGAGTGAAAAAGAGAGATTAAGAGAGGGATGGGTGGGGAATCTCTCCCCTAGGGTCTCTCACCCAAAAAATGGAATCTCTCCACTAGATAAGAAGTGTAAACTCTCAAAATGGCAAGTTTTTCATTCATTGATTCATTAGTTCAAATGGAGGAAATGGGGTCCTATATATAGGCAACCCACATTTCTACAAAAGACCTTGACTCTTAACACAATGACAAATAACCAAGGGAAGGGGGGTGCCCTTGGGCCAAGCCCAATGAATTGGGCCCATAAACTAATCTATCAACATAATGACACTTAACCTAGGTAAATGACTCATTAACCTAGGTACAAGACTCAAATAAAAGGAAAATTACATAATTATGACTCAAAGAAAATATGAAAGTTACATGAATTGACTTAGAAAAATGTGACGGATGTAATGGAACCATGCTGGCGGGCAACCGGGGCTTTGAAAATATATGGGGCGAGAGATGCCCCCATCAAAAAACTTCTCTTGTTGTGTAAAGGAAAAAACGTAAGGCAGTAGCGTTATGATGAAGACTTAACTCTTTTGTATCGCCATTGCCATAGTTTGACCAGCGTATCCGCAGTAGTTGGAAACTGTTGATACTTTCTGCGTGGATCTCGCATGATGGTTGGGCGGGTGTCTGACAGGGTGTCCTATTTTCTCATGCTTTAACTGCCCGGCCATTTCGTGTGTCCCGCTGGGATGGAACCGAGGAGTCTGAGGTGACCGTTTGTAGGGAGAAGTCCCTTTAGCGTGTTTTTGAGGGGAGAATCATTTAAGACAAGTAACCTCCCTTTGCCTATAAAAGGTCTGAAAGGCGTCTCTCCTTCTCTATCGCTTAGGGTTCTCTCTGACAGTCTTTCCTCTCTCCTTCTTCATGAAGCGTTGTATCGTCGAATTTGAAGCATGGAAGACGTTCTGGAAGACGAAGCTGCCGACGATGGAGGGTAGAGAGTCCTTGATGCTTCGGGTTTGAAGGGGGTTCGACGGCTGGTGGGCAGGTTTAAAGGGGGTTTGACATGTGGAAGCACGTCACCTTCTTCTATCAGTTCCGGCCGACGCTAGCGGGGAGGTTACTCGGGAAGAAGGTTCGACATGCTGGGGCATGTCGGACTGATGTCCCTGACCTGCCGACTCCATCCCGAGGGGAGGGAAAAACAATTAAGCTCCCTCCTTTTCGGGCTTTCCCCTGCCTCCTCGTCTAGCTTTGCTGGTTTCTTTTTCTCTACCCTTTTCACTCTTTGGAGGGTGCCTACACTCTCCTCCTTCCAAAGAGTTGGCAGAGATGAGGCCTTCATTTGTATTCCCTCCTTCTTCCCCTTCCTCCACCTCTGTTAACTTGGAAAGTAGCCTTCTTCTTCCTAATCCCTCTATCACCTTTGTTCCGAGTTACCCGAGCCAACGGGGTCGACTACCCTTAATCCGAGCCAGTTTCTGCATGAAGCAGAGTCAGTGGCTGGACGCAGGAAGGCTAACCGAGTCAGCCGAGCGATGGGCTCGTACGGCGGCGCCAGATGGATTTTTTCTTTTTTGACATGTATTGTCTTGGCTTCGGCCTTTCTGATGTATAAGCAAGCTGTTTGAATAAAAGAGGAAGGAAACTTTTGTTTTATTTCATATTGCTTACACAACGCTCTGTGTTCAGAAATAGAACTTGCGTAGTGTAGTCGCGTTCAACGTCCGAGGGATGGGTTCTCCTTCCATAGTAGATAGCCGGTATGCTCCTTTCCTGAGCGTCTCGACCACTTGGTAGGGGCCTTCCCAATTAGGGGATAACTTGCCCGCCACCTCAAGTGGTCGAGAGGCTTCGGCTTTCTTTAGAACGAAGTCTCTCGGTTGAAAGTGTCTATCTCGGACTTTGGCGTTGTAGTATCGAGTGAGGCGGCGTTGGTATTCCGTTGCTCGGACGCTGGCAATCTCCCGGAGTTCATTCGCTAGGTCGAGGTTTTCGAGCAGTTTCTGGTCGTTTGCCACGGGCGAGAAACAGATGACTCGGAGGGAGGGATTGGCAATCTCCAATGGGATCACGACCTCGGTGCCGTACACCAGCTGAAAGGGACTTTCACGGTTGCCGTTCTGGGAGTCATTCTGTGCGACCAAAGTACGCTTGGCAATTCCTCGAGCCAGTTGCCCTTGGCTTTGTCAAGCCTGGTCTTGATGCCTTTCATGATAGTCTTATTGGCATTTTTGACCAACCCGTTAGCCTGAGGGTGGGCGACTGAAGTGAAGTGATTGCGAATCCTTAGGTCGGCACATCTGTCTCGGAAATAACAAGAATCAAATTGTCAGCCATTATCGCTCACTATCATTCGGGGGATGCCGTAGCGACAGATGATCGATTTCCAGATGAAACTCCAGATGACTGTCTCGGTTATCCTAGCTGTGGCCTCGGCCTCGATCCACTTGGTGAAGTAGTCGATGGCGATGATGATGAACTTCTTCTAGGCCTTAGCCGTAGGGAACAGTCCAAGGATGTCGATCCCCCACCGAGCGAAAGGATAAGGCTCGGCTAGGGTGACGAGCTCCGTTGCCGGTTGATGGACTAAGTGATCAAATCGCTGGCATCGGTCACACTGTTGTACGTAGGTCGAGCAGTCACGCTATAGAGTGGGCCACCAATAACCCTACCGAAGCAAGATCCTGGCGAGTGACCTTCCTCCTAGATGCGCTCCGCATAGGCCTTCGTGAACCTCTTGGATCGCTCGGTTGGCTTCGTCAGTACTGATGCACTTCAGGAGGGACCGGAGAAGGATCTGCGGTATAAAGTGCCATCTAGAATGATGAATCGCCAAGCTTGGTACTTCAATCTCTGGGCTTCCCGAGGGTAGGGAGGCCCCGGAGAGTCTTGGAGCCATGACAGATAGGGGGTACGCCAGTCGCTTGGTGAGGCCGAGTCAACAACCATGAGCTCCAAATCAATGCTCGGTCGCTCTAGCTCTTCGAGAAGGACCGATCGAGTACCTTCGAAGTCAAGAGAGGAGGCCAGTCGAGAGAGGGCGTCCACTCGGGAGTTTTCCTCCCGAGCTATTCGGACTACCTCAAAACTCTCGATCTGTTGTGCCATGGTTCTGACTAGCAAGAGGTATTTGACCATCGGTGCTTCCCGAGCTGTGTAATCACCGTTGACCTAGCTAGCGACCAGTTGGAGTCAGTGTGAATTCTGACTCGCTCAACCCCCAACCGCTGGGCCATGCGGGCTCCCGAGATAAGGGCTTCATACTCAGAGGCGTTGTTGGATGCCTGGAAGTTGAACTTCAAGGCGTATTGCAGCTCTGCTCCTTCGGGGGACTTCAGAAGGATCCCAGCGCCACTCCCGACCGAGTTGGAGGATCCGTCGATGAACAATTCCCAGGTTGGCCTGGGTACGGATGGAGATTTTTCTTCGGTCGAGATGGTGCTCTCGGCGATGAGCGCCTGTCCTTTGATAGCCGAGCGGGGCTGGTACGATATATCATAGGCCCCGAGCATGATGGCCCACTTGACGAGGTGTCCCGAGGCTTTAGGGTGGGCGAGGATCCTCTTCAGTGGTTCACCGATTAGCACGATGATGGAGTGCCCGTGGAAATAGGGTCGAAGGCGATTGGCCGAGGTAACCAACGGTAGCACGAGTTTCTCGATTGCGGGGTACCTTCTTTCAGCCTCATTGAGCACCTTGCTAGTGTAGTAGACCGGTCTCTCGATTCTCGAGTCATTTCTGACCAGGACCGAGCTAACTGTGGATGGACTTGCCGAGAGGTAGAGGTGCAAGGCATCACCTGGGATAGGCTTTGACAGCACCAGGGGCGAAGCCAGGAACTCCTTAAGCTTGGTGAATGCTCTTTGGCATTCCTCGTCCCATGCGAACGTAACAGATGCCATTTTGGGCCCCCTCAACAGTTTGAAGAAGGGTAGGCATCGTTCGGCCGCACGGGACAGGAATCTACTGAGCGCGGCAATGCGCTCGGTAAGGCGTTGAACGTCCTTGATGCAGGTGGGTGGGCGCATGTCCAGGATGGCCTGGACCTTGTCGGGGTTGGCCTCGATCCCACGCTGGGTGACTAAGAAGCCCAGGAATTTCCCGGACCTTACTCCGAAGGCACACATGGTGGGGTTGAGCTTCATATTGTACCTCAGGAGGGTGTCGAAGGTCTCTTCTAGGTCGGCAAAGTGGTCTTCGGCCTTGGGGGTCTTGACGAGCATGTCGTCAATATAGGCCTCGACGTTCCGGCCGAGTTGTCCCTCAAATATATGATTGACCAGCCTCTGGTACGTGGCTCCAGCGTTCTTCAACCCGAAAGGCATCCGGGTGTAGCAATATACGATGAAGTCGGTGATGAAGGTGGTCTTCTCGATGTCTTCTGGATCCATTCTGATCTGGTGGTAACCTGAATAGGCATCTAGGAAGCTGAGTATCTCGTTGCCCGAGGTTGAGTCAACCAGTTGGTCGATGCTCGGCAACGGATGGCAGTCCTTTAGTGTGGCTTTGTTCAAGTTGGTGAAGTCCACGCACATTCGCCACTTTCCTAAAGCTTTTGGCACTAGGACGACGTTAGCTAGCCACGTCGGGTACAGGACCGATCTAAAAAGACCAGTCTTTTGCCCCTTGGTGACTTGCTCCTTGATGATCGCCTGCTTCTCTGACGCGTGCTTCCTTCTGCGTTGTTGTACGGGCTTCACGGTCGGGTCGAGGTTGAGCTTATGCATCACCATCTCCTCCGGTATTTCGGGTAGTTGATCATCAGACAATGCAAAGACTCTGATGTACACGGAAAGAAACTCTTTGTATTGCTGCTGAACCTTAGATGGTAGGTCGGCTCCAATCTTTACTCCCAGGGTCGGGTCATCGTTTAGGAAAATTGTTAGCAACTCTCCTCCAGGCTCGGAGGTTGCGGGTTTTTCCTCGACTTCCCAGGGGCCCTTGTTCTTCCTGTCCAGCCTTGTGGCTTCGACCGAGATATTATAACACCTTCTGGCCATCGCCTGGTTGCCCTGGACTTCCCCCACCCCATTTTTAGTGGGGAACTTCATCTTTTGGTGATAGGTAAAGGGCACCACTTTCGTTCGGCTAAGGATTCCTCGGCCGAAGATTGCATTGTATGCTATCATACCCTTGATCACTATGAAGTCCACCATAACCGTAACGGTTTTGGGTGGGGTGCCGAGAGTAACCGGCAGGCTTAGGGCTCCCTCGGGATAAGTGGTCTGGCCATTGAACCCTTAAAGGGGGGTTCGGATCGGGCGGAGTTTAGACGAATTCTCCCCTATCTTAAGGAAACACTCATAAGATAATACATCAGGGGCACTTCCATTGTCAACTAGAATCCTATCTACGTTACAATGGTTTATCGTGGCCGATATGACTAGGGCGTTATCATGTGGGTGGTTAACCATACCAGGTCTTAGTCGGAGAAGACTATGACCTGGGGGACACTTGGCAGGGCCTTGGGAGGCTCAATGGCTCGGCTCGCCCGCTCAGCATGACGCTTCCTTCCTCGGCCACTGTCTCCTCCTGATGCAGCTCCTCCAGCGATGACGTTGATGTGGACCCCACGAGGGGCGTTGTCGATTTCCTCTGGGGCCCCTCGATCTTCCTTATGCCCGGCCACGAACAGGGACATGTGTCCCTGGCGAACGAGGCGCTCGATCTCATCCTGGAGCTGGTGGCAATCACCGGTGTGGTGCCCGTGGCCACTATGCAACAGGCAATGTTTGCTGCGATTGCAGCTCTTTGACTTCATTGGCTCGGGTTGGCGGAGGAGGCCCGAGCCTTTGATGTCTTCATATATCTCGTACACCGGAGCGATTACGGGAGTGTACCGCTCATACTTCCGGGATGGTTCTTTATGCTCCCCGTCTCGATTCCGCTTTTTTCCTTGGCCCGAGCTTGACTCGGGTGCTCGCTTCTTGTCCCCCTCCCGACCCGAGCCGGTTGCGCCTTGGCATGCGCTGAGAACTTCTTCGCACTCAGCATGGCGTAAGGCCAGAGTCACTAGCTCGGCAAGGGTCGAGGGAGGGTGGAGGACAAGTTCACGGCCGAGGTTTTCATCATGGGTGCCTCCAGTCAGCCCGGTTATGGCCGAGGCTACATCCAGGCGAGGGATTCTCAGGGCTTCCGACTTAAATCGGTTGATGTAGGCCCGGAGTTTCTCCCCTTACGCCTGTTTGAGAGCCAATAGCCCCGCTACCAACCTTGAGGGGCCGCTGCCGGTGAAACTCTCCTTAAATACTCGCCCAAACTACTTGAAGTCTCGAATGGATCAGGGGGTGAGGGCTCAGAACCATGCTTGGGCACCTTGGACCAGGGTGGTCACAAAGGCTCGGCATTTGATGGCGTCGGACGCCCCGTGAAAGGTCATCAGGGCGTCGAAGCTGTCGAAGTGGTCGGCTGGGTCACCCTGGCCGTCGTAAGACTTGAAGGTTCGAATGGGGATTTTGGGAGATACCTCTACCTTCAAGATATAGTCGGAGAACGGGGATTTCTCCTCATCCTCTACTGGGGAGGTCTTCGGCAAGGCGCATAAGGTGCGCTCCTGCTCTGCAAAGCGCCTCTCGAACTCTTGCAGATGGAGGGATAACTCCGACTGCCGTTGGGCCGTGGGGCTAGGTGGACGCGATGGCAGGCTATCCTTGCATTCCCTGGGGACTTCGGTCTCTGGGTGCGGACGGCGTGCCCCAGGTTTTTCCCGTTTCGGCATGGAGGAGGCATCTTGCTCTGGAGGAGGGGCTTGTGAAGGTCCACCTAACCTATTGTGAATAAGCTGTCATCCTCGGAGGGTGAAGCGACCTCCGACCGTGTGTTGGGACTTGTCTTCGCGGGGAGGGCTTTCCGGAGGGACGCGAGACCTTCCTTCCCTGGCCGCCTAGGTCCTCATGAGTTCCACGAGGACATCCAGTTTTACGTTGAGGGCTTGGAAAGCGTCAGCACCCTCATTGGATGGTTGCCCTACCGCCGCGGGCAAAGGTGGCTCGGTGGTTGCGGTGCTGGCGTTGGAGGGGGGGTCTTGCGCGGCCTGAGAAGGGCCTTCTCCCCCCGCTACCATGGCCTTCCCCCTATCATCGGTGGATCTCCTCCCTATACTTCTTCGCACCATGCTGTCTCTTTGATCGTTTCCCACAGATGGCGCCAAATGAAGAGGGGCGATCTTGCGCTGGTCCTGAGCTGGGGAATGATCACCGATCAGTGAACTGCAAGGAAGAGAAACAGATCAGGGGGCCCAGGGGTGGTTCCCTGGGGTAAACCCTCCGATGCCTAAGTCAGTAGAGTGATGGTGGAAGCTATGAAAGGAGGAGGAAGGATATGCACGAGATCCCTCTCCACCAAGGTGGTGAAGTGGTTCCTGCTCAGGGAGTTTTAGGCGTGTGTAGGGCCTTAACGTTCGCTGGAGGGAGTCCCCGGTTTAAATAGTGCTCTAGCCTCATGAGTCCCGTAAGCTGAGGAGTTCCAGGCGGGGCTTACGTCCTCGACGTGGGCTCTTTACGTCCTCATCGTGGGCTCTTTATAACCTTGAGGACTCGTGGGTCCCTTATCTTTGTGAACTCCTGCTCATAAAGGGCTCTCAATGGCAGCGTGGATAAGCAATCATCGGTCGACCCAAGCATGAAGAGTGCCAGCCATATCCGGGTGATAAGCATAGCTCGGATGAGGCTCGGTCAGAGTGGGCGCGGGGCGCTAGCCTTTATCCCGGTGAGGGGGATAGGTTGGGCTTGGGTTTGCCTCCGACCAGACCGACGCTCGGGCCTTCTGAGCCTAATGGCCGCCGAGGAATTGCTTGATCCCGAGTGATCTTATTGGGCTTTTATGCTAAGTGGGCCCTGCAGAGCGGTCACTTAGATGAGCTGGGCCTCGTTTGATCTTGATGGACCTGGTTCGACCGCTCTTAGATGGGCTACAGAAATCCCCCTCTCCAGCATCCCTTGAAAAAGAAATTGTTGGTTTGAATGCTTCATTGTCTGCATTTGTTCAAGGGAAGAAAATATTGATAAGATTTTGGGAACATATGTTAATTTTCAAAAAAAAAGGGCTAGGCTATAATCCGGTGAACAAAAAGATATTTGAAAACAAATTGCATACATATTTTGTCTCGAGTTCGGATGTATCTAGTACCTCAAATGCTCACCCGGTTAAACATGCTATCAAGAAAACTCAGAAATGTGTTGTTAAGCAGAAATTGAACCAAAACTCAAAAGTGAAAAATAATTCTGCTTATACAAATGTTCATGATAGGAAGCACAATGCTAAACATCATGTTACCAACAAAAATGTCTCATGCTTTTATTGTGGTAAACATGGTCATGTGATGAAAGATTGTTTTGTTATGAAATCCGATGACTTGAAAGCATGTGAAAACAAATTTGTTTCCAAAAGAAGAAGTGTGTCATGTTTCCATTGTGGCGAGTATGGTAATATTTTGAGTAATTGTTATGCGTTGAAGAATGCTAATTTGAAAGCATGTGATCGAAAAAATGATTTCAAAAACTCAAGGAAGCTTTCCCAGAAGAGAAATGAATTTGAAAATTTCCATGTTCATGAAAGAACACCATATGAAAGAGTTGCTCCATTGCACTGCTATTCTTGTGGGAAATATGGTCATTTGATGAAAACTTATTTTCAAAAGAAAAATGGCAACTATTGTGCTATGAAGAAGAAAATTTTCATGTTGAAACTAAGAACAATTTTGTTAAATCACAGAACTTGAATGCATATGCATATAAGAAAACTGTGAAGACTTTTGGATGTTGTCATTATTATGGTGAGTTTGGGCATACTATGCATGATTATGATTTGAAGAATTTTGATGACATGTTTGCCCATAGAATGTGGAAGGCACCCATTAGAGGTGCAACTAACCATCCGGGACCCAAGAAGACTTGGGTATCCAAAATTGTGAAATGAGAATTTTTGGTGCAGGATTACCTTGAGGCCAAGTGGAAGACTTTTTAATAAAAAAATGGTTGCTCAAGGCACAGGTTTTTTAAAAATAAAATTCTAAATTTTCTGTAAAATTTAAATTTACTTTATTTGATTTTCTATTCATGAAAATTAAGAAAAATATGTTTTTCTTATGAGTTTACATTGCATCTTTCCGTTAATTGTTGCATGACTACATGGTATATTAAATGGTGATATGAAGAAAGGTAGTCATTCTTGTATGAAATCTATTACCATGCGTGAGAATGTGCCTTCACCTCGTACCATGAGTCACTTCATCTCCCAAGCGCGCTCTTCATCTCCCACCATGACTCGATGGGCCTTAGCCTCCTATCCTCCCGGAAGTATTTGATGTCCCTCCATGTTTCGGCGGCTTCATAAAAGAGTCACCTTTTGGCAAAGTCGACTTGCATGGGACCGGACATAAGGTAACACTCAAAGTAGTCGTCCATAACGGCTTCCCACTCTAGGTAATCACTCGGGTTTTCGGAGCCATAGAAGTCCCGGGCTACGGGCCTTTTGGGATGGTCCGGGTGGTCCTTCCATTTTAGATAGTATCGCCACCATACAGAAGATGCGGCCCCTTGGTCATCCATGGGACACGGGGACGCTAGTGAATAGACATGCCAACAGTTGGTGACAAGACACTAGACCGATTATGCAAGGTTGGAATGCACTAACTAATGCACATAAAGGACCCTAGACTTAAACCAAGACTCGGTACGTGACGGAGTTAAACGATCCGAAGATCACTCGCGCAAGTGTGCGGCCTTCCCGATAGGCGTAGCCTAACGTTCGGACAACACCTTTTTATATACCAAACAATGGTATGCGGATGCAACCTTAAACCGACTTAGACGATGACTAGACGTAAATGGTACTTTTTTTTTGTTTTAAATACCCTAGACTCAACTAGCGCTCTGATACCAAATTGATGTGGAACGGACACACGACATGGGACTCTAGCTCGTGATCGCCCCTAAGCGAGGGAAGACGTGGGACCGTGCGCGGTTGGGAAACTGGCAGTGAGTCTCGGGTATCGGCCCTTCCGCGTTAACTCGGGTCGAGTCACGGGATGGGTTACACTGACTCTCTCGCATCGGTGATACAATTGATATAACGGGTTAATAACCTATCACATGCAGCGGCATATACGAATAAATACGAGTAAAGCAAAGCCTACGAGGAGGGCGACGAGTGTACCTCCACGCTCCGGGTGTGGGGAAGACGTTCTCGGCCAAGTACGGTAACTCCCGGTAACAACAGTAAAAGTTAATTACAATAGTGAATTTTATTGCCCACTCCACGCAGGGAGGTAAAGGGCTACAAGTGGGGCCCGGGAGGACCGACTCTAGGTTGACGGGTAGCAATCTGGAGGTGCATTCGGCACGAACTCGGCCTGCTGGTCTGACTCGACACTATTCTAACTCGGTGCTGCGCCAACTCGGTTGCTGACTCACTAGACAGCAAGCAACGGTTTCCAAAGGAATGTCGCCTTCCTGAGATCTTTCGGAGGCGCCGCTTGGCTGGGACAATGGCAGGGCGTTCCTGAACGACTCCCTGAAGGGGCGGCTCCTGAAGTTGATTTTTCATATTTATTTCTGAACATCTTATGGACTGTAATTTCGGACCTGCACAGGGAACAAACCTGCAGGCCTCGATGACACGAATTACGACGCTCAGATCCGGAGGCTGATCGAGGCATGGCTGATACCGTTGGAAAGAGCACTCATAGATCTACAACATATAATATTTACAGCTCCATCCACCTAACGGATTGACAATGAATATGACTATAACACTATTTTTGTTTCTGACTCGGACTGACAAACACACAAGGCAGTAAGGGATCTGCCTGAAACTAACCTTTGACCGAGGGTCAAATGAATTTTATAGACTCCACGAAAATTATGGTGGAAGGGGATATATGTGTCGAACACTGAGTAATGTTTTGGGATTTTCTCAAAATTGGTAAGGGGGTGGGAAAAATGCGACAAGGTGACTCTGTCCCGTAGATCTGTAAAAGAGCAGATTACTTAGAGGACAAACAAAAATATGGGAAAAATACCTAATGACTTCCAAATGACACGAAAGTTGAACTGGAGGTTAAGGGAGATGGACAGAACAAACCCTCAAAATTAGGGCTCGAACAGAAAACCATAAAAAATAAATAAAATTTCATAGATGAGGTTCTATCCTGATGGAGACAGAACTCCGACGAGTGGCGGTGGCGGCGCGATGGCAGCTCGAACGGCAGCGGCGGCGGCAGAGTAGAACTCAGAGGGGCTAAGGAGAATGTAGGACAGGGCTTCACACCCAAGATTCAGCCAAAATCCATCTGCAAAGGGGGAGAGGGGGAGAGACAAGGGGTGCCCTTGGGCTTGCTCTTGGTAAAATTGTTTAATTCTTCATTAATTTCTCTAATGACACTATACATAGGCTTATATAGAGAATGGCAAGGGGTGGGGGGCTGGGAATTTCGTGGGAGAGAGGGTATTTTCTTCCCCATGTGGTCAAATGACCAAAAAAAATAAAAAATACAACATGAGATAAACTATATTATAAGGGGGAGCATCTTGGACTTTAAGGGTTGGAATATTAGACTTTTTAATCCAATTTTCCCCTTGAATGGTCAAGCCATCTAGAAGCCCACCTTGGACCTTTGACTGACCCCATATGGGCCCTAAGACTTAGGTGGACCAATAGGAAAGGAGATGGGGGCCCCTTGCTGGTCCTACTGGACTTTTACACAAAAATCCAAAGAATCCTAGGGAATGACACATTGGCTTATAAAGCCTTACAATTGTGAACATACTTTCCCAAGGATATAAAAATAAATTAAAGAACATAAATACAAATAAAATGTTAGTGCTCCTGGCGTCGATTCCCATCAACTCTCCCCGAGTGGGAAAAACTCGACCCCGTCGAGTAATGGGTACGACTGCTCGAGTAGCTCCGGCGGATGCGTCACCGAACCTGGAAGCGCGGAGTACGCTCCACTCCAAGTAATCGACCCATGCTCATCCCGTATAGATTCGATATGCACACGCTGCTGGGGAAGAGGCTAGCGGTGGACACTCCGGGGTGGGGTCACTCTCAAATGAAGGAAGCGGCTCAAAGACTCACTAGGAATCACCGCTTGTCCCGTATGTGACTAGATCTGATATGAAGTAGAATCGATCCCAAAGTCCGACAAGTCTCGCACTCGAAAGGGACTAACATCACAAGCGTACAAGCCAACTCGACTCAATGTATGCACAGACACACAAGACCCTAGACACACCTAATGTTAGTCTGACCTACGCATAGGCGATGATGGACCAGGACACCCGAATATGTGCCATGCATACACTAGATGTACTCGATGGTTGACGGAATAGAGGACTCCTAGACACCCTAAGATGTACCACTCATGCATTGGTGACCTATGGGATTTGGGTGGGGAAGGGATAGAAGATCCAAAACTACCCTCGTCATTACCCCTAGACGTAGGTACGGCTTGCCAACTAGACCGAGGGGTAGGGGTGGGATAGTGAACTCCTTGGAAGAAGTGGAGTGAATATGATAGCTTAGGAGGTTCACTAGTAAAGGGGTCAAAAGGGTCAAAGAAGGTATGACCCCATGAAATGGGTTCCCCCATGACTCGGTCCAAATTTAAGAATTCATAATCACCGTCATACATTGTGGTTGGTGGGACGACGGCCATGTCTAGAAAATAGGATTCCTCCCTTGGGCAAAAGGGAACGAAGTTAGACTCGGCTGGCATCGGGAGGAATAGAAGAATCTCCGTGGTGACACAACCCATGGTGCACACGGAGGTAATGGACCCTATGGCTGGATGGGTGAAGCTACGACTAGTGGGTTGGTCGAAGCCTCGGGCCAATAAGTGCGTCAACTTCCATTGTCAACCTAAACCAAGAATAAGGTCACCCAATGTATCAACATGGTGACTAGACCGGAATGTCGTGTGGTAGGAGTTGACGGACACTACAGGTAAGGTGGGGTCCATAGATGGGTAAGGAGATGGGACCAAGCCATCCTTGAGCCAACTAAGAAGCGGCTCGGCTACGTATAGCGTACCCGTTAGAAACACTTGTGGCTCGGGTTGAGTTGGCTCCAAATAAGATGGTTCTGAATAAAGTTCGGAAGTAGAAAGTGGCAATGGAGCACTTACGGGTGGTGAAGGAGTATGTGTCCTTTCTATCCTTTCCAACCAATCCAAAAGCATTTTCTTGATTTCATCTAAGGTACGGGTTGGAGTAGGGGCCTCGGGGTGGACTCGCTCCGCATCTCTAGGCCCGGATGCGGACCTAGACTCGACTATAAGTGGGGCTTCCACTTGGTTGGAGGCAATTGGGTGGGATTGGACGGAGGTGCCAACGGGTGGTTGGTTGGAGGTGATAGGGAGGGCCACTTGATTGGGGTTGCTTTGGTGGACTTGGATGGAGGTGAAGGGGCGGGGTTGGTTGAAAGTGTGGCCCACTTGATTGTGGGTGAGTTGGTGGGTTGGCTAGTGGTATGACCCCCGTGGTTGGAGGTAGGTGGGCGGGGAAGGTAGACCCTCCTAAGCGCTCTCTTCATCTCCCACCATGACTCGATGGGCCTTAGCCTCATATCCTCCCGGAAGTATTTGATGTCCCTCCATGTTTTGGCGGCTTCATAAAAGAGTCACCTTTTGGCAAAGTCGACTTGCATGGGACCGGACATAAGGTAACACTCAAAGTAGTCGTCCATAAAGGCTTCCCACTCTAGGTAGTCACTCGGGTTTTCGGAGCCATAGAAGTCCCGGGCTACAGGCCTTTTGGGGTGGTCCGGGTGGTCCTTCCATTTTAGATAGTATCGCCACCATGCAGAAGATGCGGCCCCTTGGTCATCCATGGGACATGGGGACGCTAGTGAATGGACATGCCAACAGTTGGTAACAAGACACTAGACCGACTATGCAAGGTTGGAATGCACTAACTAATGCACACTAAGGACCCTAGACTTAAACCAAGACTCGGTATGTGGGGGAGTTAAACGATCCGAAGATCACTCGCGCAAGTGTGCGGCCTTCCCGATAGGCGTAGCCTAACGTTCGGACAACACCTTTTTATATACCAAACAATGGTATGCGGATGCAACCTTAGACCGACTTAGACGATGACTAGACGTAAATGATAATTTTTTTTTATTTTAAATACCCTAGACTCAACTGGCGCTCTGATACCAAATTGATGCGGGACGGACACACGACATGGGACTCTAGCTCGTGATCGCACCTAAGCGAGGGAAGACGTGGGACCATGCGCGGTTGAGAAACCGGCAGTGAGTCTCGGGTATCGGCCTTTTCGCGTTAACTCGGGTCGAGTCACGGGATGGGTTACACTTACTCTCCCGCATCGGTGATACAATTGATATAACGGGTTAATAACCTATCACATGCAGCGGCATATACGAATAAATACGAGTAAAGCAAAGCCTACGAGGAAGGTGACGAGTGTACCTCCACGCTCCGGGCGTGGGGAAGACGTTCCCGGCCAAGTACGGTAACTCCCGGTAACAACGGTAAAAGTTAATTACAACCGTGAATTTTATTGCCCACTCCACGCGGGGGGGTAAAGGGCTACAAGTGGGGCCCGGGAGGACCGACCCTAAGTTGACGGGTAGCAATCTGGAGGTGCATTCGGCACGAACTTGGCCTGCTGGTCCGACTCGGCACTATTCTAACTCAGTGCTGTGCCAACTCGGTTGTTGACTCACTGGACAGCAAGCAACGGTTTCCAAAGGAACGTCACCTTCTTGAGATCTTCCGGAGGCACCGCTTGGCTAGGACGATGGTAGGGCGTCCCTGAACGACTCCCTGAAGGTGCGGCTCCTGAAGTTGATTTTTGATATTTATTTCTGAATATCTTCTGGACTGTAATTTCAGACCTGCACAGGGAACAGACCTGCAGGCCTCGGTGACACGAATTACGACGATCAGATACGGAGGCCGATCGAGGCATGGCTGATATCGTTGGAAAGAGAACTCTTAGTTCTACAACATATAATTTTGACAGCTCCATCCACTGAACGGATTGAAAATGAATATGACTATAACACTATTTTTGTTTCTGACTCGGACTGACAGACACACAGGGGAGCAAGGGATCTGCCTGAAACTGACCTTTGACCCAGGATCAAATGATTTTTATAGACTCCACGAAAATTTTTGTGGAAGGGGATATATGTGTGGAACACTGAGTAATTTTTTGGGATTTTCTCAATATTATTAAGGGTGTGCGGAAAATGCGACAATGTGACTCTATCCCATAGATCTGCAAAAGGGCATATTACTTAGAGGATAAACAAAAATATAGGAAAAATACCTAATGACTTCCAAATGACACGAAAGTTGAACTGGAGGTTAAGGGAGATGGACAGAACAAACCCTCAAAATTAGGGCTTGAACAGACAACCATAAAAAAAGATAAAATTTCATAGGTGAGGTTCTATCCTGATGGAGACAGAACTCCGACGAGTGGCGGTGGCGGCGCGATGGCAGCTCGAACGGCGGCGGCGGCAGAGAAGAACTCAGAGGGGCTAAGGAGAATGTAGGAGAGGGCTTCACACCCAAGATTTAGCAAAAATCCATCTACAAAGGGGGAGAGGGGGAGAGACAAGGGGTGCCCTTGGGCTTGCTCTTGGCAAAAATGTTTAATTCTTCATTAATTTCTCTAATGACACTATACATAGGCTTATATAGAGAATGGCAAGGGGTGGGGGGCTGGGAATTTCGTGGGAGAGAGGGGATTTTCTTCCCCATGTGGTCAAATGACCAAAAAAATTAAAAAATACAACATGGGATAAACTATATTATAAGGGGGAAGCATCTTGGACTTTAAGGGTTGGAATATTAGACTTTTTAATCCAATTTTCCCCTTGAATGGCCAAGCCATCTAGAAGCCCACCTTGGACCTTTGACTGACCCCACATGGGCTTTAAGACTTAGGTGGACCAATAGGAAAGGAGATGGGGGCCCCTTGCTGGTCCTACTGGACTTTTACACAAAAATCTAAAGAATCCTAGGGAATGACACATTGGCTTATAAAGCCTTACAATTGTGAACATACTTTTCCAATGATATAAAAATAAATTAAAGGACACAAATGCAAATAAAATGTTAGTGTTCTTGGCGTCGATTCCCATCATATATGCTTGAAGGCATATAGTGATACCTGCTGAACTCAGGTATTGATTCTAAAACTTGACTTGTTATTCCTTAGCATGATGAGATGAATTTGTCTAATTGGTTGAACAAAATTGAAAATCTTGAAGAGTTTTCATGAGATCATTGACCATTGAAAATCTTTCAATCTAAACTGTATGCTTGATAGTACATTTGAACTTAATTGCATATCTGGTATATCAAATGGTGTTTATGGAAGATTGGATTATCTCCAGTCGGAAACTCTCACTATACGTGAGTAGGGTCTTTGGACCTTCACCTCCACCGTGTATCAGAACCTAATGAATTTGACTGGCTTGTGAATGGTTATTTAAACTTCTGAAATACTCCTGAAAATCTATTTTTGAATAATTTCTGAAGACTGAGTTGCACTACTTAAATTTGATCAATTCTGCACCCTTGTTCATAAAGGCCAATGTCATGGAAAATGCTTATCTGTTCATCATTTGAATGTGAATGCTTTCATGTGCAATCTATCGTGATATTCTGAAAACCAAGGTTGTGCATCTTATTTTTGCATTTTGTATTACATTCTCATATTGTTATAGGTTGCATTGCATTAGAATTCATGCATTGGTGCATTTAGATCATTCTAATGAAAATCTGAAATCTTGCATCACATTGCATATTTGCATTGCATATCATGCATATAGTGCATATCTTGAAATGCAACATTCTGATCATTTCATATTGCATAAATGCTCCAATGAATTCTTCCAACACTTATGTCATATCTTCGGGGCCAACAATTCAAAAACTGAAATTGCATATCTTTTCATTTTGTATTACATATTGCATATACTCCCATTGTGTACTTACATGTTATTATATGCTATTCACCCCCATCCTTAGATTTTCTCTGACCTTATACTTTCTTGCTAAATAATGTTACATTTGAGTCATTATTGGAGTGTTTCATGTCATACACTCTGGGGGAGTTCATATTTCATAAGTGCATCTATTTAGGAGGAGTTGCACTATTATGTGTTCATGATATTTTTGGTATGCATGCTAAATCAAATTCATACACATCTTACACATAATGTGAAAATGAGTGTTAAACATAAGGATATAGGAATTTCTTTTCAACACTCTAGAGATATTAATATTGATGCATGTATGTTGAAGAGGCAGTTGAGGAAAAAGTTGCCTACCTATCTTTGTTGAAAAAATATGAAATGAAAATGAATGGCAGAGCAATGCTTGGTCTCATTGAGTAAATTGGATGCACGTCACCTGAGACGTGATGTGGTTCATTTTTGAAAGGTGTTTGACTAAAGTACCTCTGTTCAGAATGAAGTGAAATGGTTCAATATTCTGAGTAACCGGGAATTCTAGCATGAGCTCCATGTGTCTCCTCGCGTAAAAAGGAATTATTTGAACCTGATCATTCTTAGAAAAATTTTGATTGTTCTTGAGAATTCGTTGAAAAATTATGGTAAAAACTCATTGTGGTAGAGCGTAGCTCCAATACACTGTTCTCAAAAACTAAAATGCAGTCTGTGTAATCTCTCATTGTGTTGATTTTAAAATCTAAATATCCATATGGCTATAGTCATTTTTCATGTTATTCACTTACACATTTAGAAATTTGATTTAATATGTATTCAGAAAATTGATTGACTACATTGGCTATTGCATGACTCTTAGATGTGATTGCACAACCTCCTAGGTGCTATATATGAACATTCTGGTTGTCATGACTTTCATGTACTTTTCTTACACCTAATCCCTTCTTAAATAAGTAAGGGGGAGATATGTTGCATGTATATATATACATATTTATTTGATTACATTACATGCATATCATTATTTGTCCTCATTTGTTCGCATCTTACTTCATGCACTTCACTTGAAAACTAAAAATCTGAAAATTAAAGAAACTCATTTGTATGTGTTGAGACTCATGTCTCTTTTTCAAAAGAAAAATTTAAAAAAAAAGTGAAAAGAATTAAATTAAAAAAAAAATAAATGGACTCCAAATACTTTATACTTGCTCAATGGTTTTTAGGCAGTGAATGGCATCAGATTTGTTAACACTTACTGTATCGGAATCATATTGATTTGTTGGTATCAAGTCTACTCATCTTTCTATCTTGATAATCAACTATTGGTATGTCAGCATCTTATCCATGATTTGCTATTGCTTCATCTGAATTTTTGAAGTGGGCTATTATTGCTTCTTCAATCTGTCATGCTGGAATTTGAACTTAATTGCCTTCCTCCCATTTTTGATAATGTCAAAGGGGGAGAAAGATTTATGATGGTTATCTATGATTGATAGGGGGGAAAGATTTCTGATATGTGTCTATGGCTATGTTGAATCATAAAGTTTGTCATGTCATTCAAAAAGTATTCATAAAGTTTGTCATCATCAAAAAGGGGGAGATTGATGTGTGTGGGGTCATGAAGTGTACCTTGCATATGGTTATATTTTTGATAATAACTAACCTTATAAATAACTTTGTGCCTACTTGCATATGCGATTGATGTCAGTGTGCATTCACGAGCTTTGCTATGCTTGCATGTATTTCAATTGAGTCGTTATGCTCTTGAGCAAGTCTTCATAGTTGAGATTGATTCTTCCATATTGCTAGACATGCATATAAGCTCGTGGATGGTTATGAGTAGAAGCTCTATGCATATGCTTATGTGTCTAGTTAAGGAGCTTTTATCACTCATAATTCATGATTTTGATATCCATGTAGATCTCATGTTCTACATTATCTTTTACAGGAGAGAGATGATTAGAAGACACCTACAAATCACATGGATATATGGTAATATCTATTTATGTGAATCTTAGTGGAAAAAGGTTGACATGTGGTGTAATAGGTTTTTATGCTAGATGCATCATTTGAATTCCTCATGAAATTGGTGGCTGAAATGAATTGATAGAAACTCTCACAAAGAATGATATTCATTTTCTCATGTTGAACTTTAGCATAGGCTTTCATGCCCCTTCATTGTATCGACCTATCAAAGGATGGTGTTGACCCCATGTTCCTAAGCATCACTCCAATGCAAATGGTTCATGGTTCTGTGAAGAGAACTTGTGTTAAATTCAATCATATCGTTCTTGTGGATTTTGGTTTTACAATGCCACTCTTGTTACACTTGATGCATAAAGTTCATTGCTATATGAACTTGATTCTTTGATGAGGATAAACAATATTTTCAAAAGAGTTTTTATGCACCTTGAACATGGATTTTAATGTATGTGCCTTTTCCACTTTCTTTATGGTTACAAGTTGCTCATACCTTGTTCACATGCATAGAAATATCCTTCGATCTTTAACTTAGAACATATATGGTTCAAAGTGTTCGTATGCACCTTGAACATGGGTTTCATGTATATACTTCATGCATTTATCATTTGGATTATTGAGCTAAAGTTCTAATCCTTTTTTATGATTTTGCAGGATTAAGATCCTTAATATAAACCCTCCAAGATCAAAGGACTTTGATGCCACAGAGTTTGGAAGGGTTGCAATGGAGTTTGGGGTTGAAATCTAAAAGTCTGAAATTTACTGTAGCTTTAGGTCGATCGACACTGTATCTAGGTCGACCGACACTGTAGCTAGGTCGACCGACACTGTAGCTTAGGTGGACCGAAATTGGCAGTGCTGCCTGAAAATTCACCTATAAAATTCTGGTCGACCGCCCCTTCCTGCCGGTCGACCGCCAGCTTCGCAGCCCCTATTGTTGACCTTATTTTCTCCACGAGGATGAAGCCTTTCTCCTTGGATTTTTTAATCCCAAAAGTCTCCAGACATTCCTGGAATTATGGATCTGTGTCTTGGCTTGTCCTTGACCATTTTAGGCCTTATAAACTCACTTGTGCCTAACCTTTTACCCCTTTTGCCCCTGGGTTCATGGTAGACCTATTGGGAGTCTTTTTCGATGGTTCTAGAGGGTTATCATGGTCTTTTCATGTCTTCTATATATGCTCTCTTGTGAACTCCAGATTTGACAAGAAATCCCCATTTTGAGCTAATGTTTTCTATCTTGTAGGTCAAGAGAGAGGAGAAGAAGAGAAAGGGGAAAAGAAGGGGAGATTTGATCTTCATCCAAGAGTTTTTGAAGATCGTGGAAGAAGGAAAAGTGCAGCGGATCGAGGAGAGGATCGAGAGGACGTTGAAATCATCACCATCCGACTGGAGCTTCAAGCTACCATTTCTATTCGTCTTGGAAATCAAAGGGGGAACAATCTCTACATCCTTTAGTTGTTGTTTTGTGATGTTTTCCATGTGTTCTATTTCGATCTGAGCTTATATTGTTATTTGTGTTTATTTTTTGAACCTGAAAATACATTTTGTGTGTGTGACTGTCTGTGTATACGGTCGTGTTTAATCGCCTGCGTGCGATCATGTGTGTCATTGTGCTGCATTTGTTGCAGCGTGTGTGTGTGTGTTGTGATCCGTTCGTCAGATCGTGTGGGAGACTTCATCTCCATGTGTCTGTGTGTGTTGGGGTGTGTCCCCGTATGTGTTTGGAGCGTTGCCTCTGTGTTGGGGATTTATCCCCGAGTGAAGCCTCACCAGGTTTGGTGAGGGGTGGACGTAGGGAGCCCGTCGTGGTCCCGAACCACCTTAAAAGTTGTTATGCACTCTGGTTTGGTTTGTGCATTTGTGTTGTTTGATTGTTATATCCGTTTGTATGACCGTGTGGTAACGGAGAGATTGAGAGAATTAGTTACCTTGTTTAGTTAATTTCCCCAATCTTGTTAAAAGGTGTTAGTTCCGCTACGTAGCATTTTAATTTGCCATCAAGTGTGGGGGACAATTCAACCCCCCCCATCTTGTCTGCTCGCCTACCCAGGGACCAACAACCCCAATTTAAAATTGATTCACGGTAATTAAAAGAAATGTCGTATTAGGAATTAACAACTACAAATCACACAACTGAACTAATATCAATCATCATCTATGGAATCAACAGTTCAATGAATTGATAACTCAGTATGGTACCAGGCGGAGGGTTGATTAGATAATCTCCTCACGCAAGGGTCGGTTTTCCAGATAGATGTAATCTATCCTTCTGACTTAGCCTTTTTATATACCACTGAGTTATCTATTATAAACCAGAATTATGATGAAGAAATTCAATCCAATTCAGAAAAGATTCAAACTTCAGCAAACAAGCATGATTAATGGCTATCAATCGAATATAGAAGACTTCAGATGAATACGCAGACAGATCAGAGAAATTAGTACTGGGCTTTCCTAGGCATTCATCTAGTCGAGTGGCGAAAAGTAGATAAACAGACACACAATGAACAAAGTAATTTTAGGTGGTTCAATCTCGAGCTTGAGATCTACATCCACCCCTTACTCAACTGAGTAAGGCTTACTGTTGACTCACAGCTTGAATCTGTTGATCCACAGCTTGAATCTGTTGATCCACAGCTTCAGGGACTATATCTCTACAATCAGCTGAGCTTCACAGCTTGCTAGACATCTGATTCACAGCTTCAACCGCTAAGCTTCACAGCTTGCTATCCGAGGATTCAACCTCGCCTGCTGAGCTTCATAGCTTGCTTGGCTGATACACAGCTTACAAGAGATTTGAAAAAAAGAAAGTAAAATAAAGAATGATAACAGAAATGCAAATGTAGCTCACAATTGAGCAATTCACCCTGGATCTGATCCAGTAGTCAAGATACAACTCACTCAGATAGCAGACACTCTGATACTCTATTTTTCTCTCAACTTGCTGCAACTGGATTTCAAAAGCTTCCTCTCAGATTCCTCTCTGATTCCTTTCTTCCTCGGTTGCTCTCCTTCTCTCTACTTCTCTTTTGTCTCTGCAAGTGCTCTCTCATATTTATATGCTCTACTTCTTTCTGCTTCTATCTTTATCTTTTAATTGAGTGACCTGGCCTCCTTTTATAGGCTCGCAAGAATGTGGCGCGTGGGAAACACATTCCCGCCCAAGGAAATTAAAAAAGGAATGCTTCGCTGGAAGTCCACGTGTCAGGTGATTAAGGTGCGTTGTCCACGTGGCAGAATCTTTAGACGAGATCCCTATCTTGGATCACGTGCTTGTAACTAATCATGAACCATGTGACTGCATCTTATAGTTAAGCCTGCGCTGTAAGGGTTCGACCCTGGTGGTTGTAAGACTCTTCACACTTAAGCTCCTGCCAACAGTACATGAGACAGTTTATCAAACACTTTGTCAGCATAGGTGAATATTCAATATGCACAGACATTAGTTCAAACTGTGTAGGATATGCACAGACCTTAGTTCAAGCTATGCCGGATATGCACATACCTTAGTTCAAGCTGTGCAGGATATGCACCGACCTTAAAGGTGCATGTGCTCCGACTTGAGTGCATTTGCTTAGACTTGTATGAAACATGTGCTCTCACAATGCCTAGTATGCTCTGACCTGATGCCTTCATGTGCACTGACTACAGTAAAGGTGCTCCGACCTTATAATACACACTAAC
The DNA here is from genome assembly GCA_022559845.1 of Amorphophallus konjac. NCBI lineage: Eukaryota > Viridiplantae > Streptophyta > Magnoliopsida > Alismatales > Araceae > Amorphophallus > Amorphophallus konjac. Next base: position 293,234,532 of record CM040126.1, on the reverse strand, counting down.
ACATATGCTTAGACCTTATAATGCAAGCTAACACATATGCTCAGACCTAAACTTGCACATATGCTCAGACCTTAGTGTGCGCTCATGCACATATGCTCAGACCTACATTTCACATATGCTCAGACCTTAGTGTATGCTCATGTACATATGCTCAGACCTTAAATTGCGCATATGCTCAGACCTTAGTGTGGTGCACCGACCTTAGTATGCAACAGTGACAATGTGCACCAACCTTAGTATGCAATAGTGACAATGTGCACCGACCTTTGCATACACCACTTTCTTCATGTGCACTGACCTGACATGCAACACTGAACATGTGCACCGACCTTAGTATGCAACAATGACAATGTGCACTGACCTTTGTATGCAGCAATGACAATGTGCACCGACCTTAGTATGTACAAATGACTATGTGCACCAACCTTATGCGCTTACATGCAGACATGCACTGACCTTCATATGCGACATGTATGAACATGCACTGACCTGCATATGCAACACTATGAGCATGCACCGACCTTCATATGCACCATGTATGAACATGCACCGACCTTCATATGCAGCATGTACGAACATGCACAGACCTACATATGCATCACTATGAGCATGCACCAACCTTCATATGCAACATGTATGAACATGCACCGACCTTCATATGCAGCATGTATAGACATGCACCGACCTTAGTGAGAAACATATACACACTTGCATGAGAAGCTATAAGATATTAACAGTGTTGCCATAATGAAAAGTAGATTCAGAATATCATAATTTGCCAATCTCCAAAAGTTGAAGACAAAATGTATTGTTGCCAATCATCAAAACTTAATAAGAAATTAAATTCAGATAATCAAGTTAAAGGACACACAACATGAGACACACATTATCTCACACAATCTCCCCACAACATTCTCCCCCTTTTTGATGATGGCAACACATTAAACTTTGATATACATTTTAATGGCAACAACTACTTTATTAAAATCCAGAAATATACACATTGTGCAGAAAATGCAGCTACTACAGTTATCAAACTCTTCCCAAGACAATATGATACCTCAAAAAAAAATCTCTCCCCCTATGCCCTTTGTGTACCCCATCAAAAACCCATCTCAAGCCATTAAAAAACTTGATGGGGCATCGGGGCTAGTCCATTAAATGTTTGGAATGTGTATTTGTAATATTGTACTTGGTGTGTAATGTGGGCTTGTTTTGGGTTTTAGTTGGGTTTCTTTGTAAAAAGACCACGTAGGTCCAGCGGGCCCCCCCCACCTTCTCTCCCATTGGGCCACCTAGGTGCTAGGGCCCCTAGGGGCTGGTCCACGGTCCAAGTTCGACTTGGACCAAAAGAAGAAAGATCAATTTTAACCACTTTAAAAGGGGGCGCCCCCTTATTTGTCCTTATATGTGGTTTCTTTATTTTTCTTTGACCAAGGGATTAGAAAATGGAATTTGACATCCCCTTGGTACCCCTCCCTAACCCTAGATCTAAGGGTAGTAGTGGTCATTTGTCTAGGGTTTCCATTTCATATAAAAGCATTGTATTTCCTATTTTCATATAAATAATGAGAAGAAAATCAGTTTTTTTTTGTGAAGAAGCCATAGGGCATAGCCCCCTCTCTCCTCCCCATCCCATTTGCAGCTGAGAAAGCAGCCCAATATGAGGTGTGAGGCCTCCTTATTAGTTCTTCACCAAGTGAGAAGCTCAGCACCGTCGCCGCCATCGAGCCGCCATCGCACCACCGCCGCCATACCGTATCGATTCTGTCCACCTCTGGACAGCCGCCCAGTGTTCGAATTCTTCCTCCCAATCCACAGATCTGATCGATCTGAGATTTTGAGGGTGAGTTCCCCACGTAATCCCCCCTTTCCAAAAAAAAATTCATACCTTGAGTCATTCGTTTGTCCCCTGTTCCATTTACGTTTTCCCAGATCTACACAGTCTATCCCAGTGCAGATCTATGTTCCAGCAACCCACCTCTTCATCTATTTGACCCCCTTACCAATTTCAGATTGATCTGAAATTTGGACTATGTTTTTTGTCCACCAAATCCCCTCTCCACAAATTTTTTCATGAATTTTGGAGTTTGTTTACCCCTCTGAAAAACCTCTGTTCAAACCAGATTTCTGTTCTATCCCTTACAGTCCAAATCCGACCAACCCTGCCATAAAATCCTTCCCACCCCTCAAACCACCTCAATAAATACCACAAAGTTTGTGTGTGTTCCTTACTTCCCCCTCTATCTCCCATAAAAATCCCAAGTTCTAGATCCATCTTTTGAGGCTTAGTCAAATCTCATTTACAGGCAGATCCCAACCTGCCCTATCTGTTCTGAGATAGTGAACCCACCTGTTCAAAAATCCCCCACGAAGAATATAGCCACATGAAAATTCTTGTAACAGTAGGTGTTCGTAGATCTTCAAAATAGCTTTGCAACGGCACCAGTTTTCGTCAATCCGATATCGGATCTGATCGCAGTAATTTTTCTCGCTGGGTCGCGCAGTTCTGAATCTACTGAACAAGTTCAGGCCAGCAAGCAGCAACATCCCCGAGTCAGGCCGCCTCGCCTTCCACAAGGTGATCCAGCACGATCCCCTGCAAGGGATTGTTCCTCCAGGAGTCCTCTTCGCATCGGGACCATTCCCAGCCAGATCGGACGCCAGATCCGAGCGTGATCTTCTAGATCACCCGCATGCGCCGTCCGGACAGCACTGACGGATCGGTCCAAAAAAGTTGTCCGTCAATCCAAGCTTGATATTCCCGGGTCGTTGTTGTCGCCCTTTACCTCTCTGTGTGGAGTGGGCATCATATTTATAATTATTGATAAGTGTTTGTACAGGGAGTACGAATCTTGGCCAGGATCATCTTCCCCAGGCCCGGAGCGTGGTGGTATCATTTCCGCTCCCTCACTCCACATTTTGCTTACTTCGTATATTTCTATATGCCGCTGCTTGTATGTGTTAGGTTAATTAGCTCGTTTCAATTATAATCACCGCTGCGAGAGTGAGTGAGTGTGAGCCGTCCCATGACTCGATCCGAGCATGGAAGAGCCAAATACCCTTGACTCGTTCCCTGTTTCTCAACCGCGCACATTCGCATGTTTCCCTCACTAGGGACGAGTCGCGAGTTTGCCTAGAGTCCAAGGTTCACATTCAAATTGACGTCAAGTCGCGTCCCGTCCCGCATCAAATTGGTATCAGAGCTAAGTGGAGTCTAGGGTAGTTGGTCTAAGGTGTCACATTGTATATCTATATCCGATATATCAAAAGGTGCTCCCGGAACGATAGGATACGCCTATTGGGAAGGTAGCACACTTACGTGAGTGTGATCTTCGGATCAAACCTATGCCACGTATCGAATATTGGAGTCTAGGTCGTCCTTCATTTTGCCTTGGTCGGTGCATTCCAACCCCTTGTCCATTACATGCCCACTCATAGGAGTACCCAATACTCACCACCACCACCATCTATGGTAGATCCTCGAGTCCATAGTCCCGATGAGCCATCTGTGGCCGATATGTTCTGAACTATTATGGAAAAGATTGATGGATTGAGTACACGAGTGGATGGGTTGAATACACGAGTGGATAAATTGGATGGGTTGAGCACGTGTGTGGATGGCCTAGGCACACGCTTAGAAGAGAGAATGGAGGCCTTAGAGGAACGGGCCGAAGATTCGACCAGTCTATTTAGGGATTGGTAGGGAGAGTCACCGACCTAGAAAGAGCCCCAGTTGAGGGCACCCCGAGCCGACAAATGGTCAACAGGAGCCGGTTCAGCAACTTGCTGCTCCAAGGGCTCAAGGGGTAGATGATAATGGGCGTCGAGTCCCCGAGGTGGTTGACTATCAGTCTGATAACGAGAATGGGGGATATGGTCGTGACCGTCGTGTTCAACGGCGGAATCGTGATTATGATGAGGATGAGCAGACCCTCAGGACCGTTCGTGCAGACCCTCCCACTTTTGACGGGTCCTGGGACCCAAAAGTCTATTTAGATTGGGAGCCCGGCATGAACCGGTACTTCGATTGGTTTGATATGACGGACCATCGAAGAGTCTGATTCGCGACCATGAAGCTGATAGGACAGGCGCTGACTTACTGGAAGAACGTGGAGAGCCTATTAATTCAGCGTTTAGAGCCCCAAGTTGATACATGGAGTGAGATGAAGGTCAAACTCTGGCAAAAGAACCTTCCTGTCACATACCGTCAGCGACTCATCAATAGGTCGCAAAGCCTTAGCAAGGGAGATCGGTCTGTGATCGAGTACATCGCTGAGTTTGATGAATACTATTTGCAAAGTGGAGTTATGGAAGAGAGCACCGTGCCCCTTTCCCGTTTCCGTCATGGTCTGCGGCCGCACTACCAGTATGAGCTTTTTTGCCGCGATACAAAGACTTTGGAAGAGGCGTATCAGGTTGCTCTGGAGATGGAGCAGTTGGAGGTAGAGTTCAAGCCTACCCAACGATTGGGACCCTTTCCTCATCGTGGGGTTAAGCCTCGTAGCTCGTCGGGCCCATGTAAAAGGGCTCCCATGGCGCGACCTTCGGAGCCCGCCCATCAGGAGCCACCCGCCCCAAGGCCTCGCCCTCCCCCACCAAGGGACGTTCCCCCTCAACCCCAACCATCTACACCCATTGCCCGACCCTAGGCACCCACACCTTCTACTCATCCTTTGTTGCCTACACCCCCTATCCGTCGGGAGGATAAGGGAAAGGGACCACTTATCGAGGAGACTAGTAGGTCACGTCGACAGTGTTATCGCTGCCAAGGGTTTGGCCACTTTGCAGGCCAGTGTCCCACCCGTACATCTCTAGTCATTGGGGACACACGAGTCGGAGAAGCCTCAACTTCTGGGCTTGTGCCTGTCAGCTATGAGGCCGAGCAAGAATTAGCTGACAAATTCTATGGAGATGACCCGGAGGAATCTATCGACACCCAGGATGCAGTACCCGGATGATGTACACCTAGGGGTAATGTCACTACATTAGGTATGAGTCTAGGGTCATGTGTGAGTCTTTTTCTTTTCTTTTTTTTTGTTGTCATCCCGTCTGTTGGGGTCTGCATGTGTCCTATTGGGAGTCTGCATGTGTCAAGTCGAGTCGGTCTATTGTAAGCTCGCGATGTCCATCCCTTTCGAGTGTGAGACAAGTTGGATCTCATGCGTACGTTGTGGACTTGCCTAAACGAATAGGGGATCAACTCTACCATTAAATCTCGGATCTAGTCACATATAGGGACCCAGCGGTGATTCCCAGTGAGTCTTTCGAGCCGTCTCCTCCCCTTTGAGAGTGACCCCACCTCGGAGTGTCCACCACTAGCTCATTCCCACAGTAGCGTGAGCATATAGAACATATACGGGATGAGCAGGTGACTATTACCAGGAGTGGAGCCCACCCACGCTATCTCGTGCAATAGAGAGGACGACCAGCTTCCGATGACACGTGGATCACTAGAGCAGAGTTACAGATCCGCAGGAGTGATACGTGAGCAGCCACCCCCCTTACTCGATGGGGTCGAGTTCTTCCCACCCGGGGAGAATTGATGGGGCATCGAGGCTAGTACATTAAATGTCTGGAATGTGTATTTGTAATATTGTACTTGGTGTGTAATGTGTGCTTGTTTTGGGTTTTATTTGGGTTTCTTTGTAAAACGACCACGTTGGTCCAGCGAGCTCTCCCCACCTTCTCTCCCATTGGGCCACCCTAGGTGCTAGGGCCCCTAAGGGCTGGTCCATGGTCCAAGTTGGACTTGGACCAAAAGAAGAAAGATCAATTTTAACCACTTTAAAAGGGGGCGCCCCCTTATTTGTCCTTATATGTGGTTTCTTTATTTTTCTTTGACCAAGGGATTAGAAAATGGAATTTGACATCCCCTTGGTACCCCTCCCTAACCCTAGATCTAAGGGTAGTAGTGGTCATTTGTCTAGGGTTTCCATTTCATATAAAAGCATTGTATTTCCTATTTTCATATAAATAATGAGAAGAAAATCAGTTTTTTTTGTGAAGAAGCCATAGGGCATAGCCCCCTCTCTCCTCCCCATCCCATTTGCAGCTGAGAAAGCAGCCCAATATGAGGTGTGAGGCCTCCTTATTAGTTCTTCACCAAGTGAGAAGCTCAGCACCGTCGCCGCCATCGAGCCGCCATCGCACCACCGCCGCCATACCGTATCGATTCTGTCCACCTCTGGACAGCCGCCCAGTGTTCGAATTATTCCTCCCAATCCACAGATCTGATCGATCTGAGATTTTGAGGGTGAGTTCCCCACGTAATCCCCCCTTTCCAAAAAAAAAATCATACCTTGAGTCATTCGTTTGTCCCCTGTTCCATTTACGTTTTCCCAGATCTACACAGTCTATCCCAGTGCAGATCTATGTTCCAGCAACCCACCTCTTCATCTATTTGACCCCCTTACCAATTTCATATTGATCTGAAATTTGGACTATGTTTTTTGTCCACCAAATCCCCTCTCCACAAATTTTTTCATGAATTTTGGAGTTTGTTTACCCCTCTGAAAAACCTCTGTTCAAACCAGATTTCTGTTCTATCCCTTACAGTCCAAATCCGACCAACCCTGCCATAAAATCCTTCCCACCCCTCAAACCACCTCAATAAATACCACAAAGTTTGTGTGTGTTCCTTACTTCCCCCTCTATCTCCCATAAAAATCTCAAGTCCTAGATCCATCCTTTGAGCCTCGGTCAAATCTCATTTACAGGCAGATCCCAACCTGCCCTCTCTGTTTTGAGATAATGAACCTACCTGTTCAAAAATCCCCCACGAAGAATATAGCCACAGGAAAATTCATGTAACAGTAGTTGTTCGTAGATCTTCAAAATAGCTTTGCAACTGCACCAGTTTTACGTCAATCCGACATCAGATCTGATCGCAGCAATTTTTATCGCCGGGTCACGCAAATCTGAATCTGCTGAACAGATTCAGGCTAGCAAGCAGCAATGACCCCGAGTCAGGCTGCCTAGCCTTACACAAGGTGATCCAGCACGATCCCCTGTAAGAGATTGTTCCTCCAGGAGTCCTCTTTGCATTGGGAACACTCCCAGCCAGATCGTACGCCAGATGCGAGTGTGATCCTTCATATCGCCCCCACGCGCCGTCCGGACAGCACCGACGGATCGGTCCAAAAACGTTGCCTGTCAACCCAAGCTTGATATTCCTGGGTCGTTGTTGTCACCCTTTACCTCCCTGCGTCGAGTGGGCATCATATTTTTAATTATTGATAAGTGTTTGTACAGGGAGTACGAGTCTTGGCCGAGATCATCTTCCCCAGGCCCGGAGCGTGGAGGTATCATTTTCGCTCCCTCACTCGGCATTTTGCTTACTTCGTATATTTCTATATGCCGATGCTTGCATGTGTTAGGTTAATTAGCTCGCTTCAATTATAATCACCGTTGCGAGAGTGAATGAGTGTGAGCCGTCTCGTGACTCGATCCGAGCACGGAAGAGCCAAATACCCTTGACTCGTTTTCGATTTCTCAACCCCGCACATCCGCATGTTTCCCTCGCTAGGGACGAGTCGCGAGTTTGCCTAGAGGCCAAGGTTCGCATTCAAATTGGTGTCGAGTCGCGTCCCGTCCCGCATCAAAACTTTATTCTCCCCCTTTGCCATCAGCAAACAAGGAAATGGTAGAGATAAGGAAAAACAGGATAGCATCAAGAAGGAGGAAAGAACAAGAGAATTCTGATTGACATTCTGAGTGATAGTTCATTAAGCTAAGCAGACAGAGCTCAAATTCTTCAGATATAAGATTCTATGTACTGTATTCTTGGTAGAATTTTGGTTTAATAGTAATAAAGATTAGAGTGTATCCACTGGACTCTTGAATAAGTCTGCAAAAACCTTTAATAGTAATAAACCAGAATCACATTAGACATGAAAGAGTTGGCCTTACTATATCCTACTTATTCAAAAATCAGTGAATTTCTTTAGGAGTGACAAGGATATGTATTGAGGTTAAACAATTGGAAATTTCTGAATTTTCACTTTAGGGTTACCGCAGAGGCATGATTTATCTTTTTGTTTTCATAATTTTGAACAGTTAGGTATCATCTATGCCTTTTATCATAAGGGTACACATTGATTAGATGCAAGTACCCTTAGTTACTCAGCAAAATATACCATCATGTTTCATATATCAAAACAGTAGAAATAGTTTACACCTTTTTGCATAAGGGTACACGTTTATCAGACGCCAGTACCCCTAGTTACTCAATGAAACTACCCATACTGTTTTGACCTTTGAACAGAGATAACTTGAAGCACTTCATGACATGAGTTTTTCTCCATTACTTTGATGAAGTACCCACTTTCTAAGTGTATTCAATCATTGCTCTGCCTGTACATCTTTTGACTTATTTTTATAATCTTGCTGCCCTTTGTATTTAGAAAGACTTGTTTAAAAATAATACTCTTTCTAAGTTTCTCAACCAAGAAATCATTAATCCAAGAACTTTCAGATATTTGAAGACTTTATCAGACATGTTATGAGAAAAATGGTTGAGAGCTATTAATTATCATAAACAAACCAGTTCATTGAATTCAGTCTTCAGACTCTAAAATTTATTAAGTTTAAACCATCAGTTCATTCATGAAACAATAGAGGATTCTTATTAAAGAAGATTTCTGATTTTAGTAGCTTAGAATGATGAACCGATTATCAGACGGTCATTATTTCAGAGGCCCAGAATTGTAAGGACTTTCCAAGAGATTGAATACAATGAATGAAAAATCTGAGTGTACCAAAAAGACATGATACTTAGGAATGCTTAGTGACAGAGTTCTACTGAGATTTTAGTAAGGAATTAATAAGAATTTCCATGATCAGGAGAACAAAGTCAGGATTTTCAGAATTTGAATCTGAACTGAAGAGAGATCACATGATATGATGAATCAATTCTGACTCAAAATTATTATTAACTCCCCCTATCAACATGCAAGAAACTCCCCCTGTGTATATGCATTGATATTTAGACACAACTTGTGGAGTTAAGGACTCATAAAGACTCTTGATTAAGGGTACTTGGCGGAGGACTGACCTCTACACATAGTATGGGTTTTCAAACAAAAATTTGTTCTTCTACCATCATATCATTTTATATACCACTGAGAACAAGATGGACATGATGCAAGGAGGACACACAGTTGCCTTGATTAAACAGCATGAACCTAACATGAACTCCCTCTTACAACATGCATAAAAGAGATGGACAAGGGATGTTTTTGACACTGACTCCCCCTAACTAGATGCACTTACTGCTGGACATATCATTTTAGGCACATAAGAATGAAACTATCACAGCCAGACATTCATGCAGAAAATTTGCAAATACCAAGTTCTCTTCTCAAAAACTTAAATCTTTCATTACCAAGAGGCTTGGTAAAAATGTCAGCAATTTGTTTTTCTGACTCGATGAATTCTAATTCAATTTTCTTTTTATTTACCTCATCTCTAAGAAAATGATGTTTTATTTCAATGTGCTTAGTCCGTGAATGGTGAACTGGATTTTTTGTTAAATAAATAGCACTTGTGTTATCACAAAGAATTGTAATACAACCAAGGTTAATGTGATAGTCAATAAGCTAGTACTTAATCCAGAGGACTTGGGCTGCACAGTTTCCTACTGTCACATACTCTACCTCAGCAGTGGATAAGGCAACAGTATGATGTTTCTTAGATGCCCAAGACACTAGACAACCACCTAGATATTGACAATATCCACTAGTGCTTTTCCTATCTATCCTACACCCTGTATAATCTGCATCAGTGTAAGCTATAAGGTCTAACTCACACCTAGCAGGATACCATAAACCTAAGTCTAGGGTGCTAGATAGATACCTAAAGATCCTTTTCACAGCTTTCATATGTGACTCCTTAGGACTAGCTTGAAAACGTGCACATAAACACACTGAAAATTGAATATCAGGGCGAGATATAGTAAGATATAACAAGGATCCGATCATACCTCTGTAGAGTTTGGTGTCTACCAATTTACCTTCAGGGTCAATATCAAGGCTGGTTGATGTGCCCATAGGTGTAGTTATGGCTTTGAGGTTTTCCATCTTGAATTTCTTCAGTAGATCCTTCATATACTTCTCCTGGGTTATGAATGTCCCTTCTTTAGTCTGACAAACCTGCAATCCAAGAAAGAATTTTAATTCTCCCATTGAACTCATTTCAAATTCATTAGTCATTAATTCATAAAACTCGTCACACATAGATGACTTGGTTGACCCAAACACTATATCATCTACATAGATCTGAACAACCAAAATATCTTTATCACATACCTTTGTGAATAATGTCTGGTCAACCTTACCTCTAGAGAATCCTATATCTGCGAGGAATTTGCTCAGTCTGTCATACCAAGCTCGGGGAGCTTGCTTCAATCCATAGAGTGCCTTATCAAGCTTATAAACATAGTTAGGAAAGTCAAGACACTCAAAGCCAGGGGGTTGTTTTACAAAAATATCCTCTTTTATTTCACCATTTAAAAATGTAGATTTAACATCCATCTGTTGGAGAGTTATTCCTAAACTGCATGCAATTGCCAAAAGAATCCTAATGGCTTCTAGCCTAGCTACAGGGGCAAAAGATTCTTCAAAGTCAATGCCAAACTCTTGATTATGCCCTTGAGCTACAAGCCTAATCTTATTTCTGACTATATTCCCCTGCTCATTAGTTTTATTTCGAAAGTCCCATTTAGTACCTATAACATTGCCATGTGTGGGTTTAGGAACTAAGTGCCAGACCTTGTTCCTATCAAATTGACTAAGTTCATAATGCATGGCATTTATCCAATGTTCATCCTGTAGGGCACTTTCTATATTCTTTGGTTCTATCTGTGAAACTAAAGCAAATGAGTTCAATTCATTTTCAATTCTGAAATGTGCTCTAGCTCTAGGGGTTCATTCAAATTACCAATTATGTTTTCTAAATGATGATCTCTGAGAAATCTAACATTGGTAATTTGATTACCTGGATGTTCATTTACCTCCCCCTGAGCATCAGATCCTTCTGCTTCAGCCTCTTCTGCAGATTCTTCATTTTGTTCTTCTTTGGTTTCCAAGATATCTCCATCAACTTTGTCCCTATATAAGTCAGTTTCAGTCTTAATTGCAAATTCATCAAAAACAATATGTGGGGATTCCTCAACAACTTTAGAATTAAGGTTGTATATCCTATAAGCTCTGGACAGTTCAGAATAACCTATAAAATTTTCAGGTTCACTTTTAGGTTCAAATTTATCAATGTCTCGTTTAGAGTTGACATGAATAAAGCATTTGCAACCGAAAACCTTGAAATGAGCTAGAGAAGGCTTCTTACCTTTAAGAATCTCATAATGAGTCATTTGTATAGAGGGTCTTACCAGGGCTCTATTAATGATGTAACATGAAGTATTAATGGCCTCAGCCCAAAACTTCCTAGGCAAGTTCCCTTCTACCAGCATAGTCCGAACCATCTCTACTAGCGTTCGGTTTCTCCTTTCCACCACTCCATTCTGCTCTGGAGTCCTTGGTGAGAAGAACTTGTGATTGATGTCATTTTCCCTGCAGAAATTATCAAATTGTGAGTTTACAAACTCACCTCCATGGTCAGACAAAATATTAGAAATAGGCTATTCACATGTCTGTTTTATTTTATGAAAAAACTCCTGAAATTCCTCAAATGCATCATTCTTGTGAGACAAGAAAAATATCCTAGTAAATCTAGAAAAGTCATCAACTAACACAAAACTATATCTTTTTCAGATAAGCTAGCTGATCTAATGGGTCCAAATAAATCCATGTGAATCAGCTCATAAGGTTTAGAAGGTAAGTTTTCAGTTCTGGACTTAAATGACTTTCTATTTTGTTTACATTGGGTGCATGCCTCACAAATTTTATTGTCCTATTTGAAAGAAATTTCAGGAAGACCTTTAACCATACAATGTTTATTCAATTTATGAAGCACACTATAGTTGGCATGACCTAACCTACGATGCCACAGGTAAGCTAAGCCATCCTTATTGACAGTGAGAAATAGATTGGTGTGTGCTACATCATCTAAATCTACCATATAGATGTTATTTACTATCTTGCCAGAAAATTTCATAGGTTCAGAATTGGGTTCAAAAATAGTGCATGCAAGAGAATCAAAAACAACTTTATGGCCTTTATCACAAAGCTGACTAATACTGAGCAAATTATAAGCTATCCCTTCAACTAATAGAAATTCTTCAATAAAACAGGAAGAGCACTTACCAACCTTTCCTGACCAAATGATCCTTCCCTTGGTATTACCTCCAAATGTAACATGACCAACATCTTTCTTCACCAACATGCAAAATTTTCCTTTATCCTCGGTCATGTGCCTTTAGCAGTCACTGTCAAGATACCATTTCATCTGGTTGGCTGCCAGACATACCTGCAAATGAAATCAAGTGGAAGATTTTGGAACCCAAAAATGTTTGGGCCCCATACTAACAGTCAAATCATGCAAGCAGGATAGAAGGTGTTTTGGAATCCACATTTGATTTTTTGTCTTCAATTGAGTTGTGGATTTCTTTAATTTCTGTTTGTTCTCTCTCACATTAGCATTTTGAACTTTGGTTGGTAACTTCTGTGGTTTAGCATTCTTATTATCAGCCTAAAAATATCCGTGCCAGTGATTAACCCAATGGACATTAGGATGAGAGTGTCCAGTGTGGATCCTAGGCTGATAATACATGGAGTGGACAAACCCATATTTGTTCTGGTTTCTAGGTTGCCCAAAGGTATTCCAGGATTGAGGTCTATGTTTCTGACTGGGATATGAGTGTTGCACTGACTTCATGTTGGAATTGCCTCGACCTATCTTACCATAGTAGTGATAATAGGGGTTGTAGAATGAAGAATAGGTTTGTGCACCATGGTGGTAGCTTCGACCTGAGGTGTCCCTGCTCAGACCTGGATTTCTAAAAGTCCTAAACCCATAAGAAGAAGTGTGCATCGGTGCAGGTTGGTAGCTGCTTAGACCTTTTTGTGGATACTGGGATGTTTTGGTCTGGGGTTTTCCTTGGACTTGATCTTTAGTATATTGACCCCTAACATGTCCTCTAGCTTGAGGTCTAGTAGTGTGTGTGCATGGTCCACTAGACAGCTCAACCTTTCCATTACCCTTGTCCTTGGCACTTGGCTTGTTTTGATTAACATTTTTCACAGAGTTTTTTTTGTTGCTCTCTTCAGGGTTCATTCTTATTAGAGGTTTGAATTTTGATGTTCCTTTTTCAGCAACGAATGTCATGGTTTTTACATCAAACCACTTTTTGTTTGTTCGGCTGAAACCTAATCCTTCCTTTCTAAAGTTCACTTTTGTTCCCAAGATGGCATTAAGATTGTCAGTTCCCTGAGTCGTGCCTTCAAGGGATTGTTGTTTATCCTTATTCTCCTTCTCTAGATTTTAAATTATCTTTTTCAAGTTATTGTTCACTCCAACAACAGCACTATATTTTTCATTAGCAATTTTGGTTTCTTCCTCAAATTTCTACATTTTAATCTTCAATTCATCAATCACCTCTTCCATATTCTCATTTTCATTTCTCATGTCAATTAAAGAAACTTTCAAGCTATCACATTCAGCAAGAGATTTCTTTAAACTATCATTTTCTGTTTCAAGGCAAGTGATTTTATCATTCAGAGATGTATCATTCACTAAAGAAGTTATTCTTCTTTTCAAATGCCTATTTTCCTTACACACATCAGCATACTTATCTAAGATCTCTGCATAAGCATCTTCCCAATCATGATGAGTATAGTTTTCGAATGGATTAGTTACCTCTTCATCACTTTCTCATTCATCATTTTTGGCCATTAAGTAGAGTCCGTCTTCCTCATCACTGCCTGATATGATGCTGAGACTTCCATCATCCTCGTCACTCCAGGTACTGATCATTGTCTTTCCTTTCTTGTTCTTTGACTTGAATTTCTCCTTCTGTAGCTCGGGGCAGTCTGCCTTCAGGTGACCAGCTTTCCTGCAATTATAACAAACATTAGAGTCAGTTTTCTTAACAGTTTTAGATCTATATTTCGGCTGTCTCTTTCCAGAATGATATTTTCTACTAATCCCTTTTTCTTCTTTTCTTAGAAATTTTTTAAACTTCCTAGTTGTGACGACCCGGACTCCGAATACCGGATATACCCGATAAGACTACCGAGTAGACCCGATACCACTTGGAACCCGTGAAGGCTCCCAAGAGTTGTAAAGCTCCGAAGGGATAAAAGGAATGTCGTGTAGTACATTGAAGTCACAGATATAACAGTAAGCAATTAAATTTCATTAATCGGGTTTGCTAAAGTAGCAGAAATAAAATTACTTTTAAATTAACAGTTACAAATTAACAATTATACCAAAGTCCAGTCCAAAGGTGATGCGGTACGGACCACGGACACGACTCGAATGAGGAATGCAGTCCTCGGACTCGAGGTGAGCTCGTGATTGTCCCTTAACGAGGGAAGCGTCAGACGTGCACGGTTGAGAAACCGGCAAGAGCTAGGGTGGTCAATTCGCACTTTCATGCCCGGATCGGGTCACGGGACAATAACGCTCTCTCTCGCAGCAGCGGTGATATAAAAATATAGCGAGCTGGGTCCTAAAACATGCTCTCTAGCAGCGGCATATACAGCATATATGAGATAAAGCAAGATGCCAAGTAAGGGAGCGAATGCGATACCTCCACGCACTCGGCGTGGGGAAGACGGACCCGGCCGAAAATCGTGCTCCCGGAACAATTAATACATGAAGATTACAGCAATGAGTTACTGCCCACTCCACGCAGGGAGGTAAAGGGCTACATAAATGGGCCCGGGAGGACCGAATTCGGGTTGACGGGCGGCTTCTCACGTAGCTTCGGCAGCACCCGAACTCGTGACTATGGGGCCCGCGTGCTGTCCGGAGGGACCATGTGGGACCGGGGCGGCACCACTGTGGTGGGGACACCTGGAGGGGTGCTCCCAAGGATGGAGGCGCGCTGGTTCGCGGCCGGACGCCGGGCGGCTCCGATCGGCACCGGTCGAAAAAGTAGACCACGGATCTGTTGTTTCTATTTTTCAGCGCGCGCTCCGGAGCGAACGGACGCTGCGATCAGCCCTGATATCGGATCGACACGAAACTGGCGCCGTTGGAAAGCTCTCTTGAAGTCCTTAAACCTAGGCCTAGAGATCAAACCTAGATATGCACGGATCTGGGCTTTATTAAATTTTTGAGTTCTTGGTGTAGAGTAGCTGAACTCTCAGATCTGCAGGGAAGTTGTCTGAGAACTGCCGTTGACGGCAAGGTAGATGTCCGATTCAGCTCCTGAGCTCTTCCCAAAAGTTATACGATTTCGAACAAGGAAAATGGAAATATAATTTGTGGACTGATTGGAGGTGGCTACGAATTGATATGAGTTTTGCACTGGACAGAGGTCGGATCTGGAAACAGGTGGACAGCACAGTAGCTTGCTCTGAGAACGAATTTTGAAAAATGGATGGAAGGATGAGCAAAAATCAGGAAAATTCATGGAGTGAGGGGTTGATGGACAGAACCTCCAGTAAAATTCAGAGGGTTTGGAAAAATCAAAAAGGTTGTCGGAGATGGGAAACTCAGAACTGTTGTCACTGTAGATAGAGACAAGACAGATCTGGGAGTGAAAGATGAACGAAAATGGAAAATTACTAAATGAAGGAATTTGAACGTGAAAATTTAGGTGGAGGTGGGTATTCAAGGTAAGAACACACCCTCAAAAGTTCAGTCTGAGATCTTCACGTGGTAGAGATCAGGAATTCGTGGAAGACACCTCTGTCCAGCAGGACAGAACCTTGACGATGGCTCCGCGGCGGCTCGAAGGCGGCACGAACGGCGACGGCGGCGGCACAGATGATCACCGAAGGTAGAGGGAGGGGATTGAAGATAGAACCACTCTAGAATTGGGGGTTGGAGGAGATGAACACCAGAGGGGAGAGGTAGGGGCGCAAGAAGCTCTTTGGCCTTTCAATAATTTTCTAACTTTTCATTAATTTCCAAATGAAAATACACCCTTTTATATGATATGTATCTAATCAAATGTAGACCCTTGGATCTAGGGATGGGGAATGGAGGGATGGGATGAAGTGTGAACAACACACAAAAAAATAAAAATAATATATAAGGGGGGGGCCTATTGACCAAGGGGAGGTAAGGGGGACAAGTTGACATGGTAGGTAGCCTACCATGGAAATTCTTACCCTCTTGTCTACCCATGTGGCTATTGACATTCAACCCTTCTAGAAGGCCACCTAGGATGGTTGACCAGCCCCACAAGGATGACATGGACCAATGGAAAGGGCTGAGGGCCCCATTGCTGGTCCTACTGACAAATTACATAGAAACCCACACAATCCGTGGGAATGACGCATTGGCTTACAAAGCCGTACAATTGCGCATATACTTTCCCATGGATATACAAATAAACTAAAAGACATAAATGCAAAATAAAATGTACATGCTCGGCGTCGATTCCCATCAACTCTCCCCGGGTGGGAGGAACTCGACCCCGTCGAGTAGGGGTATGGATGCTCGAGTACTCCGGCGGATCCGTCACCGTGCCAAGTAGCGCGGGTATGCTCCACTCCAAGTGACCGTCACCTGCTCATTCCATATATAGTCGATATGCACAAGCTGCTATGGGCTAGAGGTGGACACTCCGAGTGGGGCACTCTCAAAAGGGGAGGAAGTAGCTCGAAGACTCACTAGGAATCACCGCTGAGTCCCTGTAGGTGACTGATCCGGGTATAGATGTAGAACCGATCCCATACTCATCAAGCGAGTCCACTCACCTCTTACTCATAAGAGATTGACAACGAGCTCGCACAAGACACATGTAGACTCACCATGTAATACACACAAACAATCGACTCAAAACCCACCACACAAATAAACCACGCTAAGAAAACACACGGACTCGTGCACGACTCTAGACTAAGGTGGTAGCATCAATCCCACTAGGTGGCTGCATCCTGGGCGGTAGGAGAGCTATCCAGCTCTTCCCCCAAGGCATACTACTCATCGGCTAGTGCTTGGTCGGCCTCATAATTGATAAGTTCAAGCTCAGATGGCAAGGCCTCCTTAACCCCTAGTGCTAGTGTGGCACGAGTGGGACATTGGTTGGCTAAGTGGCCAAACCCATGACAATGGAAACATTACAGCCGGGACCGACTGCTCTCTCCGATAACAGGGGCCTTACCCTTATCCTCCCGACGGGTAGGGGGCGTAGGTAACAAGGGTGGAGGTGTAGGCGCCATGGGCAACAAGGGAGGAAGTGTCGGAGCCAGGGGACGGGCTAGGTGTGCCGGGGGATGGGCAACAGGTGCCGATGCATGGGGTGGAGGTAGATCCCATGGTGGGGGAGGTCGAGGTCTAGGAGCGAAGTGCTCCTGACGGGCGGACTCATGAAGATGAGCCATGGGTCCCCTCGGGTATGAACCTAAGGAGCCACGGGAATCACTACGGGGAGGAGCGGGGCTCCACCGTGGAATAGACTCGAACTCTCCCTCGAATTGCTCCATCTCGAGAGCAACTTGATATCCATCCTCCAACTTGTCCACCTTGCGGCGGAGAAGCTCATACCATAGGTGCGGGTGTAGACCACGCCGAAACCGAGAGACGGTAAGGGAATCTTCCTCCGTGGCATCACATCGCAAGTAGTATTCATCAAATTCGGCGACGTAATCAGAGACGGACCGGTCTCCTTGGGTGAGGCTTTGCCACCTCTCTATAAGACGCTGGCGGTAGGAGGTAGGGAGGTATTTCTTCCTAAGCTTCTCCCTCATATCGATCCACGTATTGATCGGGGGTTCTTGACGATGAAACAATAGGTTCTTCATGTTCCTCCAATAGGTTTGTGCTTGGCCTAGAAGTTTCATCCTGGCGTACTTGACTTTTCGTTGGTCCGACATCTTGAACCACTCAAAATATCGGTCCATACCAGCCTCCCAATCAAGATAGACCTTTGGGTCTAAGGACCCGTCAAAGGTGGGAGGGTCGGCCCGAACGGTCCGAAGGGCCTGTTCATCCATATCCTGGTCGTGGGTGTTGGACTTTTGTGACTTCCCTAGTGTTTTGATGATGAGCATCACTATGTTAAATATTGTTATTTTTAATCAGATATCATGAGTAATGTTATGTATTCGAACTTTCCATGATTAACAAGAAAAACTGCTATGAGATAATACCCTGCATGTCCGTACTGTTCCTTTCATACTTCGTGTTGGTTGTGTTCACTTCACTTCGTGTTATCTTTTTCAACATCGTGTTGTTCCAACTATGTTTGTTGGTTGTCTTCGTGTCGTGTTTTGTTCCAGCGCGTGCTGTACACTGCAGTACCTCGTGCTGCTTTCTGTGCCACTTCGTGTCGTTCCATCTGTGTCACCCCTTTGTCTTCGAGTCTCTTGTTCTGGCCAAGTCTATACAGCCTCATCTTTACCTTCGTTTCAAGCCAAAGTCTACACATTGGCTTAGCGTCATGCATCAGTCTTCAAAGTCCATACAATGCACTGTAGCATGTTCGAAGCTAAGTCCATACTCGTTTAAGCTTCCAAGTCTGTACATTGGCCTTCAAGCTTTCCAAGTCTATTCATTGGCAGCTGAACTTTGAAGTCTATACATTGGTCTTCACTTCAACTATGTACAGCCATTGTCTTGCCAAAGTATATACGTTGTGAACCCTCAAGTCTGTACAGACTTTGCCTTGTCCAAGTCTATACATCGTCCAGTTCTTTGGCAAGTCTATACCTTGTTTCAGTCCATGTTGTTTTCGTGTCATTTTCGTCTTCGAGTTGGTTTCAGTCCAAGTTGTTTTCGTGTGTATTCAAGTCTTTTTAGTAAAGTGTCATTTCACCTCGTGCCGTTCTCTTTGATGTTTGTTATGTCGTGTTGTTTTTGTATGCATGTCTTCGTGTTGCTTTTGTATTCATGTCTTCGTGTTATTCTTGTGTTTATGTCCTCGTGTTGTTTCTTTCTATCTTCGTCCAGGTTCCTCTGATCGCGTGTTTGTCTACCTTTTCACTCCGTGAGACTTCCTTCTCACCTCGTGCTGTTCTCTTCTGACTTCGTGTCATTTTCTTTGTAGTGTTAGCTTTATTATTATGTATCTCGTGTCGTTCTCTTTTTACCTCGTGATGTTTGCATCTGACCTCGTGTCATTCTCTCCTTGTCTCGTACTGTAATAATCTTGTGTATCTCGTGTCGTTCTCAGTAAAGTGCATCTCGTATTGCTATCACATACCTCATGCAGTTTTAGTTCTTGTGGCCCTCAGTGTTAATGGTTTTTATCTCCTTGCAGGTCCGAGGAAGAACATTCACCGGTGTCTGGGCTGCACGTGATCCAATGCTAAAGGAACCAATGCTATAAAGGCACGTGGCAAGAAGGTTCTGGATGAAGTGTGGGAGGCACACGCATTCTGCACCTGATCCACCTGCTGCTGCTGCTATATATTCAAGCCCTCGTCCACAGATGAAGGTTGATCGAAAGGAAAAAGCAAAAAAGGAGAAGTGCAGAGAGTTCGATCCAGAAGAAAGGAAAGAGAAGAAGAGCAGAAGGAAAAGAAGAGAAAGAGAGAGTTAGAGAGCTCGTGAGGGTTAAGAGAAAAAGAAAGTGAGAGAGAAGAGAAGAGGAAGAGAAGCTTACCTGAAGATCTGTCTACTGGACCGTGGATCAGATCCAGGCCAGTCAGCTCCATTGAGAGCCACATTGTGCATTTCATTTTTCAGCGTTCTGTTTGCTGAAGTTATTTTCATTTCGTGTTTCTATTTTTCCCCTTCTTATTTGGTTATCCTTGTTCTTCCGAT
The DNA here is from genome assembly GCA_022559845.1 of Amorphophallus konjac. Taxonomy (NCBI): domain Eukaryota; kingdom Viridiplantae; phylum Streptophyta; class Magnoliopsida; order Alismatales; family Araceae; genus Amorphophallus; species Amorphophallus konjac. Next base: position 293,214,693 of record CM040126.1, on the reverse strand, counting down.
TCTCAGTAGTGAGGTCGGGTTCCTCCTGTGGATCAGGAGAAGGGAGATCTGATCTTCGGTTGCAAGTAGCTAGGAGCTACTTGTGGGTTCCCTCTGGTCAGAGGAAGGGAGACTTGTCTCCGGTTCTGGGCTTGCGGGTTGCAAGTCCAGGGGTCCCTCCGGTTGGGAGGAAGAGGAGAGGCTGTTCCCCTGGTCAAGCTGTGTGGCAGCAACTGTTTGCAGACTGAGTCTGCTTGCCTAGCATTGGCTAGTGAAGCCTCACTCCGGTTGGGAGTGAGGGGTGGATGTAGGTCTGGAGGACCGAACCACCTAAAAAGTCTATTGAGCAATGGTTTGCTTTGTGTGCTTGCTTCCGCTAGATGCTTGGATAGGCGCGCTCTATGTGTTTGCTCATAAGTTTAATTGAATTCATTTCATTCTGTGATTGCGTCTAGCATCTGAGTTTTTAATTGGCCATTATTCATAGAAGGATACATTCACCCCCCTCTGTATCCGGGCCTAGCACCCTAACACTTGGTATCAGAGTAGGTATTTCCCAATATGTGGTCCAACGGCCAGGGAAACGGATCTGCTGGTCCTCGCAGCTACATTGCTGAAGGGCAGTCAATCACCCGTCCCCCTTTCTTCGATGGTAATAAATATTTCTTTTGGAAGAACAGGATGGAAGTCTTTATCAGGGCCCAAAGCCACAAGCTCTGGAGAGTAATTACAGATGGTCCGTACCAACTTCCACCGAATGAAGACATATGGACAGAGGAACAGGTAAAACTCTCCGCACTGAATTGGACGGCTCTTAGCATCATACAGTGCGCCGTCCACCCGGAAGAGTACTTGAGGATTTCAGCGTGCAAGACTGCAAAGAAAATGTTGGATGAATTGCAGTTAATTTATGAGGGCACATCTCAAGTGAAAGCTACCAAGATCAATATGCTTACAACTCAGTATGAGTTGTTTAAGATGAAGCCAGAGGAGTCGATCACAGAAATGTATGCTAGATTGTCTGTGATCATCAATAGTCTGAGAGGATTTGGAAAGGAGTTCAACAAGAAGACATTGTCAGGAAGATCCTTAGGTCCCTAACTCCCATCTGGGATACTAAGGTGACCGTCATAGAGGAATCAAGAGATTTATCCATCATGTCAGTAACCCAGCTGATTGGGTCTCTCATGACCCACGAAATGAACTTCAGACAAGGGAATGATGGACATGACAGAAAGGGAAAGAATGTTGCTCTGAAGGTCTCACGACATACTAAAAAGAGCAGCAGCAACAGTGGTGGTAGCAGCGAAGACTCTGACGGATTCTCAGACCTGGACAAGAGCGAGCAGGCCATGCTCACCAGGCAATTCAGAAAGTTCCTGAGGACTAAAGGGAAATTCTACAGGAGAAAGAGATTCAATGCTGCAAGGAAGTCTCCTGAACGAGAACTTGAGAAGAACCGGTTTGTTAAGAAGGTTACATGCTACCATTGTCAGAAACCTGGTCACATGAAAAGTGAATGTCCAGAGCTGCAAGCTAAGGCTCCCGGATACCAGAAGAAGATGGTACACAAGAAGAAGAAAGCCATGCTGTGCACATGGAGCGACGAGGAGGAGGATCCAGAAGCCACCTCGTCCAGTGAAGATGAAGAGAAGACTTGCCTCATGGCCAACCATGAGGAAGAGGTAACGAACTTATTTGAGAATTTTACTTTGGATGATTGGGAGGACGCTTATGGCGACCTGTTAGCTAAATATAATTTTCTAACCAAGGAGCACAGAATGCTTAAACGAAAGTTTCACTCTGTTTCTGAGGAACACTCTATTGCTGTTACGGACAACATGAAAACCAAGGAGATGGCCATTGAGCTAGATCAGGCTAGAAGTGAGATCGAGAAGTTTAGAATGGAAAGAGAGGAAAATCTAGCTAGGATGAATGAGTTGAAGAGTAAAACTGAAGAGAGTAAAAAGGAGTTTAGACTGATTGCATAAAAATATGAGGCGGTTAGAAAAGTTAATCAGGAACTCCTGGACCAATGTAATGAACTTCAGAAGGAGATTGAGGACAAAGGAAAAATACTAGAAAAATTTACAGAGGGGAGAAACAATCTGGATGTCCTTCTGGGGTCGAGGGTAAACTTCAACAGGGAGGGATTAGGATATAATCCCACAAGTAAAAAACCCTTTGAATTCAAAACTGTCACGTTCTGCCCCGCCAAGGGCAAAGAAACACTGGAAACCCCATCCAGTTCCAAATCTGTCTCTACATTGAAGGTTTCGACCAGCAAATCTATTCAATCCACTGGTCAGCAGACTAAGTCAAGAAATCCTGAGACTAGAACTATTCCTGTGCAACAGGTGTGGAACAAGGGTTTTCACACGACCATTCCTATTGATGTCACTAGAAAGGTGAACAGTTTCGCTAAGAAAATTCAGCATGATAGTTATCAAGGAAAGCATGCGAACATGCATCACCTTCAGCACAATTTTCATTTGAATAAAAATGGCTACATGAATTATGCTCAGCACACACGTGTTTCCTCTAAGAGGCCAAACAACAATTTCTCTGCTCGGAAACAGCATAATTTTAATAGGAATAGGCTCATTCAACACCCACTGAGAAATGCCAAGAAGGAAGAATCAATCTACATGAAATCTCTGAAAAGAACAGTAAAACAAATGTGGGTTCCTAAGTGTGATTTGGATAAATTGAAAAACTGTCTTTGGACCCAATTTGAATTGGGTCCCACATTACTTTGTCTGAACTTTCGCAGGTTAGCCTGGCAGCCGAGCATAACAAGTGGTATCTTGACAGCGGCTGTAGCAGGCACATGACAGGAGACCGGTCCAAATTTAGCAAACTGAAAATGAAGTTTGGGGGCCTGGTCAAATTCGGTGGAAATAACAGAGGAAGAATAATTGGAATTGGTACAATTGGTAAGTCCTCTACTAACTCCATTGAAGATGTGTATCTTGTAGAAGGACTTCAGCACAACTTGATAAGTATTAGTCAACTCTGCGACAAAGGACACAAGGTACTCTTTGACCACAATTCCTGTACTATTTTTGAGCTGAATTCTGATAACGTCATGTTCAAAGGTCATAGAGTAAACAATGTATACATCGTAGACCTGGATGATAATCCTGAAACTCACTTGTGTATGTCTGCTAATTCTGAACAGGTTGCGTTTGACTGGCATAGGCGTCTAGGCCATGCTAGTTTGTCTACAATGAATAAACTGTCTAAGCATAACCTAGTTAGAGGTTTGCCCCGAATAAGATTTCAGTTAGGGTCCAAGCTATGTGATGCTTGTGCACTAGGTAAACAGACTCGTGCAGTTTTTAAGTTGAGAACTGAGAATCTTTCATCTAAACCGCTGCAGCACTTGCACATGGATCTCTTTGGTCCTACTCGCATACAAAGTTTGTCAGGTAAGAGATATGGATTAGTCATAGTGGATGACTACACTAGATTTTCTTGGTTGTTTTGTTTAGCAAATAAAAATGATGCTTTTGTTCACTTTGAAGAACTTTTCAATAAAATCAAACTGCAAGGTGAACATAATATCATTACTATTCAGTCTGACCATGGAGGAGAGTTTGAGAACTCTTCATTTTCTGAATTTTGCTCAAAAGAGGGAGTGACTCACAGATTCTCTTCTCCCAGGACACCGGAGCAGAACGGAATTGTTGAGAGAAGAAACAGGTCAATAATTGAAATGGCCAGGACTATGCTGATTGAGAGTGGACTTCCAAGGAGATTTTGGGCTGAAGCTACGAATACTGCATGCTACATTCTAAACCGAGCCTTGGTAAGACCTACTCATAGGAAAACTCCGTATGAACTTCTCAAGGGTAAGCAGCCAAACATTTCTTACTTTAAAGTTTTTGGTTCCAAATGTTTTATCCACAATAATGGTAAGAATGGTTTGGACAAATTTGAAGCTAGGAGCTCTCCTGGAATTTTTCTCGGATATTCAGAAACTTCAAGGGCTTACAGAGTTTTCAATAAAGCTGACCAAACTGTTGAAGAAACACCGCATGTAGTGTTTGATGAAAATGATTTCTCTAACAAAGTGATGGATGATGACAGGGAGTCATCTAATGAGGGAGATTTCTTGGAGAGAATTGAAGAAGAAGAAATGCAGCCAGCTGCTCAACCAGAAAACTCACAGCAAGAAGGAGTAGCTGAGGTAGGTGAACCCTCAGGTGAGATAATATTTCACAAAGACCACCCTAGTGAAAATGTCATAGGAAATTTGCATGATCCTCCTAGGACTAGGTCTCATTTTAGAATTGTCCAAGAACAGGACTTAGCTGCATTGGTATCTCAGGTGGAACCCAAATCTGTGGAAGAAGCCTTAAAACATGATTCTTGGGTATCCGCCATGTGTGAGGAATTAAATCAATTTGAGAAAAATATTGTATGGGAACTAGTTCCCAGACCTGATAACACTCATGTCATTGGCACTAAATGGATTTTCAAGAATAAAGTTGATGAGAACGGAGCTATCTCTAGAAACAAAGCAAGACTTGTAGCTCAAGGCTACAGTCAGGAATTTGGTGTGGATTTTGATCAATCCTATGCCCCAGTGGCTAGGATGGAAGCTATACGAATTCTGCTTGCATTTGCATGCTCTAGGAACATTCGGCTGCAGCAGATGGATGTCAAAAGCGCATTCTTAAATGGGGTATTGAAGGAAGAGGTATATGTTGAACAACCTCCAGGTTTTAATTTCTCTGTTCAGCCTAACATGGTTTTTAGGTTGAATAAAGCCCTCTATGGATTGAAGCAGGCTCCCCGAGCCTGGTATGAGAGACTTTCTGAATTCCTCTTGAGCAAGGGCTACACTCGAGGTAAGGTTGACCAAACCCTCTTCACCAAAAATCTCGGAAAGGATTTAATAGTGGTCCAGGTATATGTTGATGATATCATCTTCGGATCTAACAATTCAACATTGTGTAAAGAATTTTTTGAATCTATGTCTCATGAATTTGAAATGAGTTTAGTTGGCGAACTAAAGTATTTTCTTGGGCTGCAGGTCAAACAGATGGAGGATGGTTGTTTCATAAATCAAACCAAGTATACTCTGGAGATGCTGAAAAGGTTTGGAATGACCAACCTCAAGACTATCTCAACACCCATGGGCACCAACTCCTCACTGGATTCAGACGAAAAAGGTAAAGAAGTGGATGCTAAATTATATAGAGGTATGATCGGTTCACTCCTCTACTTAACAGCATCCAGGCCTGACATTCAATTTAGTGTAGGGATGTGTGCCAGATACCAGTCTAGGCCTACTGAATTGCATTTGGCAGTTGTAAAAAGAATCTTTAGATACTTATCTGCTACCCATGATCTAGGTCTTTGGTATCCTGCATCATGTAGTTTAGATCTCATTGCATATACAGATGCAGATTATGCAGGATGTAAATTGGACAGGAAAAGTACTAGTGGTCACTGCGAATTTTTAGGAGGGTGCCTAGTCTCTTGGGGATCCAAGAAGCAACACTCTGTGGCTCTTTCTACTGCTGAAGCTGAGTATGTGGCAGCAGGGAGCTGTGGCACACAGGTTATATGGATAAAACACCAGCTTCTGGATTACTCAGTTGAGCTAGGTTGCACTTCCATCTTTTGTGACAATACTAGTGCAATAAACATTGCAAAGAATCCTGTACTTCATTCTCGAACTAAACACATCGAAATCAGGCATCATTTTATTCGTGATGAAGTAGCTAGGAAGACCTTTGAATTGATCCATGTTGGCACTAACTCACAAATTGCAGATATTTTCACTAAGCCACTGGATACTGAAAAATTTAGCACATTGCGCAGAGAATTAGGTATTTACAGAATTTCATGATTGAATAATTGATCTCTAAATAATCTGTCATGTGCTCTTATGCTTATCTTTGCTCATTATCTGTTGCTGAAAATAACCTCATTATGGGTGTTTGCTGATTCACTCGTACTGATTAATACCACTTTGTTTTCTTTGAGGTGTTTTGAGGTTTGTCTTGGTTAAGTCTGAGTTGGAGTCAAGGTCTCAGGGGGAGCTAGATTAATAATTGGTGTCATGCTCTTTTGGCTAAATCTGAACATACTTTGAACGGACTTTTGCTGACCTTATAAGAGAATCAGTTTGAGTAGGTGGATAAAAGAAATTTTTGAATGTTTTATCCGTTATGACTGTTCATCTAATTTCTTGTTGGAATTTCGGCTGTTAGTCCCACTGAGATCAAAATCTGAATTCAAGACTATCTTCCTACACTGTAACTGACTTCTGATCTAGCTAGTACAGCATACCTACTTAGTCTAAGTTGAGTCCGAAATGAGGTATATAGTGTTTTTGTCTGAAAAACTTTGGAGATGGTGTATTGTTCTCAAACTGAATCAAGACTAATTTACAAGGTTTCAAGTGCAGTTTAATGAAAAATTCATGAAAGAAGTTTTAACAACCTTGTTAACTGTTCATTGAGAAACTGGGACTTTCATCAATGAAGTGAAAGTATCCCATGTCATGAGATGGCAGTATAAATCAGGCTTAATTAGCTGTCTTGATCATACAGAGCAATGGTACATATCTGGTTAGTAACTGGGGTGTCTGGCCTCTGGTAAAGGTGTCACCTTAATGTCAACACCAGTTAGAATACTATCTCTGTCCTCTTGTCAGAAGGGGTAATGTGGTCTTGCCACCAAGTAACTGGGGATTCCTGCCTCTAAACAAGGTGTCTCCCTAATGTCAAAGGTGTACTTGACAGATTTATCTTTGATCTTGACCATCTTTGAAAATTTTTCTTCCTCTTGGTATCCAGATTCTATTCACTTGGCATTTAGGTCTTGATTTGTTTGTTTTCAATACCACAGGTCTTTGTTTTTCCTGACTTCCTTGCTTTATACTCTCTGAGTAAAGACTTACTCTGACCATACTGGTATCTTGTACCTTACTTGCTTAGAATCTGGTTCTGTGTATGGAGCAAATCTTCATTCACCATTTTGCACGCAGTCTGACTAACTGATCCTCAAAATCCTCACATGAAATTAATGGCTTTCTTAATTGCTTAAACATCTCAATAACTCTCCTTTATCAGCCATACTCTCTATTATTTTCTCTCCACTGTCAGCAATTGTCTTTTCGTGATATCTTCAGACCTGCCCCTAGTTTTTGATGATGTCAAAGGGGGAGAGTGTCTTGCTTGTGCTTTTGTGCGTGTCTTGCTTGTGCTTTTGTGCGTTGCTGAGGGGGAGCGAAAGATAAGTGTCCTGAGTTATCTAGTCAGAGGTAAGTGGATGTTGTGTTCAGGGGGAGCTCTTGGGAGTCGTCAGAGGAGGCGAGTGTGTTGTGTGTCTGCATTGCTTATTTTCACAGCTTATCTTCATGCACTTCATCTCTGTTATTTAATATAGTGTTGCCATCATCAAAAAGGGGGAGATTGTTGGACTTTTGTGACTTCCCTAGTGTTTTGATGATGAGCATCACTATGTTAAATATTGTTATTTTTAATCAGATATCATGAGTAATGTTATGCATTCGAACTTTCCATGATTAACAAGAAAAACTGCTATGAGATAATACCCTGCATGTTTGTACTGTTCCTTTCATACTTCGTGTTGGTTGTGTTCACTTCACTTCGTGTTATCTTTTTCAACATCGTGTTGTTCCAACTATGTTTGTTGGTTGTCTTCGTGTCGTGTTTTGTTCCAGCGCGTGCTGTACACTGCAGTACCTCGTGCTGCTTTCTGTGCCACTTCGTGTCGTTCCATCTGTGTCACCCCTTTGTCTTCGAGTCTCTTGTTCTGGCCAAGTCTATACAGCCTCATCTTTACCTTCGTTTCAAGCCAAAGTCTACACATTGGCTTAGCGTCATGCATCAGTCTTCAAAGTCCATACAATGCACTGTAGCATGTTCGAAGCTAAGTCCATACTCGTTTAAGCTTCCAAGTCTGTACATTGGCCTTCAAGCTTTCCAAGTCTATTCATTGGCAGCTGAACTTTGAAGTCTATACATTGGTCTTCACTTCAACTATGTACAGCCATTGTCTTGCCAAAGTATATACGTTGTGAACCCTCAAGTCTGTACAGACTTTGCCTTGTCCAAGTCTATACATCGTCCAGTTCTTTGGCAAGTCTATACCTTGTTTCAGTCCATGTTGTTTTCGTGTCGTTTTCGTCTTCGAGTTGGTTTCAGTCCAAGTTGTTTTCGTGTGTATTCAAGTCTTTTTAGTAAAGTGTCGTTTCACCTCGTGCCGTTCTCTTTGCTGTTTGTTATGTCGTGTTGTTTTTGTATGCATGTCTTCGTGTTATTCTTGTGTTTATGTCCTCGTGTTGTTTCTTTCTATCTTCGTCCAGGTTCCCTCTGATCGCGTGTTTGTCTACCTTTTCACTCCGTGAGACTTCCTTCTCACCTCGTGCTGTTCTCTTCTGACTTCGTGTCATTTTCTTTGTAGTGTTAGCTTTATTATTATGTATCTCGTGTCGTTCTCTTTTTACCTAGTGCTGTTTTCATCTGACCTCGTGTCATTCTCTCCTTGTCTCGTACTGTAATAATCTTGTGTATCTCGTGTCGTTCTCAGTAAAGTGCATCTCGTATTGCTATCACATACCTCATGCAGTTTTAGTTCTTGTGGCCCTCAGTGTTAATGGTTTTTATCTCCTTGCAGGTCCGAGGAAGAACATTCACTGGTGTCTGGGCTGCACGTGATCCAATGCTAAAGGAACCAATGCTATAAAGGCACGTGGCAAGAAGGTTCTGGATGAAGTGTGGGAGGCACACGCATTCTGCACCTGATCCACCTGCTGCTGCTGCTATATATTCAAGCCCTCGTCCATAGATGAAGGTTGATCGAAAGGAAAAAGCAAAAAAGGAGAAGTGCAGAGAGTTCGATCCAGAAGAAAGGAAAGAGAAGAAGAGCAGAAGGAAAAGAAGAGAAAGAGAGAGTTAGAGATCTCGTGAGGGTTAAGAGAAAAAGAAAGTGAGAGAGAAGAGAAGAGGAAGAGAAGCTTACCTGAAGATCTGTCTACTGGACCGTGGATCAGATCCAGGCCAGTCAGCTCCGTTGAGAGCCACATTGTGCATTTCATTTTTCAGCGTTCTGTTTGCTGAAGTTATTTTCATTTCGTGTTTCTATTTTTTCCCTTCTTATTTGGTTATCCTTGTTCTTCCGATTCTCAGTAGTGAGGTCGGGTTCCTCCTGTGGATCAGGAGAAGGGAGATCTGATCTCCGGTTGCAAGTAGCTGAGAGCTACTTGTGGGTTCCCTCTGGTCAGAGGAAGGGAGACTTGTCTCCGGTTCTGGGCTTGCGGGTTGCAAGTCCAGGGGTCCCTCCGGTTGGGAGGAAGAGGGGAGGTTGTTCCCCTGGTCAAGCTGTGTGGCAGCAACTGTTTGCAGACTGAGTCTGCTTGTCTAGCATTGGCTAGTGAAGCCTCACTCCGGTTGGGAGTGAGGGGTGGATGTAGGTCTGGAGGACCGAACCACCTAAAAGTCTATTGAGCAATGGTTTGCTTTGTGTGCTTGCTTCCGCTAGATGCTTGGATAGGCGCGCTCTATGTGTTTGCTCATAAGTTTAATTGAATTCGTTTCATTCTGTGATTGCGTCTAGCATCTGAGTTTTTAATTGGCCATTATTCATAGAAGGATACATTCACCCCCCTCTGTATCCGGGCCTAGCACCCTAACAGTGGGTACGGCGTGTAGGGTGATGATCACGACCATGTCCCCGATGCTCATTATCGGACTCATAGTCATACACCTCGGGGACTTCGTGCCTCCTAACAACTACCCCTTGAACCCTTGGAGTCGCGGGTTGTTGAACCGGCTCCGGTTGACCTTGAGTAGGTGGGACGGGTGCCTGGACAGGGGCAATCGGATGTGTCTCGGCTGGGCCTCTCTCTAGTGCGGCAACTCTCCCGACCAATCCCTGAACGGACTGGTTCGACCCAGCGGCCCTATCCTCTACGGCTTTCATCCTCTCTTCTAGGTGGGTGCCTAGACCATTCACTCGGGTACTCACTCCTTCCATCCTATCCATCCGGGTACTTAAATCACCCATTTGCGTATCCAACCCATCAAGACGCGTATGCAATCCTTGCCCTTGTCCCATAAGATTTTGGAACATTTCGACCACAGTTGACGCATCGAGACTAGTGGCTCGGGGATCCGCCATAGGTGGTGGTGGGGGTGAGTACTGAGTACCCCTACGAGTGGGCATGCAGACACACCGACTAGAAGACGCCGACTAAAGCAAACACACTAATACAAAATGATGCGCCTAGACTTAACCAAAACTCGGTACGTGGCGGAGCTAACCGATCCGAAGATCACTCGCACAAGTGTGCGGCCTTCCCGGTAGGCGTAGCCTAACGTTCGGACAACACCTTTTGATATACCGAGTAAAGGGATGTAAATGCAAAAGACACTTTTTTTTTATTTTAAAACAATGATGACCCTAAACACGACTTAGACAATGACTAATGACTATACATAAATGACACTCTTTTTTTTGTGTGTTTTTAGACACCCTAGACTCAAACTCGCTCTGATACCAAATTAATGCGGGACGGACCACGGACATGACTCGAATGAGGAATGCAGTCCTTGGACTCGAGGTGAGCTCGTGATTGTCCCTTAACGAGGGAAGCGTCGGACGTGCACGGTTGAGAAACCGGCAAGAGCTAGGGTGGTCAATTCGCACTTTCGTGCCCAGATCGGGTCACGGGACGGTAACGCTCTCTCTCGCAGCAGCGGTGATATAAAAATATAGCGAGCTAGGTCCTAAAACATGCTCTCTAGCAGCGGCATATACAGCATATATGAGATAAAGCAAGATGCCAAGTAAGGGAGCGAATGCGATACCTCCACGCGCTCGGCGTGGGGAAGATGGACCCGGCCGAAAACCGTGCTCCCGGAACAATTAATACATGAAGATTACAGTAATGAGTTACTGACCACTCCACGTAGGGAGGTAAAGGGCTACACAAATGGGCCCAGGAGGAATGAATTCGGGTTGACGGGCGGCTTCTCACGTAGCTTCGGCAGCACCCGAACTCGTGACTATGGGGCCCGCGTGGGACCGTGTGGGACCGGGGCGGAACCACTGTGGTGGGGACACCTGGAGGGGTGCTCCCAAGGATGGAGGCATCCTGGTTCACAAGCCGGAGGCCGGGCGGCTCCGATCGGCACCGGTCGAAAAAGCCAACCACGGATCTGTTGTTTCTATTTTTCAATGCGCGCTCCGACGAGAACGGACACTGCGATCAGCCCCGATGTCGTATCGACACGAAATTGTCGCCGTTGGAAAGCTCTATTGAAGTCCTTAAACCTAGGCCTAGAGATCAGACCTGGATATGCACAGATCTGGGCTTTATTGAATTTTTGAGTTCCTAGTGTACAGTAGCCGAACTCTCAGATCTGCAGGGAAGTTTTCTGAGAACTGCCGTTGACTGCAAGGTAGATGTCCGATTCAGCTCCTGAGCCCTTCACAAAAGTTATAGGATTTCGAACAAGAAAGATGGAAATATTTTTTATGGACTAATTGGAGGTGGGTACGAATTGATATGAGTTTTGCACTGGACAGAGGTCGGATCTGGAAACAGGTGGACAGCACTGTAGCTAGCTCTAAGAACGAATTTTGAAAAATGGATGGAAGGCTGATCAAAAATCAGGAAAATTCATGGAGTGAGGGGTTGATGGACAGAACTCCCAGTAAAATTGGGAAGGTTTGAAAAAATCAAAAAGGTGGTCGGAGATGGGAAACTTAGAACTGCTGTCACTGTAGACAGAGACAAGACAGATCTGGGAGTGAATGATGAATGAAAATGGAAAATTACTAAATGAAGGAATTTGGACGTGAACATTTAGGTGGAGGTGGGTATTCAAGGTAAGAACACACCCTCAAAATTTCAGCCTGATACCTTCATGTGGTGGAGAGCAGGAATTCGTGGAAGACACCTCTGTCCAGCAGGACAGAACCTTGACGATGGCTCAGCGGCGGCTCGAAGGCGGCACAAACGACGACGGCGGCGGCACAGATGATCACCAGAGGTAGAGGGGAGGGGATTGAAGATAGAACCACTCTAGAATTGGGGGTTGGAGAAGATGAACACCAGAGGGGAGAGGTAGGGGCGCAAGAAGCTCTTTGGCCTTTCAATAATTTTCTAACTTTTCATTAATTTCCAAATGAAAATACACCCTTTTATATGATATGTATCTAATCAAATGTAGACCCTTGGATCTAGGGATGGGAAATGGAGGGCTGGGATGAAGTGTGAACAACACACAAAAAAATAAAAATAATATATAAGGGGGGGGGGCCTATTGACCAAGGGGAGGTAAGGGGGACAAGTTGACATGGTAGGTAGCCTACCATGGAAATTCTTACCCTCTTGTCTACCCATGTGGCTATTGGCATTCAACCCTTCTAGAAGGCCACCTAGGATGGTTGACCAGCCCCACAAGGATGACATGGACCAATGGGAAAGGGCTGAGGGCCCCCTTGCAGGTCCTATTGACAAATTACATAGAAATCCACACAATCCGTGAGAATGACGCATTGGCTTACAAAGCCGTACAATTGCGCATATACTTTCCCATTGATATACAAATAAACTAAAGGACATAAATGTAAAATAAAATGTACATGCTCGGCGTCGATTCCCATCAAAAGGAAAGATAAGTATATTCCAACTGAAAGAAAAACGTACACTGAGGTCGGGGGAAGCCCGACGCAGGTACCGCTGGCAACTACGAACTCGCCACACCAGGAACCGCAAAGGAAGTAGAGACGACCACACCTGAAAAATAGGGGTGAGTCTCATGTCACTGACCCAGTAGGGGTCACGCGGATCCCCACTGAAAAATAACACAGTAACACGGAACAACAACTAAAACAACAGTAGTAGCAAAGCAGGAAAACTAAACTACAAAGTTGTAAAGAAGAGGAAGCAAGAGTAGAGAATAGGTAAGGGAAGAGGGAAGAAGCCGTACCTACAAAACATGACCACCGAGAGGACCTCAGCACCTAAGCTACTCCAAGCAACGACAGAACGGCTAACCCTAAACTCGAAAGGTCAGGAGTTACCGATCTGTCGACAAGCACGAGGCCCAAGACAAAGGCCTACGAGACCAGACACACAAGCCTAGGAAAATACCTAGACTGACGAGACAGACTCTACAGCTCACACGACTGTATTGCCGTGCATGCTCCCCCTAAACACAACTGCATACACGACTGGAGCGTCGTGCACACCACAACAAGCTAGTCCTGGACAAGCCAAACACAGACCAACTCGGCAGGGGAAGCTGATCTTGGATGGAACCAAGAACAGGCTAAGTCGGAAGGGGAACACAGACTCCGAGAAACACGAGAGTCATGCGTCACGTGACGGAAGCACCTCCTCACTAGAAGAATAGATAGCTGTGTCCACTGATGTCTTATGCTGCGCCTCAAGTGTCTCGCCTACACTGCCTAGCACACGGTAGAGACTAAGACACTGCAACTAGAATAGGAACCACAGTAACGAGTGACCAGTCAGGGTCACGCCCGTTAGCGCAAGTCCTACGCCCCTGACTACATGTGCACACACCGACTCTTTCCTAGAGCCAGGCCTCTAGCTAGTTTTCCCCCCAACAGGACGCTATCGTTAAGCAGGGGCCCACGAAACTAGCTTAAAATTTGTATCTCGGGAACTGCCACGCCACCACTTCTAGGTGTGTCAACACGCCATAACGCATCGCCAGGCTATGACTAGTGGAGGCTCACTAGACACAGAACTCTGAAACACAAGCGTAGTAGTATTGACAGGCAAGGAAGCACTCTTGTATGTACTACGAAGCACCAGGGCAGCACAACGACTGCCAACAGACTTAGGACAGGACAACTAGACCTACTCACGTAACGATCCTTGAGTCTTACGACTCGGAGTCAAGATCATCGTACCAAGCGGAACAATTCGCCAATCGGTCTAATCCTAAGTCACAGAAATGACACATCCGTATAAAATGACACACGGAGACCTGAGGGATCACCAAGACCCTCAAAGCACACCTAGACACACAAACTGAGGTAGGACAGTACCTCAAGGTGTCCAGAACCACTGTCTCGAGCTATTCAGAATAGTCGAGACACACACAAGGTTACTTGTCAACCATTGGGTCTCACCAGGTTGACCAGAACCTAAATAATGACTCTGAAACGATATAACAGCATTCCTGGCTACCTGACTCTGGTTGTAGAACTTGTAGGATGTCAGAAGACATCCACGGGAAGGCGGGCAAACCACAAAGTCAAGCCAAGATAATCAGAAGTCAAAACATAAGAAAATGACACTCAGAAATTAAGCGGAGGAACATACGCTGGCGGTCATAGAATGGGCCGCTAGGTGACTGTAGTGGTCAAGGATTAGGCCGCTAAACTCAGTCAACCCTGAACCGACCTATTCAGACAAACCACCAAAGCGGTCTAGTATAGATCCACCACACGGACAAGGCAGTTCAAGAGACAACCGCCACACTAACCGTCCTAAAACATTGACCTAAGACAAACGACTTGTAGCGGCCTAAGAAAGGCACGCTACAGTGAAGAAGCGGACGAAGGTTGGGTCGCCAAGGCCAACCGACTTAATGTCTTAACTAGGTCTAAAACCACGGTAACATGAATATCGAGGAAGACCACAAGCCGTCGAGACCACCCCCTCAAGATGGGAACTCAAGGGAGGCCACTCACATGCGGGGTAACCCCACCGCACTCACACCGATACACGGTGACTTGATCGAACATAACACAAAACCTGAAACACACATGCCTATGGGTACGCTAATCGAGGTACCACGGCACCTCTCGACATCCCAGAAACATGAATACGGAACCCACAGGGTGTCCAGAACACTCGCGAGGCCATAGGTCGGTCATTGGGTCTCAACCGGACGGACCGGGACTCAAAACAAGCGAAAATATAGCATTCCGATCGACCTGGCCCCTGGGGTCGGTCGACTTGACAGGGTCGATCAACCGGCCCAGGGTGGTCGGTCGACCGGACCATCGGCTGGACCATCACGGTCCTACGGGCAACCGTCGGTCGACCGGCCCATCTGGTCTGGTCGACCGGTCACGGCGGAAAACTGGCCAAACCCTAATCTCCGGGCCCGATTCCACACCCCGTTCGATTCCGATCGAAGGGGGAAACATCCATAATGAGAATATCGACCTTCCACACTCCAGAAGGGGTGAAAACAACGCACAAACGGCTTGAAATGGGCAATTCAACCAAATTGACCCTATTTGAGTCACCGTGGTTCCCGGGCTCGTACCGGCCCCAAATGACAACCAATTGACACGAAATCAGTGGATCTGGAACACTGACATTCCAGGGGTTCGATTGATACCAACTAATCTAAAAATCATAGCCGTTTTCCGACAAACCCTGCGAACACCCCAAAAGCATGATTTTCCCAAAACAACCCAAAACCCGCTCGTATGCTCACCGAACGACGTGAAACTACAGGGAAACGTAGAGGAGAAGTAGGTGATATATTTCCCTACCTCCACCGAAGAAACCGTGTGCCGAAGTGACTAAACCGCGTCGAAAATGCCAAATCAATGAACCGCGCCGTCTCGGAATCCACCGAGGGATCGCGCCTCGCCAGCTCAAACCATCGCCCCATTCCTCGTCCCGATCACTCCATCGCGTCCTCACCTCGGCCAACTCTGCAACGGTGTGCACCCTGCGCCGAACTGCCCAGAGAGGAGAGAGAATGAGAGAGAGAAAGAGAGGTAAGAAATGAGGTAAGGCCAGCAACAGTTTGTTACATACCATTCCAATCTACGCGACGAGCCATGGTAATAATAGGGTACCTGAGAGAAAAATAACAACTTGTTATTTCTCGTGAAACTGGAAGGAAAAGTAATCTTAAAGCTAATTAACTATCTTATCTCAAGTTCTACCCAATTCTCACATGGGTGTAGAAATTTCTTCCTTAGTTCATAGGTAGGGGTCCTTAAACCTTGGACTTATCTTATGACATGACTCTTCTCCCTAAGCTCTGAGACTTAGGCTCTGATACCAACTTACAATTAAAAATAAGTATCCGTTGCCACGTATTGATGAACTCTTCGATCAGCTTTCAGGAGCAGAATATTTTTCTAAGATAGACCTCAGATCATGTTATCATCAGCTTAGAATTAAAGAAGAGGACATTTATAAATCGGCTTTTTGAAGTCGTTATGGCCACTATGAATTCGTGGTAATGCCGTTCGGGTTAACAAATGCCCCAACAGCATTTATGCAACATATGAACAGTGTTTTCCAGCCATATCTGGACCAATTCATCGTCGTCTTCATCGATGACATCTTGATATATTCCAAGACAAAGAAAGAACATGAAGAACATTTGAGGATAGCTTTATAAACACTTAGAGAACATAAACTCTATGTCAAGCTAAACAAATGCGAATTCTGGCTCAAGGAAGTTTCATTCCTAGGCCACATTATTTCAAAAGAAGGTATCGTTGTGGATCCTTCTAAGGTAGAAGCCGTCAAGAATTGGAGTCGGTCAGCGACCGTATCAGAAGTACGAAGCTTTTTGGGTCTAGCTGGGTATTATAGAAGATTCATTAAAGATTTTTCAAAGATTGCAGTTCCTTTAACTAGACTCACGAGAAAAGAAAATCATTTTGTCTGGTCAGAGAAATGTGAAAAGAGTTTCCAAACTCTTAAAAATCATCTTACTACAGCTCCTATTCTAACACTACCGATGGATGGTGGTGGATTCGAAGTATATACGGATGCATCTGGCATTGGCCTAGGGTGTGTCCTCATGCAAAATGGAAAAGTAATTTGTTATTTGTCTAGACAATTGATGATGTGGCACAGCCCAAGGTTGACTAAGTATGAATTGAAGATCCTAGGACCTAGACCCGCAAGCATACAAGCACTCCAATGATTCTCACAATAGCGGCTTACTCACACGGCACACGCGATCACCCGGAGGGGTCGGGGGGCTGACCCCTAAGGATCTGGGTTACCCAACTTCATGGGCGGCTGGCCCGCAGGGCGGGGTTTGGGTGGCACTCACTCCTGGTCCGCAGTGGTCACACAAAAGTAGATTGCAAGATCGGGCTCTCTTCTCACCATCCGACGGGCATACAAAGCAATACTAAATTTACAGAAATGAGGCAATCAAGGATGGTATCAGATGCTCACCTGATCGGTGTGTAAACACCGATCCCGCTCGGAGACGAGGGCGCACCGGGAGGCGAGGGTATACACCCGATCGCCGC
This sequence comes from Amorphophallus konjac, assembly GCA_022559845.1. NCBI lineage: Eukaryota > Viridiplantae > Streptophyta > Magnoliopsida > Alismatales > Araceae > Amorphophallus > Amorphophallus konjac. The sequence goes on along the minus strand of CM040126.1, from coordinate 293,197,440 downwards.
GGCGGTGTCGCTTGACCTGAACATGAAAGGAGTACAACACTACACCTCTCGTAGGAGGGGTGATCTTGGGGTGGGGATTAAGCTTATTACATCCAAAACTACCTCCACGCAGGGAGGGGCCTTCAGCCGGCCAAGCGGGGTGGGGCATTATGCAACGGAAACCCGACTTCCGAGCTCCGCCGGTTCTGCCAACCTTCAGGTTCGCTGGACAGGGTGTTGATGATGACGCTGCCACGGATTCCACAGAACTCCAAACTTGACGAAACTGGTGCCAAAAGTTTTCCAACTGACATAAGATGATGTCTGAATTTTTGGGGAAGCTCTGGAACTCGGGGCTGATCGGACCAGCAACTGGAGCAGGACAGTAACTTCTGTCTCTGGCTGGTGCAGAACTGATACAGTAGATTTCAGAAGGCACTACGGACGCTCCCGAACTCCGATTGGAACGAAACTAGTGGTGATGCAATCGGGGTCGGAGTAGCTTCAAGCAGAAGTTGACGGGGCCACAATCTGAGGTCGGAGGAGAGAGTGGTAGCCGGATAAGTGGGGACAGGTCAAACCTGGGCCCGCAGGGGCAGACTGCACACTCCGACGAAGAAAATTGTAACTGGGAGCTCCGGGGGCCGAATGAGGTCCTTCTTGTTGGAGATGAAAGCTAACGGGACGTAGTTTCTGAATTTAAAAAATGGTGTCCAGATCTTTAAGGAAGAAGCCGTGGTCGGACTGGAACTGAGGCTCTGGTTCCCTGCCTGAGGACTTCTGCGTGGTCGAGGGAGATCGGCTCCTGCGGACAGCTCGGAACTTGGATGTCGACGAAACCACCTCGCCTTGAACGCTCTCTGGAAGACCTTTCCATAGATACAGGCCTTGACACCAGGAGGATCAGGGAGCGGCCAGAGACGATGTGACCTCAGGACCCCACTCTGCTGTCTATGACCTGCTACCTGGGACTGCAATCTTGCATGATCAAAGGGAGTGGGAGAGAGGGTAGCACAGCTTGGGAGTGATGGCTGATGGTTTGTGGAGAGGGGAGGGACGTGGCTAGGGTCTTCCAAGAGGTCTAGGGGGGCAGGGAGGGGTGGAGAGGGAGTTGGAGCTGCAAGGAGTGGTGGTGGGAAGGTGGAAGTGCACAAGAGAGATGGTGAGTGGGAGAGGAGGTGGGGGCGAACTTGGTTAGTATGGGGAAGGGGGGGTGCGACCAAGGGTGGTTCGGGAGGTGGGGAGATGGAAGGGCACAGCCCTAGGGAGAGGTAAATTCGAATTTGGGCTTAGGGAAGAGCCCCTTCAACCTTGGGGAGAGGAAGGGGTGCTTAGGAAGTGGTGCTGGGTAGGTGGTAGTTGGGTGGTGGGGCTTGTATTGGTGGAGCTCCCTTGGGACAAGGTGAGGAGTAAAGATGGGCTATGGGAAGTTGTGTGGAGTTAATGGAGGTAGGTGGGGGTTGGAAGTGGTTAGGAGGGGGAGGAGAGACGGAGGAGTTCGCCCCTTTCCTTGTTGGGAGAGAGAAGGAGAGATAGAGAGAGAGAGAGGAGGGGAGAAATTGGGAGACTTGAAAGGGATTTCTTCAATATTCATCAAAAGTTAATTACATGGAGAGAGATGGGGCCTATTTATAGGCAACCATTCTTTACATGACCAAAATGGCCCTGACATTAAGACAAAAGACCCAACAAGTCCTAGACTCAACCCATTAGGCCCACACTAAGGTACTAAGGCCCAATTACATAAAATAAGAGAAATAGACTAGACACCATGACTCAATAAAAGAAAATACATAAGATAAGACTCAATAAAATGAAAATACATAAGATGGGATCATGGAAAAGGAAGATAACATGTAGAGATCATAGCCATCCCATATCAAAAGTGTGCAGGCAACTCGAGCTAGAGGGAGTGTCGTGAGATGCCCTCATCAATTGAAGCATCACGAGGAAAATTATCCTGTGCATGATTTGGAATTAGCAGCTGTCATTTTCACCTTAAAAATTTGGTGTCATTATCTCTATGGAGAAAAGTTTACGGTCTACTCGGATCACAAAAGCTTGAAGTACTTATTTTCTCAAAAAGAGCTAAATATGAGGCAGAGGAGGTGGTTAGAATATCTCAAAGACTTTGATTTTGCTATTCAATATCATCCTGGCAAGGCTAATGCTGTTGCGGATGCACTCAGCAGAAAACCAATGGGTGTGCTATCAAGTCTCATGATTAGTATGACTAATCTTATTCCTCAATTTGCTCAATTGAACTTAGATATTGACAGGAAGGAAGATTGTTTCCTTGCTAATATTCAAGCTCAACCTACATTAATAGAAGATCTGGTCAAGCTAAAAAATGATGATCCTATATTATTAGAGATCAAGGCCAATGTTGAACAAAGGCCGGATTTTTCTATTAAGGATGGAAGATTGCTATTTAAAGACTGAGTATGTGCACCGGATCATGAGGATACGAAGAAGTTGATCCTAGAAGAAGCACATAAATCCAGGTATACCATTCATCCAGGTGGTACAAAAATGTATCAAGATCTTAAAAGAAATTTATGGTGGCCCAATATGAAGAGAGAAATAGCGGATTTCGTGTCCCGTTGTCTCACCTGCCAACAAGTAAAAGTAGAGCATTTTAGACCCGCAGGTAAATTACATCCCTTGAATATTCTCGAATGGAAATGGGAGAGTATAGGAATAGATTTCATCATGGGTTTACCTAAGACCAGAGGAGGACACAATAGTATATGGGTAATCATAGACCGATTGACCAAGTCTGCACATTTTCTACCTATAAAAAGTCGATGGTATGTGGATATTCTAGCAGCATTATACATAAGGAAATTGTTAAATTACATGGTGTCCCAGTCACTATTATATCTGATAGAGATCCTCGATTCACATCACAGTTTTGGAAGGGTCTACAATAGTCACTAGGGACTAGATTGAATTTCAGCATAGTCTTTCATCTACAAACTGATGGTCAGACAAAAAGAATGAATCAAGTGGTAGAAGACATGCTCAGGGCTTGTGTTATTGATTTTGGAGGTAGTTAACATGATCACTTGCCTCTCTTAGAATTTACATATAACAATAGTTATCACGCCAGCATACAAATGGCACCTTTTGAAGCTCTATATAGAAAAGGTTGTCAATCACCAATATGTTGGAATGAAATAGGAGAAAGACAATTCCTAGGCCCCAATATTATCAGAGATTCTACAGAGAAGATCAAGCTTATTCAAGAGAGAATAAAGATGGCACAAGATAAGTAGAAATCTTATGCTGATAATCGAAGACGTGACTTGAAATTTCAAGTAGGAGACCATGTGTATCTCAAGGTTTCTCCAGGACGTGATATTCGAAGATTTGGCATTAAGGGCAAGCTAACTCCAAGGTTCATTGGCCCGTTTGAAATTCTTGAAAGGGTCGGTGAAGTGGCCTACAAACTGGCTTTACCTCTACAATTAGCAGGAGTTTATGACGTATTTCACGTCTCTATGCTGAAAAAGTATGTATATGATCTTGACCATATTATCACTTATGACAATCTGGAGATTCAGAAGGATATGACGTACGAGTAAATGCCAATAAAGATTCTGGAACGGGAAGTGCGTCAACTAAGAAATAAAGTTATTCATATGGTCAAGATTCAATGGAAGAAAACATGGCCATATGAAGCAACATGGGGAACCGAAGTAGCCATGCGGAAAAGATTCCCACAATTATTTTAAACTGTAAGTACACTCTCCATAATCCATGTATTGAATTTGGGGACCAAATTCTTCTAAGTGGGGGAGGGTGTAGTGCCCCAGAATTTATATAATAATTTCTGGATTATTTATAGAATTTTATGGAATTTATTAGGAATTTATAAAGGCTAAATAGATTAAATGGATTATTGAAATAATAAGTCAAATAATTAACCTAGCCTATTTAAATAAAATCCAAAAGGTTTAAGGACCAAGCCCATTAAGTTTGGCCCATAGTCTAGAAGGTTATTTAGTCTATTTACGTATTTTAAGGATAAAATACCATTTTTATGGATAATAATATGGATAATTAACAAAAGAGTTTGATTTATGTTGAATTCTGTGCACGTTGGATGTAGCAGTCTATCGTGCGATCGCCATAGTCATGTAACGCACCTACACTGATGCGTTACACCCTGATAGTTCCGTGAATGGAAGAACGAGTAGAAAGATTATATCTTTGGGATCCTATCTACAAGATACCTAATTGGGAGAACTTGTAAGGTTACTAAGGACTCTTAGGGATTAGGTTCTGGCAAATTAAAGACTCTAGGATCGATCTAATCTTCAAAACCCTATAAACAGGACCTAATTCTGAACTGAGCGACCCTTACTTTTGGCTCGTGAATAACCAAGGTAATGAGTCATAATTTCGGGTAAGTTCTTTAGAAGATTTTGTTTAGTATACTTTAGACTAATAGTTCTCCAAATTTCGTGCTAGGAGATCAACCAACCAAGGAGATAGAAGCTTCTAAAGTCGCTGATTCAGTCATAGCAGCCCAGAATTCAGAGCAAAAGACCCCTGAAGATCAAGAGATTAGGACGTCTAAACGAGGTAATTAGAGTTCAATCCTTTAGAACTTTTTGTTCACATTAGTTTTAGCTTCTTACACTCAAAATTTCACGTCCTTAGGTCAAGAGATTGGAGAGATAGAGCGACGTGAAGTTGCTGAAAAATCTCAGGAAGGGAAGAACTATGGCGTGTCTTGCAGTCCCAAATTGGAAGATTAAAGCTCATTTAAGAGGTAGGTCATCTCATGATTGGCAAAAATATCTTGTTAGGGATAAAAGCTCTTTGGTTTGGATTGATTTCATGCATGATAAATCATAAATTTCATGTTTTAATAGTTCTATACATTCATGCATCTCTTAGCCCTAAATGGAAAAATAAAAGATATTATCTTATCTATTCACTAAAACCCATGCATATAGTTATCCTATACTTCGTTTATCATGTCTAGAATAGTTGTAGTATTTTGATTTCCAGGCATGTTATGGTTTCATAAAGCTTTACTTTATTTTACTGCCAGCAGACGATCTGACGCATCAATGTAAGACCGTCACAGGTGATCTAACGGCCTTACGATAAGCCGTCACACCCTCTGTTACATTTGAATTGGTATGTTGTCTCTGACGCACCATAACAGGAGCGTTACACTACTGTAACGGCCCCTCGATAAACCGTCACCATCACTGTGATGCCCCCATTCTCAACCGTCAGAGTAACTGTAGATAGAATTGAAGAATAGTTACATTAACTTATAAATATGTCTAGTTATCTAAGTTTTGACCTGTTGATATGACTTTAAATTTATTAATTGGTTCATGATAAGTATCGCATGTTAAAGGCATCTTGAATTATTTTAAGGATATGTTAATTTCATGCCAAAGCACTATAGTTTGTATTAACTCCATGATTTTAAATGATGTATTGATGAAGTTTTATCATCATTTCCTATTGTTACACATTCTCTCTATCAATAGAGTCATTTCTTTAAGTACATGGCACATATTCCGATATGTTGTCCATTAGTTCACACTTTGCACTATAGGAACATTAATCTTAGACATGAGGACCTCTCTATTAGATATTCCTTCCAATGGACTAGGAAATCTTGTTTCAAGGCCTCCGTAATTCTCTGCGAGCCTAGGATTCCCACTAGGATGCCGAGTTGGTTGTACCATTAAAGCCCATTTAGTAGATTACACTATCGATGTTTCTGGTTCTAGCAATGTAACGGATCTATACTGGACCGTCATGAGCATCTAATGGCCCAATATACGACCGTCAAATTTCACTAAGTTTATTTTATTATTTCTAGAATCAGACTAATGTAACGGTTGAATACTGGAGCGTCACATCATGTAACGGCCCAGTCCTTGACCGTCACATTGTTTGAGTGCTTAACCCGAGGTTTGACCCAAGGGTTGATGTTCCAAAGTTTCTAGATGGATTATTGATGATCTAGAACTTGCCATATTATCCAAAGAGGCTTAATATAATGAAATAAAGGTTAAAGAAAGGTATCGTTATGCTGCCGATTTATTTCCATAAGCATAACCATGTTTAAGTCATTCTTGACTCTCGCATTATTAAATTGAAGCGTTCATTTGTTGAATAGTGTTATCATGAACTTATTGAATTATACATTCTTGGCCATACTTTATTGTTACATGCATGGAAGTAGCTTGATTTATACTTGAAGATGCGATCGAGCACTGATTGTGTTCAAGGGCTCTATGCTAGTCCCCTCGGCTGATTGCCAGAAACATACTATTATAAACCATGGGGTATGATGCTACTGGCGTCGCATTGCGCTGAGAGTACTTTCTCTATAAATAAGTGAAGATCCACGGCACGACATGACTTTCTTGCTTGATATTCCACAGAAATTCATGAAGTACTTGCTCATAAGCAAAAGATACTGGAGTGATGATTATGTGGCATTGCTAGTACATTCTCGTTACATTCTTGTTCATGAAAGGCCAATAGCATGTTCTTGTTACACTCTTACTAGTTCATACTTGCTCTCATTGTATCTTAAATGATCATCTTTGTTACTTTGGGTATTCGCCTGATTGATCGCATTCGCATGATTTTACCTTATTTCTTTAGAGCTAAAATGTTAATTACTTTAATGATGCCTTCATGTTGATGCGAAGATACCTACTGGGCAAGTGTGCTCATTACCTATTTCTAATCTTTTCAGGAGATGGAAGTGATTCGAATTCGGATTCGGGTTATACAAGTAGCGGGTCCGAGAGCGAATGAAAGTGTTGTCAAGATGAGAGTGAAGACTTAGGAAAGTCTATATTGTTTAGATTGAGTCTATGTAATTTTCCTATTTCTTGAGTCTGATAGATTGGAAGAAGTTGAAAGTTATTATATTTGAATATTAATTATCAATGAAATAAGTTGGAGTTTGATTAAAATAATGTGCAATTACATTTATGTGTGTGATTGTCTTGCGCTCTGATCATTCTTACTTGCAAGAGGCTTACCATGCCGACTGTTCACGTTTCTCGAGCGAGTCTTCCGCTGTCATAAAGGCTCGGGGCGTGACAGAGGGTGAAGTGGAATAAATAGAAAGGAAATTAGGAAATTTTCCTAATTGATATTCTAATTTTTGTGCCAAAAATCCCCTAATTCAGAAAAATACGGAAAAATAGTCAAAACGATCCTCTCAATGAGTATATCGCAACTATAGCGTCCTCAAGTCGATGAACTGAGAAATAAACTCACCACAGGGTTTCGTAACGAGTACGAGAGAAAAACCCACGTGGATCATAAAACTCCACTCAGGACCCACAAAAGTGATCTGAAACTCTCCGAAAAGGATCCGAAAGACCCGATAAGGATCTAGGGTATTACACTAGTGATCATGGCAAATTCATCTAGATCCACCTCTAAACTAGAAGAGCTATGCTCACTAGAGGATCCTTTGCTACTAGAAGCTACTTTCAGAGCGAGGGGTTTTCTCTTCTTTTCAGACTCATCAACCCTCTTAAGGTTCAACTCAAAAGTCATGAGAGAACTGACGAGTTCATCTATAGTGGTCGTGGCAAGGTTCTTAGACTCCTCCATAACAGTGGCCTTAGTGTGCCAGATGGGAGTCAAGGACCTGATAATTTTTCTAGCAATTTCACATTCACTATAGGCCTTACCGAGGCTCCTCAAGCTATTGGTTAGTACCATCAAACGGGCGTACATCTTAGAGATGGACTCAGCTGGCTTCATTTTGAAGGCTTCATATTCTAAAACAAGCATGTTAGCCTTAGTTTCTCTTACCTGAGATGTACCCTCATAGATTACCTCTAGCTTATCCCACATCTCCTTTGTAGTGGAGCATGATGAAATTCTTAAAAATTCTTTGGGATGGATAGCACACTGAATTGCATTGATGGCACTCCAACTTAACGTTGATTTACAAATTTTTTCTCTTGTCCATACTTCCTCATCATCAGGGAACTCAAATCGTCCCTTGCTCACAACTTTCTAGATCTCATAATCTTTCACACGAAGGAAGACCGGTATGCGATTTTTTCCAATATGCATAATTATTTCCATCAAATTAAGGAGGCTTACTAGTTGAGTGACCTTCTGCGGTTAATCCTCTAGCATCCATTTTGGCTAACCTCTCTGGGATGTAAAGCCCTTAGGAGGAGCGTTAGGCTCTGATACCACATGTCGAATCGAATAAATACAGATCTAGAGGAGGGTGAATAGATCTACCCCAAATTAAAATTGATTCATAGGAATTAAAAGAAATGCGGAATTAGGAATTAACTACTGCAAATCACACAACTGAACCAATATGAATCATCATCTATGGAATCAACAGTTCACTGAATTGATAACTTGGTATGGTACCAGGCAGAGGGTTGATTAGATAATCTCCTCACGCAAGGGTCAGCTTTCCAGATAGATGTAATCTATCCTTCTGACTTAGCCTTTTTATATACCATTGAGTTATCTATTATAAAGTAGAATTATGATGAAGAAATTCAATCCAATTCAGAATAGATTCAAACTTCAGCGAATAGGCACGATTAATGGCAATCAATCGAATATAGAAGACTTTAGATGAATACACAGACAGATCAGAGAAATTAGTACTGGGCTTTCCTAGGCATTCATCTAGTCGAGTGGCGAAAAGTAGATAAGCAGACACACAATGAACAAAGCAATTTTAGGTGGTTCAATCTCGAGCTCGAGATCTACATCCACCCCTTACTCAACTGAGTAAGGCTTACTGCTGACTTACAGCTTGAATCTGTTGATCCACAGCTTCGGGACTAGATCCCCACAATCAGCTGAGCTTCACAGCTTACTCTACTGATACACAGCTTACAAGAGATTTTAAAAAAAGAAATTAAAATAAAGAACGATAACAGAAATGTAAATGTAGCAACTCTGGATCTGATCTAGTAGTCAAGATACAACTCACTCAGATAGCAGACACTCCGATACTCTATTTTTCCCTCAACTTGCTGCAACTGGCTTTCACAAGCTTCCTCTCAGATTCCTCTCTGATTCCTTTCTTCTTCGGTGGCTCTCCTTCTCTCTACTTCTCTTTTCTCTCTACAAGTGCTCTCTCAGATTTATATGCTCTACTTCTTTCTGCTTCTATCTCTATCTTTTAATTGAGCGACATGGCCTCCTTTATAGGCTCGCGAGAATGCGGCGCGTGGGAAACACGTTCCCGCCCAAGGAAATTCAAAAAGGAATGCTCCACTGGAAGTCCACGTGTCAGGTGATAAAGGTTCGCTGTCCACGTGGTAGAATCTTCATACAAGATCCCTATCTTGGATCACGTGCCTGTAACTAATCACGAACTACGTGACTGCATCCTATAGTTAAGCCTGTGCTGTAAGTGTTCGACCCCGGTGGTTGTAAGACTCTTTACACTTAAGCTCCTACCAACAATACATGAGACATTTTATCAAACACTTTGTCAGCATAGGTGAATATTCAATATGCACAGACCTTAGTTCAAACTGTGCATGATATGCACAGACCTTAGTTCAAGCTGTGCAGGATATGCACAGACCTTAAAGGTGCATATGCTCCAATCAATTGTTGATGTCGCTGTAGGTCACGACTAGCTGGTTGGGACCCTTGGTTGGGCCCGGCGAGTCGTAGGAGGGGCTGGATAGCCCGTGCCATATAGGTGTTCGAGAAAATTCTTGAACCCTTGTCCCTTAATATTTTGCTTGGAAATTGTTTGGGTACAACAGTTGTGCCAACATGAATTAATTCAAAATTTCATTTTGAAATCTCATCCCTTATGAAATGGTGTATGATGTCAATGTGCTTCGAACGAGAATGATTAACTGGGTTTTTAGATAAACTTATAGCACTTGTGTTATCACAATAGATGGGCGTGCAGCCAAGATCTACTTCGTAGTCTTGTAGCTGATGTTTAATCCAAATGACCTGTGTCCCATAGCTACTAGCGGCTACATACTCAGCCTCTGTAGTGGACAGAGCTACTGAGCATTATTTTCTAGAAGCCCATGAAACCAGACACCCTCCTAAGAATTCACAATACCCACTAGTGCTTTTTCTATCTAGTTTACACCCAGCATAGTATGCATCAGTATATGAAATTAAATCTAAAGTGCGTGATGCAGGGAACCATAATCCTAAATTGTGTGTGCCAGCTACGTATCTAGAAATTCTTTTAATAGCTGAAAGATGTGATTCTTATGGGTTAGATTGAAATCTAGCACATAAACACACACTGAATTGAATGTCAGGTCTGGAAGCAGTAAGGTAGAGCAATGAGCCAATCATACCTCGGTAGAGTTTTCCTTCCACTGATTTACCTGACTCATCAGCATCAACTGAGGTATTTGCTCCCATAGGGGTAGCCATATGTTTCAGATTGTCCATCCCGAACATCTATAAAATCTCTAAGGCATACTTGGTCTGGCTGATGAAGCACCCTTCCCTTGTTTGTTTGACCTGCAGACCAAGAAAATATTGGAGTTCACCAATTAAACTCATTTCAAATTCATTAGACATCAGAATTGTAAATTCATCACATAGTTCAGAACATGTAGATCTAAATATAATATCGTCAACGTATACCTGAACTATAATAATTTGCTGGTTCAAATTTTTGGTAAAGAGAGTTTGGTCAACTTTACCTCTACTGTTGGTCCCGGGGTAGGTGAGCAGACAGGAAGGGGGGGTTGAATTATCCCCCACGCGATATGGCAACTTAAAATATTACTTAGCAGAATTAACAACTTTGACGAGATTGAAGAAATTAAACTAAGCAAGGTAAACTTAGTTCTCTTAATCTCACCATTCACACACGATCAAGATAAACGGATTAAGATATTAAGCACAACCACAATGCAAACCATAATACACAAGGGTTTTTAAGGTGGTTCGGGACCACGACGGGCTCCCTACATCCACCCCTTACCAAACCGGTAAGCCTTCACTCGGGGAAAAATCTCCAACACGGAGGCGACACTCCAAACACGTAGGCCGACGCCTGCACACACACGGGGATGCACCCCAACACACACACACACGGAGATAAAGTCTCCAACACGATCCGATGACCGGATCACAAACACACACACACGCTGCAACAACCGCAGCACAATGAACACACACGATCGCACACCGACGATCAAACCACACATATTTCTCCAAGTTCAGAAAACCAAAAACAAATATTCAAGATATGCCCAAACTGAATAGAACTCGTGAAAAACATCACAAATGAACAGATAAACTATGTAGATCATATCCCCCTTGATTTCCAAAGCCAATGGAAGCCGTTTCTTCTTGATGCGTAGTCAGACGGTGATGATTTTGATGTCCTCCCGATCTTTCTTCAAGACGCTTCATTTTCTCCTCTTCGACGATCTCCAAAGACACCTTGGAGTAGATCAAATCCTCTAGGCTTCTTCTTCTTTTCTTCTTCCTCCTTTTCCTTGGCCTACAAGATAGAAAGAATGAGCATTAGTGTTTTTTTTATATCAAATTCGTAGGTCACATATGTGTATATATAGGAGACATCAAAAGACCCATATACCCTACACAAAACCCATGGAAAACCCCTCTAAGATATGTATAATAACCCTAGGGGCAAAGGGGTAACGATATGATCCATTTGGATAGAGTTTAGATGGTTTTTGAATTCCCGTTATTGGGTTTTCACCACAATCGGTCGATCGGTTGCAAGGGTCGGTCGACCTAAATTTCACAGACCCAGAAACCAGCCTCTCTGGATAGTTCGGTCGAGCAAACTTGTCAGTTCGGTAGACCAAACTGTGCAACTTTCCTAGCTTGCAGAATTCAGTCCCTTAACTCCATTAGCAGCCCATCCCAGCTTGATTAAGTGATGATAACTAAACTTATGGTTGATTGCATATGTTCGTCATGACTGTGTACATTCATGTAGTTGTTTAAATATGATTGACATGGCAAATGGCAACATTTACATGATCTTGATACTTGGTTTGCATATGTTAGTTTTACAAGAGGCAAGAGGTTTCATAATCTCTTTAATGTGAACAAGCATGGTATTAAACCTTGTCTATCTTACTTGCAGGATCAAACGGATCAAACTTATAATCTCATGGCAGTCACCGGGTGAACCTAACGTGTGGATAAGCACCTTGCTGTTCTACAATCCAAAATAGGTGGTATATGTCATGAATTGTCAAGAACCATCGGTGAGATTCTTACCTTGTCTTAGCATCGATCTCACCACGTGTATTTCATATGCCTCTTCTTAATACACCTCATTCATGCACCTTAAACATGAAACCCTTTAGCTTGAATGTGGCTTGCAAATGAAGGTTTTATAAGTCTTTTGCATTGTTCATAAATGCATCTCATGTATAATCTTCAAGGGTGAGCATTGAACTTGTTTAAGGAGATTTCATGTAATGAGAAATGCTCAAATGGTCTAATGCATAAACCAAGTTAAATCCAATCCCAAAATGAATGAAATAAACGAGGACATGAAGCCTTTGTCATTTGGACATGTTTCATTGGGCTGACTATTCATTTTTGTAGGTTTGGGTAATTTCGGTCGACCAACGAACCTTGACCGGTCGACCAGAATTAACAGAACCGAAACGATGGATTTCTACAGAAGTTCAGGCCGACCGCCTACCTGTGGTCGGTCGATCGGTTGCTGTCGGTCGACCGCCACCACAGGGCCGGTCGACTGGATTTTACAGAATGCCACAATGTTCTGTCTATAGATTTCCGGTCGACCGACCCAGTGCCACCGGTCAACAGAACGCCCTGAAGCCTCCAAAATTGACTTTCGATTTCAATCTCGTGGAGAGGAATATTCACCCAATTGCTACCCCCAATCTAGGAGAAATTCGTGGATCTGGTCTGGGGCTTGTCCATGGATCATTCAAGGGCTATAAAACATCTATTTGGAGTCATAAAACTCTAACCATCTAAGAGATCTAAAGGGTGATCAAGGGGAGAGGCTATCAAAGGAAGGAGAGGGTACTGTAGCTCCATGAACAGTACTTCCTACAGCAAGATCTTCAGCCATCTCCAAGGTGTTTCAAGCCAAATCTGAAGTTAGCAACCTCCAAGGGAGTGAAGAAGCAAGCAAGCACTCAAGGAAGATCATGGGGAGGCCATCCAAGGGGGAAGAAGGGAAGAAGCAAGTAAGCAAGCAAGAGATCAAGGGAAGACTACCAAAGGGTGAAAGAATAAGGTTTTCACAACCCATCCAAAGCCATTCAAGTGAAGCAGGAAGCATCATTCCAAGTTCTACATCATACACTCAGTGGAAGCCAAATCAGGAGTTTTCTAAATTGTGCCTCATTGCCTTTGTATGTATTTTGTGTTCCTCATAAACTAAAAACATTCGTGTTCCTCATAAACTAAAAACATTCGTGTGTGTGTGGATCATTGTGGATCCATGGTGGTGTGTGTGGGGGTGGTGTGTGTGATCATTGTGTTCTATTCGTGTGTGTGTGTGTGTGTGTAGGTCTTCTTAGATCTGCATGTGTGTGTGTGGATCTATTTAGATCCGATCGATTTAGTATGTGGAGTGCTGCATTTGTCGCAACGTGTGTGTGTATTTTTGATCCGGTTGTCGGATCATGTTAGAGACCTCATCTCCGTGTGTGTGTGTGTGTTGGGGTGCGTCCCCGTGTGTGTGTGGGCAGGCGTCGTCCTGCGTGTGTGTTTGGAGCGTCGTCTCTGTTTGGGGATTTATCCCCGAGTGAAGCCTCACCGGGTTTGGTGAGGGGTGGATGTAGGATTGCCGTCGTTGCATCCGAATCACCTTAAAAATTGCTATGCAGTGTGGTTTGAATTGTGTGGTTTGATCCATTTCCTCTACCTCCATTCTACATGAGTGTTAGTGTAAATTGTTGTTCTGGATTTATCTACGTATATCTTACTTAATCCATATCATCATCATTTAAGTTTGATAAATCTAATTTGTGAACAAACTGTTTTGAACCTCTTGATTAGCATTGTATCACTTATTTTAAAAGGGCCAAAAGTTTTCTTAAAATTGGTAAACACCCAATTCACCCCCCTCTTGGGTGTCATTGATCGCGGGACTTCAATTGGTATCAAAGCCAAGGCTCTATTCTTCATAGATCTAACGGTCTAGAGAGATCCAGATCAATGACTACCAATATGTACACCTTGAATTCTCCACCAGTGTTTGATGGTTGCAATTTTGATTTGTGGTTAGGAAGGATGTGCAGTCTAGTCAACTCGTATGATCCTAAGCTATGGAAGCTTATCTCACATGGTCCTTATGAGTTGCCTAAAGATAAATCTGTCTGGACCGCAGATTCCAAGCTTAAACATGATCAAAATTATTTGGTTCTAAAATTGCTTATTGCTGCAGTTGATTCTAATCATTTCCCTTTTGTCTCCCATTGCAGATCCGGGAAGGATATCTTGGTTGGCTTAACCAAAGTCCGGGAAGAGCATGAAGATCAATGTCTTGTGGCAGGCACAAGTGATCAAGGGAGTGATCAGCAAGTTGAATCAAGCTCAAAGGTAAATTCTGATTCTGATAATGAAGATGAATTTAACTACGATGAGTTATTGATTGTATATGATGAGCTTGCTGATAAATACAAGAAGGTTAAGTCTGAAAACAAAAAATTGAAAAAGAATATTGGACAAAATAAATGTGATTCTCCATGTAAAGAATGCTCACACTTGAAGGAATTGATTGAGACTCATGTGTTCGACATTGAATTTCATAAAGATCAAATTTCCTCCTTAAGAAATGAAAATAAGGAGATGACTGCTAAGCTAAATTCAATGGCCGATGATCAAACCTTGATAAATGAACTCATTCATGATGAAAAGCTTGTAAAACAAAATGAGAAACTGAAGGAATTGAACAAAGCCATTTCTGATAGATTGTTGTTTTTAGAAAAAGGAAAATATGTGGTTTTGGATGAGAGTAAAGATGTGAATGAAATAAGATAAGAAGTCGAATGTCTTAGGAAAACCAATGCCAGTCTTGCCTCCTGCGAAGAAGAACTCACCCACACCCAATTGCACATCACATCTCTAGAAACTGAAATCCATGACTTGCATAATTCATTATCTAGATTTGTGGAGGGTCAAAATAACCTGGACAAACTATTGGGCATGAAAGTGAATTTTCAAAGGGAAGGGTTGGGGTTCAATCCTATGAATAAAAAGAAATTTGAAAGTAAGCTACACACTCCTTTTGTTCACACCACATGTACACCCAGCACATCTAAATCTGACTCCTAGCAACCCATTGTAACAAGAACCCAATCAAATCTGAAAAATAGTGTGAATGTCCAAAAGATTCAAAAAGAAAATAAAAATTAGAAAATCAATTTGCATGCTAAAAACATTCATGTGAAACCCCATCCATCCAAGAAAAGAAATATTTTTTGTATCTATTGTGGAAACTTGGACACATGATGCATGATTGTTTCATTATAAAAAATGATGATTTAAGTGCATGTAGAAACCAAGCTGTTTTGAATAATACAAAGCAATCATTTACCACAAAACCTTCCATGCACTGTAATCATTGTGATAAAAGGGGTCATACAACTTCACATTGCTGGTTACTGTTGAAGAAAAAGAACTCTTATTCAACACATCATGATCACACACATAAATTGACAGACCAAATGAGAATAAAGAATATGATGCCACGTGCCTTCTACCATCACTTTGGTAAATCTGGGAATGTTAAGCATGATTATTTTCTAAAGAAAAGTGATGAATTCAATACCGTCAAAAAGTGAAAATTACATGCCAATGTTACTGCTAACCCACAATGACCCAAGATGGTTTGGGTACCTAAGAATGCCAAATGAGAAATCTATTTTGCAGGTGTGCCATGGAGTGTAAAGTATAAAATCTATTTTTGTCAAGAAGGTAAGGCACACTAGTCAATTGACTCAAGCAAGGTTAAAAGAAAAACTAAAACTGAAATTTGGAAACTCAGATGATATCCCTCTTATTCTCTTCAGTAATTGTGTCATGGTTTGATTCATATTATGCTGAACAATCTTGTGATAATGCATATGTCTATACATGCATTCCATCCATAGTTGTTTACATATCTGTGTGTATATCACCTGTCATAAAGCATCTTGTTGTAGGAGAGTTTGAAGATTCTTCAAATTATGATTTCACTACATATACTGAGTTTGCATACACCTTCACATGCTGTCATGCACAAAAGTTGAAGAATCCACTTTCCAACTAGAATGAATTCACGTCATAATGCATTGCATCTCTTTTATCTTCATCACCTCCATGACTGCATATAACATTAGAATTTACTGAACATCCTGCATTCATGCATATACTAAGGGGGAGCAACCCATTCGTCATATAGGCTTAGTGTTTAGGTTCATACCTGAGTCATGCATCAAGTTTGAAGCTATTAAGGGGTTGTTAGTTGATAAGGGAATTTATCATGTCATTGTTAATGAATTTGAATCGAAATTGACAAATCAAATCTTTTTATCTGTCGATGCAGATTATACTCCCAAAATCTAAATGATGTTGGGCCAGCCATGGCCAAGTTTGAATCGACCAAAGGAATACCTTACAAGGATGAAAAATGATGAGAACCTTCTCAATTGCCACCAGGAGATGAGATACCAGAACTTGAACAACCTCCAAGATCGACTCAAGCACAAGCTGGTGAAAGTCCTTGTACATGCTAAAGCAAGTACCCAAGGCATGGTATGAAAGGTGCACATCTCCTTTGATTGAGAACGGATTCATTAGGTAAGGTTCACCAAACACCTTTCACGAGAAAAACAGGTAAGGACAGTCTAGTGGTTCAAGCATATATGTGGATGATTTCATTTCTGGAGCTACTAATAATACCTTTTGTGAACAATTTGCAGGAATTATGCAAGGAAACCTTGAAATGAGCATAATGGATGAACTGATTTGTACTTTCCTTGGGTTACAGGTGGAAAGCTTAGAAGATGATGGATGCTCAAGACACAAGTATTAAAAATAAATTTCTGAGCTCTATTTTGGAAAACTCATTTTTTTAAAAAATGAAATTTCATTAATGAAAATAAAAAAAAAATTATTTTTGTTGTTAGAATGCATTACATTTTTCATGAATCACCATTGCATCAATGCATTTCATGAATCTGAAAACTCATCCATTTGACTATATTGCATGACTACATGGTATATCAAATGGTGACTTAAGGAAGGGCAAGTCATTTCTGTCTAAAATCTTTCACCATGCGTGAGAATATGCCTCCGCCCTGTACCATAAGTCGCATGTTCATTTAGATCATAGGCTGCATGAATGTTCAGATAATGTCAAACATGAAATGTTCCTCATATCTATTGCTACATCTGAACTGCTCAACAATAAATTTTGCATCACATTGCATATTTGCATTGCATGTTGCATACATTCCCTTTGCGTGCTTGCTTGCTATTATATGTTATTCACCCCCATCCTTGAAACTTCTATGACCTTATGTCTTCTTGATAAATAATGCTGCATTTGAGTTATTATTGGAGTGTTTCATGTCGTATACTCTGGGGGAGTTCATATTTCATAAGTGCATCTATTTAGGGGGAGTTGTACTGTTATGTATTCATGATATTTTCGGTACACATGCTGAATCAAATTCCCACACTTCATGCATAAAATGTGAAAATGAGTGTTAAAGATAAGGATATATGAATTTATTTTCAACACTCTCGAGATGTTAAACTTGTTGCATGTATGTTGAAGAGATAGTTGAGGAAAAATCTACCTATCTATCCTTTTTGAAAAATCTCGAATGAAAATGAATGGCAGAGCAATGCTCCGTCTCACTGAGTAAATTGGGCACATGTCACCTGAGACGTGATGTGGTTCATTTCTGAAAAGTGTTAAATAAAGTACCTATGTTCAAGATGAGGTGAAATGGTTTAGTATTCTGAGTAACCGGGGATTCTGGCATGAGCTCCATACGTCTACTCGCGAAAAAAGGAATTATTTGAACCCGATCACTCTTGAAAATTTCTGACTATCATGTGATAATGGTTGAGTTAAAAAATGATGGTGAAAACTCATTGTGGTAGAGTGAAGCCTCCAATATGTTGTTCTCAAAATTAAAGTGCAGTCTGTAAAATATTTTCTTGTGTTGATCTAAAAATATGAATATCCATATTATAACTATCGTTCTTCATGTTACTCACTTACACATCTAGAAATTTAATTTATTATGTATTCAAAAAATTGATTGACTGCATTAGCAATTGCATGAATCTCCTATATGATTGCATAATCTCCCATGTGCTACACATGTGCATTCCGATTGTCATGACCCCCATGCACCCTTCCTATACCTATTCTCTCTTAAATAAGTACGGGGGAGCTATGTTGTATGTATATATATGTATTTGTTTGATTGTACATCTCATATGTCATCACTTGCATGTGTTACAGTTCATGCATTTCAAACCAAAATTTAAAAATCTGGAAAATGATGAAAATTCAAAAATTGAATGGACTTCAAATGCTTTACACTTGCTCAATAAGCTTAAGGTGTTGAATGGATAATGGGGATCATTTTGATTTGTTGGTTTCAGGTCTACTCATCTTTCCATGTAGAGAATAATCATCAATTGGCATCATCTGATTGGAATCATTTTGATTTGTTCGTCCATGATTTGTTGTTGCTTCATCGAATTTCTGGGCTATTGCTGTTTCAAAGAGGGAGACTGATTTGCTCTTGCTTCGTTGGCTTCTTCCAGCTTGATTGATAATGTTGTTATGGGAGAAAGTTTTACATTATCCCATTTTTTGATAATGTCAAAGGGGGAGAAAAGTTCATGATTGTGTGTGACAAGGAGAGAAGAATATATGTGCCTTTCTGTTGTGTGTGACAAGGAGAGACGAATATATGTGCCTATGAGATTATATCATCATTAAAGTTGTCATCATCACTAAGTTTATCATCATCAAAAGGGGGAGATTGTTGAGTTAAGGTTTGATGATTGTTGAGCTATGGTTTTGATGATAATTGAACTTAATGTTTGATTAAGTGATGATAACTAAACTTATGGTTGATTGCATATGTTCTACATGATTGTGTACATTCATGTTGTTGTTTAAATATGATTGAGATGACAAATGGCAACGTTTACATGATCTTGATACTTTGTTTGCATATGTTAGTTTTACAAGAGGCAAGAGGTTTCATAATCTCTTTAATGTGAACAAGCATGGTATTAAACCTTGTCTATCTTGCTTGCAGGATCAAACAGATCAAACTTATAATCTCATGGCAGTCACCTGGTGAACCTAACGTATGGATAAGCACCTTGCTGTTCTACAATCCAAAACAGGTGGTATATGTCATAAACTGTCAAGAACCATTGGTGAATTCTTACCTTGTCTTAGCATCGATCTCACCACGTGTATTTCTTATGCCTCTTCTTAATACACCTCTGTTGGTCCCTGGGTAAGCGAGTAGATAAGAAGGGGGGGTTGAATTGTCCCCCACGAACGATGGGAAATTAAAATCTAACACAATGGAATTAACAACTTTGAACGTGATTAAAGAAATTAGACTAAGCAAGGTAAACTTAGTTCTCTCGATCTCACCGTTCACACACGAACATTCAACCAATATAAATAATTAAACATGCATCCACAAAAGCAAACCACAATACAAGGGTTTTTAAGGTGGTTCGGGACCACGACGGGCTCCCTACGTCCACCCCTCACCAAACTTGGTGAGGCATCACTCGGGGAATGAATCCCTAACACGGAGACGACGCTCCAACACACACACGGGGATAAATCCCCACACACACACGGAGTAAAACTCCAACACACACGCGTAGGGTGACGCCTACGCAACCACATGGGAGTAAACTCCCAACCACACACTGGGAACACACCCCACAATATGTCCAAGCACACACGCGGATATGCTCCGCACCACACGACGCACATGCGTCAACACAAACACTCGGAGAACCCTTTCTCCGATCCCCCACATACAATATTCCTTTAGAAATGTATGAAGCCTAGACAAATAGATACAATGAATCCCAAACAAAGTCTAAAGACTGAAATGAAGAAGATATAGCATGTAGAGAGCTCCCCCTTCTTCGATTCTTCCTGTTCCTCTTGGTTCGTTGTCGGATGATGGCGATTTCGGCGTCCTCTTGTTCCTATCTTCGAGACGCTTCTTTTCTTCTTCTACCACGAGCTCCAAATCTTCATGGATGTAGATGATAACCACCTTGCAAGAACTCCACCTTGTTTTTCCCCTTTTCTTCACCTACAAGAAAGAACAATATCAACATTAGGGTTCTCATCTCCCAAATTCGTAACTCCTATATAGGCCAATATGAGAAGCATGTAAAGACACATATAACCCTCACAAAATATGTTAGAAACCCCCTAATATGTTTAGGAACCAATGGGGGTAGTTTGGTAAAGTTTAGAAGTGTTTTCAATAGGTTTTAGAGTCTCCCAGAATTCCCGTTCCGGAAGGGTCGACCCTTGGGGTCGACCCTCGGGCAGCAGAGGGCCAAACAGAACCAAAAGTATGTTCTATTTACAGGGGTCGACCCTTGGGGTCGACCCTTGCAGTGGGTCGACCCCAGGGGTCGACCCATGCAGTTGGCTGGGCTCTCAGCCCAGGGGGGTCGACCCCAGGGGTCGACCCCTTCTGCTGAGGGTCAAGAAAATGCGGTTTTAGCCCCGATTAAGTGCCGGAAAAATTCCCAAAAATCAATAATAAATTACCATGAATTCAACAAAGTATTAAGACCATCTAAACCACATTTCAACAAGATTTATGAGAAAATATTAAGCACATTGTAAAGGCTCAAAAATCTCATTTTAAGGATGCATAAAACACTTCAAATGCAATGCAACCTCATGAAAGATGTTCATGAAAACGACCCGGAACTTAGCATAAAAATGGTTAGATGTTACCATCATCCACTTGACATGAGAGGGTTTAAAAACCATCTTTTGAACCTATAAAAACATGATAAACCAAGAGGTTAGATGATAATTAAAAACTCATGAACCAAGTATTAACTCTTTGAACTAGTTCACATAAAAATACATCATTGATCACATTCAAGCATGTAATTGGCTTCTCAATTAAACCATCAAAAACATATTCACCATTTGACAAGGTTTTGATATGATGAACATGAATCTCTCACTTAATCAGATGAAATGACATAGGAGCTCAACCATTCAATCACTCTCTTGAATCTACCACATCTTCAACATCAAAATACTTCATTACACAAATGTTAACAATTATGCCAAATGTAAAGCATGCATAATATCATGGAACCACATTCATTCAAATGGCATTCTTGTTGATTAAGAACTAACATTTATGAAGTATTATCTCATGAGGAATCATTGATATAAAATCATATAAGGATGAAATGCAATGCAATGAGAAAGGTAACTCCCTTTTTGAAGAAGAACTTCATTGATGCACTCCTTTGAGTTTCAAAACGTGAGCCATAGATTTGATCCTACAAATCAAGATAAATATAGCATTAATTCCTTAAACACCAATGATTCATATGGCTTTCAAGAATGAACCTTAAAGTCATCTTTCAGCTCATCAATCACAATATACACATGTTGCTCAATGAAACACATACACACACAAACACAATCATTTTGATATCATTGAAACCAAACACCTACTAGGGGATGCAACAATCTCCCCCTTTTTGATGATGACAAAACGATGTGTGTGATAGAGTAGTATTGCAAACATTTTATGAAAGACCAAGCATTAACTTGAACATTGAGCACATACATCAATTCTCCAATTCTCCTGAAAACAACAACATTCATAAGACATTGAGCACACATAAACATTCTCCCCCTTTTTGTCATCTACAAAAAGACATGGGGTGATGTGACAAGAGATGAACGTGTTAGGTCAAAAGATATAATACCAATGCAAATGCCAAGTGATACTAATCAAGGGCACAAAAGAATGATACCAAATGTTGTTCAGATGCCAATTGGTGGTCAAATTGGCGGATACCAATTGTTGGGGTCAAATTAAGGTCCAAAGATTTACAATTTCAATTCTTAAAGAGTTGGCCCCAAAGATATGATACCAAAGGGTGGAAGAGCTCATTTCAGCAATCATGCAACATACCAATTGTTGAAAAGTATGAATTGCTCAAGATGATATCATGTGTAAACTATATGCATGTTAAAAATGCCAAATATGCAAATATACACATGATGAGCTTCATCTCTCAAATGCAATGAAAATGCACTATGTGAATGCTAATCGTGCAAGATATGAAGCTGTGCACATGATGACTTCTTTCCTTCAAATGCAAGGTTTATGCTCAGAATTAGACTCAAGGGGAATGCATGAACATGCAAGCACACAAGCACAATCGTCATGCACACAAATATTACATATAGTAACTCCCCCTAATGAGGTACGGGTTAAGAAAAGGGCATGTGATTCAAATTCAAGAATGTAAGACATGAAGCATAACTAAGAGATTTGTGCGTACATAATTAGAAGTACTGCATAAACCATGAATGTAGGTAAATTCATAGAATACATACATCACAAAAATGCCCATGTGAAATGTGATGTAATGAATAATGAGCTTCAAAATATATAGATTTTCAGATTTTCTAAGGAACACTAGAAGGTAATCTCCTCTCTACATTTTTACTTTAGATTCTCGACTATCGGTAGCTTCGCACAACCCCTATTTTATTTCTTTTAATAGACTTTACCTTTCGGTGTGAGTTTCCTCATATGTCTCAATGGGGATTCCCGTCTACTTGGATTTGTCACACATGTGGATTTTTTGTTTCTCCTTTTGACACGAGTTTCCTCCTTTGTTTCAGGGGGGATTCCCAGTTACTCGGATCCACATTCCACTTATTAAATTTTTGTGGGGTAGGTAGCTTTTTCCTCACGATTACTCTTTAATGTCCATGTAGAGATTCAAGTTCCCTTTAAAGTGTTGGAAGGAATTTCTTAAATCCTTATCAATGAAAGTTATTAAATTCATTATGTGCAAGAGTGTGGGGGTAAATTTTTGTTTTGCATGTATAAAGTGAATTCGACAAGACACGGCCATGACTCCCCTTAAATGTATGCACGGTCGGAATCAAATCCTCCCCCTTAATATATGACATGTATCACATATGAATAAAATCACTGCATTGTTGTTTAGCAAGGAGGTAAGGCCTTAGAAAGATCAAGAAATGGTTTCATAGGATAAATACTTACAAGCATGCAAGGATTCATGAAACATTCATGCAAGCATTCATGAGTCAGGATATGCGATTATCATGAAATATATGCATATGCTCTATATGCATGAATATGCAGTATGTTTCTTTTTGTCATTTTATATGCATAGTATGTGAATGATATGTAAGGATGCCAATGTATTCTTTTTATGCAAGTTTTCAATTTTTACAATGACTTGAGCATTTGAGAAAGGCATGAAGCAAGTGAATGCATGAGATGAATTTTCAATGAATCTAGCACTGAACCATGAACAGTTTATGTTAGATTTCATCATGGAAAGCCATTTTCCTCACAACCCAAATGTTCAGCCTTGATCATTCAAAATAGTATTGCATGAGACATGTGTTCCAGTTTGAACAAATCAAGCAACCTGTCATTCATGCAAGGCAACCACACAAGGTCAATGAGTTTTAAGATAAGCCATGGTCAACATTCAATATCAATTGTTGCATTTAATCAAGCAATTCCACAGTTCAAAAATTTTGCCCTTTTAAAACAAGAAGGTTTTTCAAATTCAATTTGAAAGCACATGCAAATCGAAGGCAAATTGATTTCATTCAAAACACATGGTACCTCATAAGCCAAATAATTCAATTTCTGAATTTTGGTACTAGGCGAAGAACATAGGTGTAAAGACCACCATCACGCTTAGTGGAAGTATCCAGTTGAACGTAGTCCAACCTTTCTAACCACCATTTGATATACCAAATATTCATCCATTGAAGACATATGTGGATTGTGAAGAATTTAAAGCATAACATGAGAACACACTAAAATATCATCCCAAAGCATCAAAACCATCAAATTTGACACTGAAAGAGCAAAGTTGGGATTTTACCATATGAGTGTGTCTTATTCCTTTTTATTGGAACACATTTCATTCTTTATTTACCTCAAGGCACACCTTCACAACAACCGACTCATTTGTCGGATTTTGGCACCCAAGCCTTTTTGGGTCCTTGGATGTTGGTAGCATTTCTTCCAAAAATTTTCTTTGACTTTTTCATTGCCACCATATCATCATCCTTCATGATCCTGCAATCCTCAATGACATGTCCATGGTTTCCATAATAAAAGCATTGAGGGAAAGTATTTTTGCCAAAAGATTTCCTTTTAGGAGCAAAAGAATTTTCAAATACATTCCATCTTCTATTTTCAAAGGATCTAGATTTAACAAAATTAAACCTAGCATTCATTCTAGAAACATGAAAATTCTCAGTTTTCAAAAACTAACATTCATTCATGACATGACCGTATTTCCCACAATGAAAGCAACAAAGAGTTGTGGGTTTACGGAATGATTTTCCATTATTTGCATGAGTGTTCGTGAATGAATTTTTCTTATGGGATGCAAACCTTTTAGCATAGGAAGCATGTTCATTTCTGAATTTTCTTTGAAAGTTAAACTTAGCATTCATGGCAAGATAATCATCATTTTATTTCACAAAGCAATCATCCATGACATGGCCAAGTTTGTGACAATAGAAACAAGAAACATTTCTCTTTTCCTTGAAAGCATTTTGTTCAACTTTCTGTTTTGAAAAATAATTTTTCATCATGTGGCCTAACTTACCACAATGAAAATAAGAAATATTTCTTTGTGATTTGAAAACATTTTTCCCTTTGCATGCAAACTTGTCATCCTCTTTCATGACAAAATAATCATCCATTACATGTCCAAACATACCACAATAGAAGCATTCAACATTGGACTTCGATTTTTGAAATCCATTTGGCATGGTTGGTTTGACATTCTTCATTTTCTCAAATCTATTTTCAGATATTTTTATTTGAGCAACGGGAGGAGGTGTTTTGGAGGTGCTAGGAATGTCGGAGGCATGAACAAAAGAGGTTTTTATTTTTGATTCAAAAGATTTTTTGTTGACCGGGATGTAACTAAGACCCTCTTTTTGAAAGTTCACTTTAACACCTAGCAATGTGTCTAAGTTCTCCTTCCCTTTAACAAATCTAGACAAGTCATTTTTCAAGTTGTTGATCTC
This sequence comes from Amorphophallus konjac, assembly GCA_022559845.1. NCBI lineage: Eukaryota > Viridiplantae > Streptophyta > Magnoliopsida > Alismatales > Araceae > Amorphophallus > Amorphophallus konjac. The sequence goes on along the minus strand of CM040126.1, from coordinate 293,172,131 downwards.
TTTTTCACATGCAAGGATTTTATCATCAAGCAAATAATTCTTTGATGTGAGTTTTTCATTTTCTTGCATGAGGTTTTTATTTTCCAGATTTGTGCAATGAAGTTTTTCAGCAAGCTTTTCAAGAACCTTTTCAGTTTCAACAAGTTTTGAAATCCTAGCAAGCATTTGTTCATTTTCAGATTTCAACAACGTGTTTTCTTTTTCAAATTTATCAAGACATTTCAAATTACCTTCAAGTAAGGAAATCTGAATCAACATGGCACATTTTTCCTTTTTAAGTTTTTCATTTTCATTCATGATGCTCTTGCTATCAATTTCAGAATCAAGAAGTTTTTCAAACATTTTATCATCGTCAGACAAAGATGCTAGCTTACTTCTCAAGCATTCATTTTTCTCAAGCAAAGAGATTTGAGACATCAAGAATTTATTTTGTTCCCTCAATTCATCACATTCATGTTCAATTTGAAGAGATGTATTATATTTTCTAGCCATTTCGACATCTTCATTCAAGCAAGAGTTCTCATCTGAAAGTAATTCAACTTTGGATTCAAGAGATTCATTTTGATCTTTTAGATTTTCAATTTTCTTTTCCAAGGTTTTACAATTTTCACATGAAGAGTTAGAATGCGCATTTTCACATGAAGCAGGAGAATTCACAAGATCTTCATTTTTCTTGGTCAGTTTCTTATTTTCAGATTTGACCTTTTTGTATCTACTTAACAATTCCTCATAGAGCTCCATTAGCTCTTCAAAAGAAATTTCCTCACCTTCGGATCCTACCTCCGAGCCTTCTTTGGTTTCTTCATCATTGGCCATGAAGCTTGAGCCGACTTGTGAAGTCCTTTCATTGGCTTCATACTTTGCCAGTTCATCCCATAAATCTCTTGCTGACCTGTACGAAGAAATTTGAGATAGAACATTAGATTCTACACAATTCCTTATAAAATTCAAAGCCTTAATATTGATATCATTTTTCTTTTCATGCTTTGCCCTCCATTTAGCTTCATTTGATGGAAGTTTATGTGGACCGTTACATATGACTTCCCAAATTTCACATTCATTAAAGCCAAGGTAAGCACACATGCTATTTCTCCAAGAAATAAAATCATGACCATCAAAACGAGGAGGAAGAGTAAAACTAGACATGTTGCTAAATGAAACTCGCCAAGGGATCACTCTAAAGGTCGTTAGACCCAATAAATAGAGCCTAGGCTCTGATACCAATTGTTGGTCCCTGGTAGGCGAGTAGACAAGAAGGGGGGGTTGAATTGTCCCCCACGAACGATGGTAAATTAAAATCTAACACAACGGAATTAACAACTTTGAACGTGATTGAAGAAATTAGACTAAGCAAGGTAAACTTAGTTCTCTCGATCTCACCGTTCACACACGAACATTCAACCAATATAAACAATTAAACATGCATCCACAAAAGCAAACCACAACACAAGGGTTTTTAAGGTGGTTCGGGACTACGACGGGCTCCCTACGTCCACCCCTCACCAAACTCGGTGAGGCTTCACTCGGGGAATGAATCACCAACACAGAGACGATGCTCCAACACACACACGGGGATAAATCCCCACACACACACGGAGTAAAACTCCAACACACATGTGTAGGGCGACGCCTACGCAACCACACGGGAGTAAACTCCCAACTACACACGGGGAACACACCCCACAATATGTCCAAGCACACACGCGGATATGCTCCGCACCACACGACGCACATGCGTCAACACAAACACTCGGAGAACCCTTTCTCCGATCCCCCACACACAATATTCCTTTAGAAATGTATGAAGCCTAGAAAAATAGATACAATGAATCTCAAACAAAGTCTAAAGACTGAAATGAAGAAGATATAGCATGTAGAGAGCTCCCCCTTCTTCGATTCTTCCGGTTCCTCTTGGTTCGTTGTCGGATGATGGCGATTTCGGCGTCCTCTTGTTCCTATCTTCGAGACGCTTCTTTTCTTCTTCTACCACGAGCTCCAAATCTTCATGGATGTAGATGATAACCACCTTGCAAGAGCTCCACCTTGTTTTCCCCCTTTTCTTCACCTACAAGAAAGAACAATATCAACATTAGGGTTCTCATCTCCCAATCTCGTAACTCCTATATAGGCCAATATGAGAAGCATGAAAAGACACATATAACCCTCAAAAAATATGTTAGAAACCCCCTAATATGTTTAGGAACCAATGGGGGTAGTTTGGTAAAGTTTAGAAGGGTTTTCAAGAGGTTTTAGAGTCTCCCGGAATTCCCGTTCCGGAAGGGTCGACCCTTGGGGTCGACCCTCGGGCAGCAGAGGGCCAAACAGAACCAAAAGTATGTTCTGTTTACAGGGGTTGGTCCTTGGGGTCGACCCTTGCAGTGGGTCGACCCCAGGGGTCGACCCATGCAGTTGGCTGGGCTCTCAGCCCAGGGGGGTCGACCCTAGGGGTCGACCCCTTCTGCTGAGGGTCAAGAAAATGCGGTTTTAGCCCCGATTAAGTGCCGGAAAAATTCCCAAAGATCAAGAATAAATTATCATGAATTCAACAAAGTATTAAGACCATCTAAACCACATTTCAACAAGATTTATGAGAAAACATTAAACACATTGTAAAGGCTCAAAAATCTCATTTTAAGGATGCATAAAATACTTCAAATGCAATGCAACCTCATGAAAGATGTTCATGAAAACGACCCGGAACTTAGCATAAAAATGGTTAGATGTTACCATCATCCACTTGACATGAGAGGATTTAAAAACCATCCTTGAACCTGTAAAAACATGATAAACCAAGAGGTTAGATGATAATTAAAAACTCATGAACCAAGTATTAACTCTTTGAACTAGTTCACATAAAAATACATCATTGATCACATTCAAGCATGTAATTGACTTCTCAATTCAACCATCAAAAACATATTCACCATTTGACAAGGTTTTGATATGATGAACATGAATCTCTCACTTAATCAGATAAAATGACATGGGAGCTCAACCATTCAATCACTCTATTGAATCTACCAAATCTTCAACATCAAAATGCTTCATTACACAAATGTTAACAATTATGCCAAATGTAAAGCATGCATAATATCATGGAATCACATTCATTCAAATGACATTCTTGTTGATTAAGAACTAACATTTATGAAGCATTATCTCATGAGGAATCATTGATATAAAATCATATAATGATGAAATGCAATGCAATGAGAAAGGTAACTCCCTTTTTGAAGAAGAACTTTATTGATGCACTCCTTTGAGTTCCAAAACGTGAGCCATGGATTTGATCCTATAAACCAAGATAAATATAGCATTAGTTCCTTAAACACCAATGATTCATATGGCTTTCAAGAATGAACCTTAAAGCCATCTTTCAGCTCATCAATCACAATATACACATGTTGCTCAATGAAACACATACACACACAAACACAATCGTTTTGATATCATTGAAACCAAACACCAACTAGGGGATGCAACAACCTCATTCATGCACCTTAAACATGAAACCCTTTAGCTTGAATGTGGCTTGCAAATGAAGGTTTTATAAGTCTTTTGCATTATTCATAAATGCATCTCATGTATAATCTTCAAGAGTGAGCATTGAACTTATTTAAGGAGATTTCATGTAATGAGAAATGCTCAAATGGTCTAATGCATAAACCAAGTTAAATCCAATCCCAAAATGAATGAAATAAATGAGTACATGAAGCCTTTGTCATTTTGACATGTTTCATTGGGCTAACTATTCATTTTTGCAGGTCTGGGTAATTTCGGTCGACCAACGGACCTTGACCGGTCGACTAGAATTAACAGAACCGAAATAATGGATTTCTGCAGAAGTTCAGGTCGACCGCCTACCTATGGCCGATCGACCGGTTGCTGTCGATCGACCGCCACCACAGGGCCGGTCGACCAGATTTTACAGAATGCCACAATGTTCTGTCTGTAGATTTTCAGTCGACCGGCCCAGTGCCACCGGTCGACCGAACGCCCTGAAGCCTCCAAAATTAACTTTCGATTTTAATCTCGTGGAGAGGAATCTTCACCCAATTGCTGCCCCCAATCAAGGAGGAATTCATGGATCTGGTCTGGGGCTTGTCCATGGACCATTCAAGGGTTATAAAACATCTATTTGGAGTCATAAAACTCTAACCATCTAAGATATCTAAAGGGAGATCAAGGGGAGAGGCTATCAAAGGAAGGAGTGGGTACTGTAGCTACATGAACAGTACTTCATGCAGCAAGATCTTCATCCATCTCCAAGGTGTTTCAAGCCAAATCTGAAGCTAGCAACCTCCGAGGGAGTGAAGAAGCAAGCAAGCATTCAAGGAAGATCAAGGGGAGGCCGTCCAAGCAGGAAGAAGGGAAGAAGTAAGTAAGCAAGCAAGAGATCAAGGGACGACTACCAAAGGGTGAAAGAACAAGATTTTCACATCCCATCCAAAGCCATTCAAGTGAAGCAGGAAGCATCGTTCCAAGTTCTACATCATACACTCAGTGAAAGCCAAATCAGGAGTTTTCTAATATGTGCCTCATTGCCTTTGTCTTTTGGGCGTTACATTTGTGTTCCTCATAAACTGAAAACATTTGTGTGTGTGTGGATCATTGTGGATCCGTGGTGGTGTGTGTGGGGGTGGTGTGTGTGATCATTGTGTTCTATTCGTGTGTTTGTACGTAGGTCTTCTTAGATCTGCATGTGTGTGTGTGGATCTATTTATATCTGGTCGATTTAGTGTGTGGAGTGCTGCATCTGTCGCAGCGTGTGTGTGTATTTTTGATCTGGTTTTCGGATCGTATTGGAGACCTCATCTCCGTGTGTATGTGTGTGTTGGGGTGCGTCCCCGTGTGTGTGTGGGCAGGCGTCGTCTTGCGTGTGTGTTTGGAGCTTCGTCTCCATTTGGGGATTTATCCCCGAGTGAAGCCTCACCGGGTTTGGTGAGGGGTGGACGTAGGACTACCGTCGTTGCTTCCGAACCACCTTAAAAATTGCTGTGCAGTGTGGTTTGAATTGTGTGGTTTGATCCATTTCCTCTACCTCCATTCCACATGAGTGTTAATGTAAATTGTTGTTCTTGATTTATCTACGTATATCTTGTTTAATCCATATCATCATCATTTAAGTTTTATAAATCCAATTTGTGAACAAACTATTTTGAACCTCTTGATTAGCATTGTATCACTTATTTTAAAAAGGCCAAAAGTTTTCTTAAAATTGGTAAACACCCAATTCACCCCCCTATTGGGTGTCATTGATCGCGGGACTTCAAGTTCCTTAATCAACAAGCATTCATTTGACTTCCAAATGTGAACATTGAAGTCATCCTTCAACTCATCAACCAAGATGTATACATGTTGCTCAATGAAACATACACATAAGCACAATCGTTTTGTTATCATTAAAATCAAACACCAAACATCAACTAGTGGATGTAACAATCTCCTCATTTTTGATGATGACAAAACGATGTGTGCGATAGTTCCAAAAGATAGAGTAGAAGCATTTCAATGAGTCATTATGAGAATGAAAGATAAGGCATTCAATCACATTCTCCCCCAAAGCTACTCTCTCTCATTAAGCATAAAATATTGAGCAAAGCATATTGAGCACACAACCAACATTCTCCCCCTTTTTGTCATCTACAAAAAAGACATAGGGGCTATATGACATGATTTGACATGTTAGGCTTGACGGATACCAATTATTGCTAATTAATGGCCCAAAGATATGAAGTTTCACTTCATGAGAGTTGGCCCCGAAGATATGATATCATTTCTTATACCAATTGTTACTCATTGTTGGCCCAAAGATATGATATCAAATGTTGTTCAAATTTGTGGAAGATTTATACAACATTAAGTGTTCACAATGATGCATTTCAAAATATTCACTATATGCATGCTGAAAATGTCAAATTTGACTTTTATCTTCCAAATGCTAAGTGTATGCACTCTGTCCATGCTGAAAATGCCAAATTTGCAACTATGCACATCATGAGCTTCAACATCCAAATGTAAAGATTATGCTTGGAATTAGATCAAAGAGGAATGCATGAGCATGCAAGCACACAAGTACAATCATCATGCATACAAATATTACTTATAGTAACTCCCCCTTGATGAGGCACGGGTTAATGAAGAAGCAGGTGATTCAAATTCAACATGTAAAACATGAAGCATATCTAAAAGAGTTTTGCATACTCAACTAGAAGTACTACATAAACCATGAATGTAGACAAATTCATAGTATACATTCATCACAAAGATACCGATATGTGAAATGTGATGCATGAACAATGAGCTTCAAAATATATGGATATTCAGATTTTCTAAAGAACACTAGAAGGTAATCTCCTCTCTACACTTTCACTTTAGATTCTCGACTTTCGGTAGCTTCGCACAACCCCTTTTCTTGATTCTTTTAATGGACTTCACCGTTCGGTGCGAGTTTCCTCATATGTCTCAATGGAGATTCCCAGCTACTAGGATTTGTCATGCATGTGGATTTTTACTTTACCATTTTGCGCGAGTTTCCTCATTTATTTCAGTAAGGATTCCCGGCTACTCGACCCCACATTCCACTTATTAAATTTTGTGGGATAGGTAGCTTTTTCCTCATGATTACTCTTTAATGTCTATGTAGATATTCAACTTCCATTAAAGTGTTGGAAAGAATTTCTCAAATCCTTATCAAATAAAGTCATTAAATTCATTAAGTGCAAAAGTGTGGGGGTAATGTTTTATTTCACATGTATAAAATGAATTTGACATGACACAGCTATGACTCCCCCTAAATGTATACACGGTCGGAAATGAATCCTCCCCCTTAACGTATGACATGAATCACATATGAATAAAATCACTGCAATGTTATTTAGGAAGGAGGTGAGGCCTTAAAATAGTCAAGAGAAGGTTTCATAGGCTAAATACAAGCAAACATGCATGGATTTAGGAACCATTCATACAAGCATTCAGGAGTTAAGATATGCATGAGACTCGTATTCACAATGATATGCAGAGTCTATGAATGATATGCAAAAATGCCAAAGTAATCTTGTTATGCATGTTTTCAATTTATGTGCATGGACTTGAACATTTAAGAAAGCATGAAACCAATACATGCATGAGATGGATTTTCAATGAATCTAGAACTGAACCATGAGTATTTTATTTCAGATTTTTTCATGATGAACCATTTTCTTTAGAACTTAAAAGTTCAACCATGATCATTCAAAATAATTTTTAGATTGGATATGAGCTTCAGTTTGAACATGATATGACTTATGTGTTTGAACATGCAAAATACAGTTTGGATGCGCATGATCAAGTTTCCAACAACTTTCAACCAGAGTTTGATAATCAAGCAAGATAAGTGTTTGAACATCTATAATCAAGATAAAGATTTTTGAACATGTCAAACAACTTATCACCAATTCAAGGCAACCACACAAAGTCATTGAGCTTTAAACTGAGCCAAGGTCAACATTCAATACCAATTGTTGCATTAATGATCAAGCAATTTCACAGTTCAGAAATTTTACATTTTTGAAACAAGAAGCTTTTTTAGATTTAATTTGAAAGCTATACAAATCAAAGGTAAATTGATTTCATTCAAAATACATGAATCCTCATAAGCCAACCAAGTTGAAATTTTGAATATTGGTATAAGGTGGAGGTCTTGATCCGAAGATCCAACTCACACATAGTGACAGTTTCCTGACAGACTTAATCTGTCATTTCACATATCATAATTTGATATACCAATTGTTCATTCATGAAAGCTTGTTTGGTTTGTGAAGAAATCAAGACATGATACTATAGCATAACAAAATAGCAGAAGCAAAAACATCAAAACCATCAAATTTGACAGTAAGACAAGCAAGGTCGGGGTTTTACCAAACAAGTGTGCCTTGTTCCATTTTATTGGAACCCCTTTCAATTTTTATTTCCTCAAGGCACACCTAGATCAAAGCCAACTCATTCGACACATTTTGGCACCCAAGTCTTTTTGGGTCCCCGGAGGTTAGTAGCATTCTTGGCAAGCATATTTTTCATCTTTCTCATTGCCTCCAAGTCATCACTCTTCATGATCCTGTAATCCTCAATAACATGTCCATGGTTTCCATAATAAAAGTATTGAGGAGTAGGAGCAGTTCTAGCAAAGGACTTCCTTTTAGGAGCATAAGAGTTTTCAAATGCATTCCATCTTCTATTTTCATAATATCTATATTTAACAAAATTAGACCTAGAATTCATTCTAGAAGCATAGAAATTATTTATTTTTAAAAACCAACAGTCTTTCATTACATGACCGTACTTCCCACAATGAAAACAACAAGGGGGTGTGAGTCTACGGAATGACTTCTCATTATTTGCATGAGTTTTGGTAAACAAGTTTTTCTTATAGGATGCAAACTTTGAGCATCAAAAATATGTTCATTTCTGAATTTCTTTGAAAATCAAACTTAGCATTCATGGTACGATAATCATCATTTTATTTCACAAAGTAATTATCCATCACATAGCCAAGTTTGTGACAATAGAAGCAAGAAACATTTCTTTATCTTTTGAAAAAAGATTTATCATTGCATGCATTTTGATCATCCATTTTCATGACAACACAATCATCCATTTCATGGCCATGCATGTCACAATAAAAGTATAACATTTGATTTATTTTTCGCCCGCCCTGAATTTTATGAAATCTATTTTACATTGTGGGCTTTGTGTTGACATTTTTATTTTTCGTAAAACTATTTTCAAAAATTTTCTTTTGAGCATTTGAAGGAGGTGCTTTTAAAGTACTTAGAATGTCAGATGCATGAATAAAAGAGATTTTTAATTTATTTTCAAAAGATTTTTTATTGACCGGGGTGTATCCAAGACCTTCCTTTTAAAAATTCACTTTAACACCCAACACATTATCCAATTTTTTTTTCTCCTTCATAAATCTAGACAAATCATCTTTTAACCTTTTCACCTCTTCTTCTAGATCAGAAATATGTAATTCAGCATTTGTGATTTCTTATTCGCATGCAGACACTTTATCACTTAACAAGCAATTTACTAATTTGAAATTTTCATTTTCTTCCATGACTTTCTTATTTTTATCATTTATAACATGCAGTTTTTCAGTTAAGTTTTCAAGAACTTTCTCAGTTTCAGCAAACTTTGAAATCTTAACATGCAATTGTTCATTTTCAGATTTCAACAATAAATTTTCTTTTTCAAGTTTGTCAAGACTTTTCAATCTACCTTCAAGTAAAGAATTTTGGATTAGCATGGTACTATTGTTCTTTTTAAGCTCTTCATTTTCATTCATGATGCCCTTGCTATCAATTTCAGAATTAAGCAATTTTTCAAATATTTTCTCATCATCAGAAAGAGAGGCTAATTTATTTGTTAAGCTTTCCTCATAATTCTCAAGTATGGAGATTTTAGACATCAAAAGTTTGTTCTATTCACTTAAGTCATGACAATCATTTTCAGAATCAAGAGATGTATTAATTTTGTTAACTGTCTCAATCTCTTCATTCAAGCAAGAAATCTCATCGGAATACAACTCAACTTTGGATTCCATATCTTCAATTTTTGACTTCAAATCTTCAATTTTTGACTCCAAAGTTTTACAATTTTCACAAGGGGAATTAGCATGCACATGTTCACATGAAGCAGAAGTATTCACTACATCTTCAATTTTTTTTGTCAATTTCTTGGTTTCAGATTTGACCTTTTTGTATCTACCTAACAATTCTTCATAAAGGTCCATTAACTCTTCAAAGGAAATTTCCTCACCTTCCGAGTCTAGCTCGGAGCTTTCCTTACTTGTTGTATCATGCTTGTCGGCCATCAAGCAGTCAGAGTCATTTCCTTTATAGTTCTTAATCAAGCATGTCAATATTTCTCTGGTCGCCCTGCAGGAAGAAACTAGTGGAAATTTGTCAAGATCAATTGAACTTCTAAAAATATGTAAAAGCTTAGAATTATCTTTATATCTCTTCACATGCTCGACAGTCCACTTAGACTCATCACTAGGCATTCCATATGAATCATGCTTAATCAAATCTAAGAGTTTGGGATCAATGGTTTTAACATATTGACTCATGTGCCTAAGCCATTCATTGACATTTGAACCATTAAAGCGAGGAGGAAGAGAAGACATATGACTATCAGACATGATGCTCAATGAAACTCGCCGAGGGATCACTCTAAAGGTCGTTGGACCCAAGAAGATAGAGCCGAGGCTCTGATACCAATTGTTGGTCCCGGGATAGACGAGTGGACAAGAAGGGGGGGTTGAATTGTCCCCCACGTGATATGGCAAATTAAAATCTTACTTAGCGGAATTAACAACTTTGACGAGATTGTAGAAATTAAACTAAGCAAGGTAAACTTAGTTCTCTCAATCTCACCGTTCACACACGATCAAGATAAACGGATTAAGCTATTAAGCACAACCACAATTCAAACCACAATACACATGAGTTTTTAAGGTGGTTCGGGATCACGACGGGCTCCCTACGTCCACCCCTTATCAAACCGGTAAGGCTTCACTCGGGGAAAAATCTCCAACACGGAGGTGACGCTCCAAACAGGCAGGACGACGCATGCACACACACACGGGGATGCACCCCAACACACACACACATGGAGATGAAATCTCCAACACGATCCGATGACCGGATCACAAACACACACACACACGCTGCAACATCCGCAGCATAATGAACACACACGATCGCACACCGGCAATCAAACCACACACATTGTAACACCCTCAAATATAGCTAAGTTGTACTCTATATCATCGAGGCGCCTTTTGAAGTATCGGCTCAGTTCTTGTAAAGAACTCCGAAGTTAAGCGTGCTTAATGGGGAGCAGTACTGGGATGGGTGACCTCCCGGGAAGTCCTCCATTCTGGAGCCGATCACCTTAGTAAGGGACAAAACCGTGAGGTCGGTAGGCCAAAGCGGACAATACCTCGATGGTATAGAGTACGGGGCGTGACAGAATGGTATCAGAGCTATACCCCAGCCGGAAGTGTGGGAACTAAGTGCCACGCAGGGCAAAGTGCTACACTATGGGAGCCACCTCTTGAGTCCGTAATGGAGTAAAGTGCTACATAGTGGGAGCCACCTCTTGAGCCTGTAGGGGCCACCTCTAGAGTCCTACCTGCCTGGGGGCTTGATTACGTGATTGTGTGCTATATGTGCCCAGCGACGAGGACGTCGCCTATATAAGAGGGGTAGATTGTAACACCCTCAAATATAGCTAAGTTGTACTCTATATCATCGAGGCGCCTTTTGAAGTATCGGCTCAGTTCTTGTAAAGAACTCCGAAGTTAAGCGTGCTTAATGGGGAGCAGTACTGGGATGGGTGACCTCCGGGAAGTCCTCCATTCTGGAGCCGATCACTGTTAGTAAGGGACAAAACCGTGAGGCAGGTAGGCCAAAGCGGATAATACCTCGATGGTATAGAGTACGGGGCGTGACACACATATTTCACCAAGTTCAGAAAATCAAAAACAAATATTCAAGATATGCTCAAACTGAATAGAACTCATGAAAAACACCACAAATGAACAGATAAACTATGTAGATCATATCCCCCTTGATTTCCAAAGCCAATGGAAGCAGCTTCTTCTTGATGCGTAGTCGGACGGTGACGATTTTGACGTCCTTTCAATCTTCTCTTCAAGATGCTCCCTTTTCTCTTCTTCGACGATCTCCAAAGACACCTTGGAGTAGATCAAATCCTCTAGGCTTCTTCTCCTTTTCTTTTTCCTCCTTTTCCTTGGCCTACAAGATAGAAAGAATGAGCATTAGTGTTTTTTTATATCAAATTCGTAGGTCACATATGTGTATATATAGGAGACATCAAAAGACCCATATACCCTACACAAAACCCATGGAAAACCCCTTTAAGATATGTATAATAACCCTAGGGGCAAAGGGGTAACAATAGGATCCATTTGGATAGAGTTTAGATGGTTTTTGGATTCCCGTTATTGGGTTTTCGCAGCAATCGGTCGACCGGTTGCAAGGGTCGGTCGACCTAAATTTCACAGACCTAGAAACCAGCCCCTCTGGCTAGTTCGGTCGATCGAACTTGCCAGTTTAGTCGATCGAACTCTACAGCTTTCCCAGCTTGCAGAATTCAGTCCCTTAACTCCATTAGCAGCCCATTCAAGGCTATGTCATTGAGCTCCTTTGATCTTGGAGGATTTATACTAAGGATCTTAACCTGTAAACCCTAAGAAAAATGATTAGAACTTTAGCTCAATAATCCATATGACAAATGCATGAAATACATACATGAAAGCCCATAAACTAGGTGCATGTGAACACTTTGAAATACAAATGTTATAAGCTAAAGATCAAGAAATATATCTATGCATGTGAACAAAATATGAGTACAATTTAACCAAATCTACCAAGGTTCACATGATTTGATTAGGCATGTTGCACGCTCAATTCCTCATGAGAGATATGCATGAAGGACATTCATCATCCTTAAGAGCTCAATGAAGAGATTTGCATGTGAACTCAATCAAAACAAGACTTTTTACTCCTCATGAATAATAAATATGCATGGAAATCATTCAAGGCCTTACAAAAGTCTCATGAAAACTCATCTCAAAAGGACTCTTCATCACAAACTCCACAATCATGACAAAGGTTAAATCATTATGTATCTAGGCAATAGAACCATTATCATACCAACTTCTACTTAGTTATGCATGACAATCTTGAACATGTGCCTAGCCTCAAAAGTCTCAAGTAAAAATATGCATGAAATATATTATGCACATTGACTAGAATTGTCAAAATCGAATGTCCATGAATCCATATAATGAGTATGTATCATTAAAGTCACAATCATCAAATTTCAAGTTAATAGGTTGAGTATATTTCAAGCCCAAAAACCTCACGAAGAAAATACATGAAAATGCCCAACCAAGACTTTGAAAAGCTTTTTGATGATATGCATAAATCATGGAAGGAGTCGACGCAATGCAATGAGTGAGTCAACTCCCCTTTAGAAGATGAACTTCATTGATGCACTCCATTGAGTTCCAAGTGTGAGTCATAGATTTTGATCCTGCAAACCAAGATATTCAAAGCATGAGTTCCTTAATTAACAAGCATTCATTTGACTTCCAAATGTGAACATTGAAGTCATCCTCCAACTCATCAACCAAGATGCATACATGTTGCTCAATGAAACATACACACAAGCACAATCGTTTTGTTATCATTAAAACCAAACACCAAACATCAACTAGGGGATGCAACAATCTCCCCCTTTTTGATGATGACAAAACGATGTGTGTGATAGTTCCAAAAGAAAGAGTAGAAGCATTTCAATGAGTCATTATGAGAATGAATGATAAGGCATTCAATCACATTCTCCCCCAAAGTTACTCTCTCTCATTAAGCATAAAATATTGAGCAAAGCATATTGAGCACACAACCAACATTCTCCCCCTTTTTGTCATCTACAAAAAAGACATGGGGGTTATATGACATGATTTGAACATGTTAGGCTTGACGGATACCAATTATTGCTAATTAATGGCCCAAAGATATGAAATTTCACTTCATGAGAGTTGGCCCCGAAGATATGATATCAATTCTTATACCAATTGTTACTCATTGTTGGCCCCAAGATATGATACCAAATGTTGTTCAAATTTTTGAAAGATTTATGCAACATGACGTGCTCACAATGATGCATTTCAAAATATTCACTATATGCATGTTGAAAATGTCAAATTTGACTTTTATCTTCCAAATGCTAAGTGTATGCACTTTGTCCATGCTGAAAATGCCAAATTTACAACTATGCACATCATGAGCTTCAACATCCAAATGTAAAGATTATGCTTGGAATTAGATCAAAGAGGAATGCATAAGCATGCAAGCACACAATCACAATCATCATGCACACAAATATTACTTATAGTAACTCCTCCTTAATGAGGCACGGGTTAATGAAGAAGCAAGTGATTCAAATTCAACATGTAAAACATGAAGCATATCTAAAAGAGTTTTTCACACTCAACTAGAATTACTGCATAAACCATGAATGTAGGTAAATTCATAGTATACATTCATCACAAAGATACCCATATGTGAAATGTGATGCATGAACAATGAGCTTCAAAATGTATGCACTGTCGAAAATGAATCCTCCCCCTTAGTGTATGACATGAATCACATATGAACAAAATCATTGCAATGTTATTTAGGAAGAGGTGAGGCCTTAGAACAGTCAAGAAAAGGTTTCATAAGCTAAATACAAGCAAACATGCATGGATTTAGGAACCATTCATACAAGCATTCAGGAGTTCAGATGTGCATGAGACTCGTAATCACAATGATATGTAGAGTCTATGAATGATATGCAAAAATGCCAAAGTAATCTTGTTATGCATGTTTTCAATTTATGTGCATGGACTTGAACATTTAAGAAAGCATGAAACCAATACATGCATGAGATGATTTTCAATGAATCTAGAACTGAACCATGAGCATTGAAGAGAGGCGATCTCGCGTTGGTCCTGAGCTAGAGGAGATGATCACCGAATAGTGAACTGCATGGAAGGGAAACGGATCAGGGGGCCCAGGGATGGTTCCCTGGGGAAAACCCTTCGATGCCTAAGTCAGTAGACAAGTGGTGGAAGCTATGAAGGGAGGAAGAAGGAGATGCACGAGATCCCTCCCCACCAAGGCGGTGAAGTGGTTCCTGTTCAAGGAGTTTTAGGCGTGTGTTGGTCTTACCTTTCGCTGGAGGGAGTCCTAGGTTTAAATAGTGCGCCAGCCTTATGAGTCCCGTAAGTTGAGGAGTTTCAGGCGGGGGTTACGTCCTCGACGTGGGCTCTTTACGTCCTCGACGTGGGCTCTTTACATCCTCGTTGTGGGCTCTTTATAGCCTTGAGGCTTCGTGGGCCCCCTTATCCTCGTAAACTCCTGCTCAGACAGGGTTCTCAATGGCAGCGTGGATAAGCAACTGCCAATCGACGCAAGCGTGAAGAGTGCTAGCCCTGTCTTGGGCGATAGGCATAGCTTGGGTGAGGTTCGGTCGGAGTGGGCGCTGGGCGCCAGCCCTTATCCCGGTGAGGGGGATAGGTCGGGCGAGGGTCTTCCTCCGACCGGACTGACGCTCGGCCTTCCGAGCCTAATGGCCGCCAAGGAAGTGCTTGATCCCGAGTGAACTTATTGAGCTTTTATGCTAAGTGGGCCCTGCGGGGCGGTCACTTAGATGAGCTGGGCCTCATTTGGTCTCGCTGAACCTAGTTCGGCCGCTCTTAGATGGGCTACAGAAATCCCCCTCTCCACTTGCCCCCCTCCTACTCCCGAGCCTTGGCAGGCTCGGAAGAGTAGCCATTGGGGTTTTGGACCAGCGTGGCTCGGGTGGGTGGAGATCTGGTGGTGTTAAGAAGCCACGTGTTGTGGTCACCTAGGCCCGTAATATTGATAATCCTGACGGATTTGAAGTGAAGGGGCCCCCCTTTCTCAGAGGTCGGAATGACGCGCCGCCTTCCGCGAGGGGATATAAGCGTTGTGCGCTTGTTGTCGTTCCATACTCCCTCTGCTTTAGGGTTTTTCCCTCCTTTGTACTTGCTTTCGGGGCTCTCTAATGTGCCGTGGGGATAAGGCAGAAGAGCAGGGACTCGCAGCGGCGTTCGTAGAGTTGGTAGAGATAACCACGGAGGCGATCCGATAGCTTCCCCTTCCTCCAGAGTCTTCGGAGTCTTGGGAGCCTTCCTCTTCAAGTTCCTCTTCGGATTTCATGGCAGACCAACGTCTGGAGGTCGAGGAGTTGGAGGGTGAGCCTAAGGTGAGGGTGGTGGTGATACCGCCGGCTCCGAGCTGCAACGAGCTAGGGGAGGCGGAGGTGGAGCGGCTGGAGCACCAGTTTCACCTGCCCTAGAAGTACTACTTCACCGCGGCTACCCCAAATGAGGTGAGCTTGGATTCTCGTAGGGGCCATTTCTGCTCCTTCCTTCTATCATGGAAGGGTGGGTTTCATCTTCCTTTCGACCCTTTTTTTCTTAACCTTCTCAATTTCTTCCTGTTGGCTCCCATACAGTTGGTAGCCAACCCTTATCTTCTTCTCTCCGCTTTCCGCATCCTCTGCCTCCAGTGCGGGGTTACTCTTTCCTTGGACCTCTCTTCCATTACTTTTTTGAGTTGAAGGAGCATTCCTCGACTGGGAAGGGCTTCTATTTCATCCAGGCAAGGCGAAACAGGAGATGTGTCTCCTTAGCCGTGAAGGACTCTTCCCACAGGGGGTGGAAGACTCAGTTCTTTTGGGTGAGGATTTGTTCGGTGGAGGAGTCTTGGAGGTGTCCCGTAATCACCAACTTTCACCCGAACATCCCTCCGAGGCAAGATGAGTTCTCTCCAGATGTGGAGAAGTACACGGCCATTCTGCTGAAGCATCACCAGTCCACAGAGGAGCTGGCGACCTTGGAGAACATCGAGCGATGCCTTCTCCAGCGGCTACGGCTGGCAGGTACGGGCACCATGAATCAGCGTTCTCTTCGGAGGATGAAACCATTTTTCTTTTCCTGACCATATCTTCTTTTGCGCAGACACTAGGCGGCTGGCTGCGGAGGAGGAGCATGTGACCGAGCGGGAAGTGATCGATCTGGGCGACGACTCGGCTGCCGTTGAGTCGCAAGCTCCCGAGGGTCGCTCCCGAGCCCAAGATGAGGGCAAGGGGGTTGTTCGGGAAGGGTCTTCCAGGCCGCGGGGGTCCAAGCGCAAGGATCCTGTAGAGAAGATGCTGCAGGATGCCGCAAAGGCCAAGAAGCGGGCCAAGAAGGCCGGGGCCATCCCCGCAGTCGAAGGTGGCTCTGGCTCGGCTCTCCCCTCTGTCGAGCGTGACAGGGCCGACCCTGTTAGGCCGGCTCTCCCATCCACCGAGAAAGAGGGGGCCGAGGAGGCCAGGGTCATTTCTATGGTTGGCGACGGCGCTGGCCCGGCTCTCCCCTCTGCTGGAGCCGAGGGGGCTGGGGCCGAAGCGCACCACACCAGGACCGCGACCGAGACTAGAGCGTCGAGCGAGGCAGGAGGTGCTCCAAGTGGTGATGTCGGGGCCGAGCCGGTCGAGGCCAGGGGGTCGCGAGGAGAGGCGACGCAGCCCCAACCGACCTAGGCAAGAGGGGCAGATGAAGCAGCGGCTCAATCAGGGCCGGCCGGCGGGGCTCTTGAGGGGATGTCGCTCGGAGGGGGGGCCCCTATTCCGGCGACTCTGGAGAGGCTGGGCATCCGGGGCCCTCTGTACCAGAAATGTTGTAGTATAGCTACGAAGGTGCCGAGGGGAGGAGACAAGCAGCGCTCCCCACCCCTGGCCCTTGAGATGGTTATGGAGGGTGGCCTGGTCCTGGCCCAGTTGGGGGCCTCTCTGGCTGAAGCTTACGCTCGGTCGGAGTCAGAACGGGAGAACCTTGCCTGGACCCTTGGCGTGTCCGACGGAAAGGTAGCTCGGCTCACCGAGGAGCATGATGGGCTTCAGCGGGAGCTCTCGTCGGTTAGAGAGATGGTGAGGGTGAGCCAGGCGGAGGCACGGACACTGATCGAGCAACTGGCTCAGGCCCGCGGGTCGCTTGAGAGAAGAGCAAACTTCTGGAGGAGGAGCGCGTGGCCCGCGCCGAGCGAGATGGCTAGTGGGAGGTCGAGCGCGCTGAGCTATTAGACCTAGCGGAGGAAGCCACGCGTCTTCGGCTGGAGGCCAAGGCTGATCGAGCTGAGGCGGAGAAGCAGATGGCCGAGGTAGAGGGGAGGTTGGCCGAGGCGGAGTGGGAGAAGGCCGAGCTCGCTAGTAGGGTGGGATCGGCCGGGGCGGAGGCACTCGAGCAATACAAATGCTCGGAGGCCTACCAGGTCGACCTTAAGGTGGCTGCCCTCCCCTACTATGAGTTACGCCAGGGCCTCCGCAAGGGGTTCGAGCATGGCTACGGCCGGGCCGTCTTCTATGCGGAGGAGCAGGCGCCTGGGACAATTATTTTCCCGTCCGGGCAATGCTACGACTCGAATTTGGCGTCCTCTGATTCCTCCGATTCAGCGTCGGGGGAAGGAGGAGACCAGGGGGACTCGTCTTCGTCCGAGGGGTCGCCAACTCTGGATGCCTCGGGAGGGCGCGCAACCAAGGCAGTTCCCACGCAGGTGGGGTTAGTGCCAGGGTCGGCCGTCGCCGAGGGTGTCGGGGGTAGACCGTCCGAGCCTTAGACTTCCAAGCCTCAGGATGGGCCAGGGGCCTAATGTATCTATTTTTCTTTTTCTCCTTGTATGTTTTTCCTTTTATGAAGAAAAAACTTCTCTTTTTGTGTAAAGGAAGGTCGAGAACGTAAGGCAGTAGCTTTATGATAAAGACTTAACTATTTTTTACCGCCAATGCCGTGGTTTGACCAGTGTATCCGCAGTAGTTGGAAAGTGATGCGGGATGGACACGGAAACCGATTCTAAGTGATGCGGACCTCGGACTCTAAATGCGGACACGACTAGCAACATACAACAATGGAGATGCTTTAGCCCGACACTAAGAGTTCCTATGGGCTATACATCGCTAACAGAAATGCAAGCTCACTCATCGTCCTAAGCGAGGGGAAAGGCGGATCCGTGCGGTTGAGAAACCGGCAGAGTCAAGGGTGGTCGACTCAATTCTGTGCTCGGATCGAGCCACGGGATGGGTCACTCTCTCGCTCACAGCGGTGACATGGACTCAAAGGGCTAGGTTCCTATTGCACTCAGCAGCGGCACACGACCATATACTAGCTAAGCAAGTAAATGCCAAGAAGTCGAGATCGTTACCTCCACGCTCCCGGCGTGGGGAAGAAAACCCCGGCCAATCATGTACTCCCGGTTAAACAAATACACTGCGGTACAAAGATTTGACCCACTCCACGTAGGGAGGTAATAGGTCACATGTGGGGCCCGGGAGTAGCGGGAATTGGGTTGGCGGCTAGCATCTTGATGTCGTCCGTCG
The DNA here is from genome assembly GCA_022559845.1 of Amorphophallus konjac. NCBI lineage: Eukaryota > Viridiplantae > Streptophyta > Magnoliopsida > Alismatales > Araceae > Amorphophallus > Amorphophallus konjac. The sequence goes on along the minus strand of CM040126.1, from coordinate 293,153,132 downwards.
GCGCCGAAACCCGCATTTTAGTGTTGTCCGGATGGCACGATCTACGGGTTCGTGGGGCCCACGTGCTACTCAGCCCTCCGAATCTGACGGGGTGGGTCTCGCTGTGGTGGGGACACCTGGAGGCGCGCCTCCCTAGATGGCAGTAGGGCTGGAACGCCAGTCGGAGGTCGGGCGGCTCCGATCACCACTTGTCAGAAGTGTTGTCCACGGATCTGCAACCTTTGTCTTCTGGCGTGCGACCCGGCGAGATCGGCTACTGAGATCAGCACCGATGTCGGATCGGCACGAAACCAGCGTCGTTGGAATGCTGACTTGAAATCTTTTGACCCTATGGGACTCAAAAAAATTCACCAGAACCGTGCTTCTGATGGGCGATTTTAGAACCGGCCTGTTCTCAGTTTCAGATCTTGCCAGGAAGAACTAAAGTTTCCTGAGAGTTGGCGTTGACCATAGGGTAGACCTCTGATTCAGACTTTGAGCTCTTCATGAAAGTTGTAGAGGGGAGAGAGAGGAAAACGGAAATAATTCTTAAGACCGATTTAATGGAGGTTTGGATGGGAAAGCTATTTTATACTGGTGGGTGGTCGGATCTGGACAGAGACAGATAGAACTGAGTGGGATCTGAAAGTGATTTTTAGAAAATAGGTGAAGGCCTTTAGAAATTCCATGAAACTTCGTGGATAGAGGGGGTGTTGGACAGAACCTCCAGTAAAATTGGGAGCTCAAGAAAAAATCAAGAAGAGGTCTGAAGAGGGGAAACTCAGAGCTACTATGAATCTGGACTGAAAGTTGGTAGATTTGGGTGGAAAGGAAGAAAGAAAATGGAAAATTGCAAAATGGAAGCTTGAAGCCCAACCAAATTTTCTGGGACGTGGTGAAGACACCTGGAACTCGCCCTAAAAGTTTGGGCTCCAGATGAACATGTGGCTGAGAGTTAAAAATCTAAGAATGGCCTACTATCATCCGATTGGCAGAATACCGACGGAGGCGATGGCGGTGCAACGGCGGCTCGATGGCGGCGGCGGCGGCAACGACGAACTCCACACTAGATAGATGAGGCTTCCCACCTCAGAACACAGCCTTCCCAGCTGCAAGAAGAAGAGAGGAGAGAGAGAGAGAGGGCGGCCCTTGCTCTTTAGAAGAAATTCCAGATTTTCATATGCATTAATTGTAATAAAATGGGAATTACAAGCCTTTTATGTGAAATGCAAAATGACACAAACTAAACCTAGATCTAGGGTTGGGGAGGGTAAAAGGGGGAGTCCACAATTTTATTCTCCCATGTGATTTGGAACTAAATAAAATAAACTAAAATTCCTAATATAATATAGTAAAGGAGGGGCGCCCCCTTGACCTTCATGCCCCCTTCTTGGACTATTTTAAACACTTGTCCCCCCCTTGATCCACTATTATAGAAGCCCACTATTGGAAGGTTGACTGACCCCACATGGGCCCTAGAGGTGGATCGATGGGGAAGAGGTAGGGGGACCCGCGGGACCCGGGTGGTCCCAAATTACACATAAACCCCTCTTACAATCCGAATAAAACACACAATACACACAAACAAAGTCCCAAAAACTATAAATATTGAGACTCAAGGGGGAGTCTTCAAGCTGTCTCCGAGCCAGATGGAAGCCGATGTAGCCCGGGTGGTGCTCCGCGTACGGTACCGACGGCTCGCCAGTTCGTGCTTCTCGCTCGCTCTGGTGTCCGCACCAGAAAGTGCCGATACTTTCTACGTGGATCTCGCGTGATGGTTGGGGGGGCGTCTGACAGGGTGTCTTTCCGTTTTCTCATGCTTTAAATGCACGGCTGCTTCGTGTGTCCTGCTGGGATGGAACTGAGGAGTCTGAGGTGACCATTTGTAGGGAGAGGTCCTTTTAGCGTGTTTTCGAGGGGAGAATCATTTAAGGAAAGTAGTCTCCCTTCGCCTATAAAAGGTCTGAAGGGCGTCTCTTCCTCTCCATCGCATGGGGTCTTGTCTGACAGTCTTTCCTCCCTCCTTCTTCACGAAGCATTGTGCTGTTAAATTTGAAGTATAGAAGATACTCTGGAAGATGAAGTTGCAGACGACAAAGGGCAGAGAGTCTTTGCTGCTTCGAGTCTGAAGGGAGTTCAACGGTCGGCGGGCGGGTTAGAAGGGGGTTAACGTGCGGAAGTACGTCGCCTTCTTTTTGTTAGTTCCGGCGGCGCTTGCGGGGAGGGACGTAACGGTAGAAGGATGGGGGAATCAGGCACCCCCTTCTCTCGTTCCTTCCCACTCACTCTCTAGAGGGGATCCCTCTCCACTTCCTGCTTCTCCTCCCTTCTCCCCGCAGCCTCTTTCTCTCTCTTCTACCCTTCTTATCATTTCTTTCACTCTTTGCAGGATGCCTCTTGACATCCTTTTTTTTTTCTTTCTTTAACTCTTTGCAAGATGCCTCTCGGCACTCCCTGCGATGAGTTGGCTTCCTCTTCCCCTTCATCTACCCTGTGCAACTTGGAAGGTAGCCTTCCTCTTCCAAATCCCTCTGTCACCTTTGTTCCGAGTTACCCGAGCCAATGGGGTCGACTATCCTTTATCCGAGCAAGTTTCCGCACGACGCAGAGTCAGTGGCTAGATGCAAAAAGGTTAACCGAGTCAGCCGAGCGATGGGCTCATACGGCGGCGCCATATGGATTTTTGCTCTTTTGACATGTATTGTATTGGCTTCGGCCTTTCTGGTGTACAAACAATTATTTGAATAAAAGAGGAAGGGGATTTTTGTTTTATCTCATATTGCTTGCATGACTGAAGCGTTCAGAAGTAGAACTTGCATAGTGTAGTCGCGTTTTACGTCCAAGGGATGGGTTCTCCTTCCATAGTAGATAGCCGGTACGCTCCTTTCCCGAGCGTCTCGACCACTCGGTAGGGGCCTTCCCAATTAGGGGATAGCTTGCCCGCCGCCTCAAGAGGTCGAGAGGCTTCGACTTTTCTGAGAATGAAGTCTCCTGACTGGAAGTGTCTGTCTCAGACTTTGACGTTGTAATATTGAGTGAGGCGGCGTTGATGTTATGTTGCTCGAATGCTGCCAATCTCTCGGACTTCATCAGCTAGGTCGAGGTTTTCGAGCAATTTCTGGTCGTTTGCCTCGGGCGAGAAGCAGATGACTTGGAGGGAGGGATTTCTAATCTCCAACGGGATCATGGCCTCAGTGCCGTACACCAGTTGAAAGGGACTCTCACCGGTTACCGTTCTGGGAGCCGTTCTGTGCGACCAAAGTACGTTCAGTAATTCCTCGAGCCAGCTGCCCTTGGCTTTGCCAAGCCTAGTCTTGATGCCTTTTAAGATAGTCTTATTGGCATTTTCGACCAGCCCGTTAGCCTGAGGGTGGGCGACCAAAGTGAAGTGATTGCGAATGTTTAGGTCGGCACATCTGTCTCGGAAATAACGAGAATCAAATTTTCGACCATCATCGCTCACTATCACCCGGGGGATGCCATAGCAACAGATGATCGACTTCCAGATGAAACTCCATATGACTGCCTCGGCGATCCTATCTGTAGCTTTGGCCTAGATCCACTTAGTGAAGTAGTCGATGGCGACGATGACGAACTTCTTTTAGGCCTGAGCCGTAGGGAACGGCCCAAGGATGTCGATCCCCCACCGAGCGAAAGGATAAGGTTCAGCTAGGGTGACGAGCTCTGTTGCCGACTGATGGACCAAGTGGTTAAATCGCTGGCATCGGTCACACTGTTGCACGTAGGTCGAGCAGTCGCGCTGCAGAGTGGGACACCGGTAACCCTGTCGAAGTAAGATCCTGGCGAGCGACCTTCCCCCTTGATGCGCTCTGCACAGGCCTTCGTGAACCTCTTGAATCACTCGGCTAGCTTCGTCAGTACTGATGCACTTTAGGAGGGGACCAGAAAAGTATCTGCAGTATAAAGTGCCATCCAGAATGACGAATTGCCGAGCTTGGTATTTCAATCTCCAGGCTTCCCGATGGTCGGGAGGCTCCTGAGAGTCTTGGAGCCCCAACAGATAGGGGGTGCGCCAGTCACTCGGGGAGGCCGAGTCAACAGCCATGAGCCTCGAATCAATGCTCGGTCACTCTAGCTCTTCGAGAAGGACCGATCGAGTACCCACGGGGCCAAGAGAGGAGGCCAGTCGGGAGAGGGCGTCCGCTCGGGAGTTTTCCTCCCGAGCTATTCGGACTACCTTAAAACTCTCGAACTGTTGTGCCACGGTTTTGACCAGCCAGAGGTATTTGACCATCGGTTCTTCCCAAGCTTCGTAATCGCCGTTGACCGGCTAGCGACCAGTTGAGAGTCAGTGTGAATTCTGACTCGCTCAGTCCCCAACCGTCGGGCCATGCGGGCTCTCGAGATAAGGGCTTCGTACTCGGGGGCATTGTTGGATGCCTGGAAGTTGAACTTCAAGGCGTATTACAGCTCTGCTCCTTCGAGGGACTTCAGGAGGATACCGACACCGCTCCCGGCCGAGTTGGAGGATCCATCGAAGAACAATTCCCAGGTTGGCCCGAGCGCGGACGGATATTTTTCTTCGGTCGGGTTGGTGCTCTTGATGATGAAGTCAGCGAGCGCCTGTCCTTTGATAGACGAGCAAGGCCGGTATGATATATCGTAGGCCCCGAGCATAATGGCCCACTTGACGAGGCATCCCGAGGCTTCAGGGTGAGCGAGGATCCTCTTTAGTGGTTCGCCGGTCAACACGATGATGGAGTGCCCTTGGAAGTAGGGTCGAAGCCGCCTGGCTGAGGTAACCAATGCTAGCACGAGTCTCTCGGTTGCGGGGTACCTTCTTTCAGCCTTATTGAGTACCTTGCTGGTGTAGTAGACCGGTCTCTCGACTCCCGAGTCATTTCTGACCAGGACCGAGCTAACTATGGATGGAGTTGTCGAGAGGTGGAGATGTAAGGCTTCACCTGGAACAGGCTTGGACAGCACCGGAGGCGAGGCCAGGAACTCCTTAAGCTCAGCGAACACTTTTTGGCATTCCTCGTCCCATGCGAATGTAGCAGATGCCATTTTGGGCCCCCTCAATAGTTTGAAGAAGAGTAGGCATCGTTCGGCCGCACGAGATAGGAATCGGTTGAGCGCAGCAATGCGCCCGATAAGGCATTGAACATCCTTGGTACAGGTGGGCGGCCGCATGTCCAGGATGGCCTGGAGCTTGTCGGGGTTGGCCTCGATTCCACGTTGGGTCACCAAGAAACCCAGGAATTTCCCGGACCTTACTCTGAAGGCACACTTGGTGGGGTTGAGCTTCATATTGTACCTCAGGAGAGTGTCGAAGGTCTCAGCTAGGTCGGCGAAGTGATCCTCGGCCTTGGGGGTCTTGACGAGCATGTCGTCAATATAGGCCTCGACGTTCCAGCTGAGCTGTCCCTCGAACATATGGTTGACCAGCCTCTGGTACTGTTGGGTTCGGTGAAGTATTCAGAGGGGGGTGAATGAATATAGCCCTTATAAAAATTTTACCCAATTAAAAACTAGAATGCTAACAAGATAGATTAGACAATCTGAAGGCTAATTACATCTAATACTAAGAGCTGCGGAATTAAATCTACCTTCTTCAGAAGGACAAGAACAACAGCGGAATAACCAATCAAAGAATACTTAATACCACAGTCAAGCACATGGTATGCAATCAAGCCATATCGCCCCTATGCAAGCATCTAGCGCCAAACACACAAGAGATCAAACCACAGTGCACAAGGGGTTTTTAGGTGGTTCGGTCCTGCAGACCTACATCCACCCCACACTCAAACCGAGTGTGGATTCTGCTGACTCACAGCTTGAACAGCTGGGCATCACAGCTTGCCATACAACCGCTGGGCAACACAGCTTGCCTTCCAGAGGATGCACCTCTGCAAATCACTGGCTAACAGCTTGAAGAATGGATAAAATGGAAAATGAAAACAAGAACCAAAATAGCACCGGAAGGCTGTAAACAGTGAAGCACAAAATGTGGCTCTTAAAGAGCTGACTGGAGTGGATCTGATCCAACTTCTAGTGGGAACGATCTTCTCTGCTTTTCTCTTCTCTCTCTCTTTCTTCTTCTTCTCTTCACACTCTGCTCTCTCGATCTCTCACTCAATCTCTCTTTCTTTCTCTTTCTCTTCTTCTCTTTCTCTCCTCTTTCTTTTTCTTCTCTGGATCGAAGACCTCTCTGCACTCTACTTTTTCTTCACAGCTTCTGCTCTGTCAATTTCAATCAACCTCCTTCAGACCACGGAGTCTTTCTTATATAGCAGCTCGAGCAGGAGCAGCACTGGGCGCGTGTGTTCCACATTTCCCGCCCAAGATATTTGGTCACGTGTCAGCTTCCTGTCAGCCCTCGGATCACGTGCCCTTCATTAGCCTAAATAACCTGTAGTCAAAGACAAAAGGAATGTATCTACTTAGTTAGTTCAGGCTTTTAACACGAGTGTATATACTTCAGAAGTAGCAATGAATAAGTGTGTACACTGAGAGAGTGTATAGACTTGTAAGTCTTTATGCGACCTCAATGTATATACTTGCTGAGGGAGATACTGTACAGACTTGAAGCAAAGCAATGTACAGACTCTACCCAAAGTATAGACTTCATATATGTGAAGCTATGCGATGTACATACTTCCTATATGAGGGAGCAATGTATAAACTTGCTGTGAAGAACAGCAATGTGTAGACTTGGATGAGAACAAAGCATGAACACAGTGTATAGACTTAGAAGTCTAAAGGGGCGTCGACTCATCTAATCAGGGGGTCGACGCATTGATGCATGAATGAAATATACTTCTAATGTGTAGACTTCGTACTTGCCATGATGTGTAGACTTGGAGCAAAAAAGCCACGATGTACAGACTTCGTGAGACTTCAATGAAGACAGACGATGTATAGACTTCATGACTGAGGCACGATGCAGACTCGTCCAATGTATACACTTGCTCAATGTTCAATCTTCACGAATGATGTACAGACTACCAATGTGCAGACTTGCCAAGACAAATGAATGATGTACAGACTTGAACAAGGCAAGGTCTGTACAGGCTTTGAGGTTCACAATGTATGGACTTTGGCAACCCAACGGCTGTACAGACTTCCACTCAACAACGTTGTATAGACTTGGAAATCTGAACGGGAGGATGTATAGACTTGGCCCCTTGAAGGATGTACAGACTTTGAAGAAATCAGGCGATGTGAAGACTTTACCAATGTATGGACTTGGGCCAACAAAGAACCGATGGATGTATAGACTTCACGAGCTCAGTTCAATGTATGGACTTTGCGAAGCACAGTCCAATGTATGGACTTCACGAAGCACAGTCCAATGTATAGACTTGGAAGATTGAACCAATGTATAGACTTGGGGTTCTGAACGTAGGTAAAGGCTGGGAATGTATAGACTTGCCCTTCAGAAACGAATGTATAGACTTGAGAGTCTTTGAAGCCAATGTACAGACTTACTGAACTGAGTGTAGGTAAAAGATATGAGGAATGTATAGACTTACCCAGTTCAGTTCAGAACGTAGGTAATGATCAATGTATAGACTTAACAGTGCTGAATGAACGACTGAGCAATGTATAGACATTGGACTCAAATGAGAAGCCAATGTACAGACTTGCCACCGACCAATGTATAGACTTGGTGGAAGGCATGCACTGTACAGACTTCACGATGAAAGCATGAACAGTCTGATGTACAGACTTGCCTTATGCAATGGCTGTACAGACTTGAAGTGAAGACCAATGTATAGACTTTGCATGAGACACTGGCCAAGATGATGGATGCAACAGTGCAATGTCTAGACTTGAAATCCAATGCAAACGGCTGTACAGACTTGAATGAGACGCTGCATGATACGATGCAGCTACAGTGATATACAGACTTATGAATGACTTGCTAATGCACGATGTATAGACTTAGTTGCTCATGATGCAATGTACAGACTTGGGCTATACAGACTTCACCACGAGCTATCTATAGTGCATCAATGTGTGGACTTGAATGAAAGTGCATGCATTGTATGGACTTGTACAGTGAAACAATGTATAGACTTCACCAAGACACTGCATGAACAATATGATGCGATGTATAGACTTGCATGAGATGCATGCTCAGTGCAGTGTATAGACTTGCGTTCAGCAGCAATGTATAGACTTTGCAAACTGAGACGTAAAATGAGACGATGCTTAACCTGCACTGACTGTACAGACTTATGCATAAGACGCTGAGGAAGACGGTGGATGTACAGACTTCTAAGTATACAGACTTTCCACCGACCAATGTATGGACTTGCTCAGCCTGCTCGCTGTACATACTTGGGCAATATGAAGACTTGACAGACAATTGACGATGTAGAGACTTCAGGTGTGAAGACTTCACGATGTATAGACTTTCCAAGTGAAAGGCTGATGTGTGGACTTGCACAGTAGCCTAATGTATATACTTTGAACTTGAACGTGTAGTGTATAGACTATGCAATGCACTATGGATGTATGGACCTTGCAACAACGGGCAATGTATAGACTATGCACAGTCAAATGAATGGACTTTAACTAAGGTGGACAATGTACACACATGTAAAGATGATGCAATGCGTTGACACTGCAATGTATGCCAATGTATAGATGCGTTGACGCTGCAATGTATGCCAATGTATAGATGCGTTGACGCTTCAATGTATGCCAATGTAATGCGTTGACGCTACAATGTATGCCAATGAGCCATGCAGTGTATAGACTTATGCAGACAGAACACGTGCATTCTCCAGATAATATACCAGTCACAGTCATATGCATTTTCCACAGAGTATATCAGTTATGCATTCATATCAGTTATAAACATTCATGTTGCTATCATTCAATGTGGTGACTCATTCATGTTGCTATCATTAAAACACCACATCATCAACAAAGCACAAGGGGCACAACAGGTACATGGCTCCAGCGTTCTTCAGCATGAACGGCATCCGGGTGTAGCAGTGTACGCCGAAGTCGGTGATGAAGGCGGTCTTCTCGATATCTTCTGGATCCATTCTGATCTGGTGGTAACCTGAATAGGCATCCAGGAAGCTGAGTATCTCATTGCCCGAGGTTGAGTCAACCAGTTGGTCGATGCTCGACAACGGATAGCAGTCTTTTGGTGTGGCTTTATTCAAGTCGGTGTATTCCACGCTCATTCGCCACTTTCCCGAAGCTTTTGGCACCAGGACGACGTTAGCCAGCCACGTTGGGTACAGGACCAGTCTAAAAAGACCAGTCTTCTACCCCTTGGTGACTTGCTCCTTGATGACTATCTACTTTTATGGGGAGTGCTTCCTTTTGCGTTGTTGTACGGGCTTCACAGTCGGGTCAAGGTTGAGTTTATGCACTACTGTCTCCCCCGGTATCCCGGGGAGTTGATCATCAGACCATGCAAAGACTCGGATGTAGCCGAAAAGAAATTCTTTGTACTGCTTTTGAACCTCGGATGGTAGGTCAGCTCTAATCTTTACTCCTAGGGTCGGGTCATCGTTTAGGAAAACCGTTAACAACTCACCCCCAGGTTCGGATGTTGCAGGTTTTTTCGTGACTTCCCGGGGGCCCTTGTTCTTCCCGTCCGACCTTGTGGCTTCGACCGAGATAATATAGCACCTTCTGGCCATCGCCTGATTGCCCCGGACTTCCCCCACCCCATGTTTAGTGGGGAACTTCATCTTTTGGTGATAGGTAGAGGGCACCGCTTTCGTTCGGCTAAGGATCCCCCAGCCAAAGATTACGTTGTATGCCATCATACCCTTGATCACTATGAAGTCCACCATAACCATAACGGTTTTGGGTGGGGTGTCGAGAGTAACCGACAGGCTCAGGGCTCCCTCGGGATAAGTGGCCTGGCCATTGAACCCACAAAGGGGGGTTCGGATCGGGCGGAGTTTAGACGGATTCTCCCCCATCTTAAGAAAACACTCATAAGACAATACATCAGGGGCGCTTCCATTGTCAACTAGAATCCTATCTACATTACAATGGTTTATCGTACCCGATACAACTAGGGCGTCATCATGCGGGGTGGTCAGCCCCTCCAAGTCTTGGTCGGAGAAGACTATGACATGTGGCTCACTTGGCGGGGCCTTGGGAGGCTCGATGGCTCGGCTCGCCCGCTTAGCATGACGCTTCCTTCCTCGGCTACTATCTCCTCCTGATGCAGCTCCTCCAGCGATGACATTGATGTGGACCCCGCAAGGGGTGTTATCGATCTCCTCTGGGGCACCTCGGTCTTCCTTATGCCTGACCACGAACCGGGATAGGTGTCCCTGGCGGACGAGGCGCTCGATCTCATCCTGGAGCTGGCGGCAATCCCCGTATGATGCTCGTGGTCGCTGTGGAACAGGCAGTGCTTACTGCGATCGCGGTTCTTCGACCTCATTAGCTCGGGTTGGCAGAGGAGGCCCAAGCCTTTGATGTCTTCATAGATCTCGTGCACCAGAGCGGTTAAGGGAGTGTACCACTCGTACTTCCGGGATGGTTCTTTGTGCTCCCTGTCTCGGTTCTGCCTTTTTCCTTGACCCGAGCTTGTCTCGGGCGCTTGCTTCTTGTCCCCCTCCCGACCCGAACCGGTTGCGCCTCAGCATGCGCTGAGAACTTCTTCGCACTCAGCATGGCGTAAAGCCAGAGTCACTAGTTCAGCAAGGGTCGAGGGATTGTGGAGGACAAGTTCGCGATGGAGGTTCTCATCACGGGTGCCTTCGGTCAGCGCGGTTATGGCCGAGGCAACATCCATGCGGGGGATTCTCAGGGCTTCCGACTTGAATCGGTTGATATAAGCCCGGAGTTTCTCCCCTTGCTCCTGTTTGAGAGCCAATAGCCCCACTACCGACCTTGGGGGGCCACTGCCGGCGAAACTCTCCTTGAACACTCGCCAAAATTGCTTGAAGTCTCGGATGGACCCGGGGGCGAGGGCCCGGAACCATGCTTTGGCACCTTGGACCAGGGTGGTCACGAAGGCTCGACACTTGATGGTGTCGGACGCCCCGTGGAGGGTCATCAGGGCATCGAAGCTGTCGAAGTGGTAGGCTGGGTCGCACTAGCCGTCGTAAGACTTGAAGGTCGGAATGAAGATTCTGGCAGATATCTCTGCCTTCAAGATGTAGTCAGAGAATGGGGATTTCTCCTCGTCCTTTTCTGGGGAGGTATTCTACAAGGCGCGCTCCTGCTCTGCGAAGCGCCTCTCGAACTCTCGCAGTAGGAGGGAAAACTCCAACTGTTGTTGCGCAGTGGGGCTAGGGGGCGTGTTGGCTTTCTGTCCCGGTGTTCCCCAGGGACTTCGGTCTCTAGGTGAGGACGGCATGTCCCAGGTTTTCCCCTTTTCGGCGCGGAGGAGGCCTCTTCCTCCGGAGGAGGGGCTTGTGAAGGTCCTCCTGACCTGTTACGAATAAGCCGCCGTCCTTGGAGGGTGAAGTGGCCTCCGGTAGTGTGTTGGGACGCGTCTCCATGGGGAGGGCTTTCCGGAGGGATGCGTGACCTTCCTTCCCTGGCCGCCTGGGTATTCATGAGTTCCATGAGGACGTCCAGTTTTGCGTTGAGGGCTTCGAAAACGTCAGCGCCCCCGTTGGATGGTAGATCCACCGCCGCGGGCGGAGGCAGTTCGGCGGCTGGGGTGCTGGCGTTGGAGGGGGGGTTCTGTGTGGCCTGAGAGGGGGCCTCTCCCCCCGCCACCATGGCTTTTCCCCTATCGCCGGTGGACCTCCTCCCCGTACTCCTTCGCACCATACTGGCTCTTTGATCGTTTCCCACAGATGACGCCAGATGAAGAGGGGCGATCTCGCGCTGGTCCTGAGCTAGAGGAGATGATCACCGAATAGTGAACTGCGAGGAAGGGAAACGGATCAGGGGGCCCAGTGATGGTTCCCTAGGGAAAACCCTCTAATGCCTAAGTCAGTAGACCAGTGGTGGAAGCTATGAAGGGAGGAAGAAGGAGGTGCACAAGATCCCTCTCCACCAAGGTGGTGAAGTGGTTCCTGCTCAGGGAGTTTTAGGCGTGTGTTGGTCTTACCTTTCGCTGGAGGGAGTCCCAGGTTTAAATAGTGCACCAGCTTTATGAGTCCCGTAAGCTGAGGAGTTTCAGGCGGGGCTTACGTCCTCGACGTGGGCTCTTTACGTCCTCGACGTGGGCTCTTTACATCCTCATCGTGGGCTCTTTATAGCCTTGAGGATTCATGGGCCCCCTTACCCTCGTAAACTCCTGCTCAGAAAGGGTTCTTAATGGCAGCGTGGATAAGAAACCGTCAGTCGACCCAAGCGTGAAGAGTGCCAGCCCTGTCCCGGGTGATAGGCATAGCTTGGGTGAGGTTCGGTCGGAGTGGGCGCTGGGTGCCAGCCCTTATCCCAATGAGGGGGATAGGTCGGGCGAGGGTCTTCCTCCGACCGGACCGACGCTCGGCCTTCTGAGCCTAATGGCCGCCTAGGAAATGCTTGATCCCGAGTGAACTTATTGAGATTTTATACTAAGTTGGCCCTGCGGGGCGGTCACTTAGATGAGTTGGGCCTCATTTGGCCTCGCTGGACCTACTTTAGTCGCTCTTAGATGGGCTACCAAAATCCCCCTCTCTAAGCATTTTATTTCAGATTTCTTCATGATGAACCATTTTCTTTAGAACCGAAAAGTTCAACAACCATGACCATTCGAAAATATTTTTGGATTAGATATGAGCTTCAGTTTGAACATTATATGACTTATGTGTTTGAACATGCAAAATACAGTTTTATGCGCTTGATCAAGTTTCCAACAACTTTCAAACAGAGTTTGATAATCAAGCAAGATAAGTGTTTGCACATCTATAATCAAGATAAAGATTTTTGAACATGTCAAACAACTTATTACCAATTCAAGGCAACCACACAAAGTCATTGAGCTTTAAACTGAGTCAAGGTCAACATTCAATACCAATTGTTGCATTAATGATCAAGTAATTCCACTGTTCAGAAATTTTACCTTTTTGAAACAAGAAGATTTTTTAGATTCAATTTGAAAGCTATACAAATCAATGGTAAATTGATTTCATTCAAAATACATGAATCCTCATAAGCCAACCAAGTTGAAATTTTGAATATTGGTACAAGGTGGAGGTCTTGATCCGAAGATCCAACTCACACATAGTGACAGTTTCCTAACAGACTTAATCTGTCATTTCACATATCACAATTTGATATTCCAATTGTTCATTCATGAAAGCTTTTTGGCTTGTGAAGAAATCAAGACATGATACTATAGCATAACAAAATAGCATAAGCAAAAACATCAAAACCACCAAATTTGACAGTAAGACAAGCAAGGTCGGGGTTTTACCAAACAAGTGTGCCTTGTTCCATTTTATTGGAACCCCTTTCAATTTTTATTTCCTCAAGGCACACCTGCATCAAAGTCAACTCATTCGACACATTTGGGCACCCAAGTCTTTTTGGGTCCCCGGAGATTAGTAGCATTCTTGGCAAACATATTTTTCATCTTTCTCATTGCCTCCAAGTCTTCACTCTTCATGATCCTACAATCCTCAATAACATGTCCATGGTTTCCACAATAAAAGTATTGAGGAGTTGGAGCTGTTTTAGCAAAGGACTTCCTTTTAGGAGCATAAGAGTTTTCAAATGCATTCCATCTTTTATTTTCATAATATCTAGATTTAACAAAATTAGACCTAGCATTCATTCTAGAAGCATGAAAATTATCAATTTTTAAAAAGTAACAGTCTTTCGTTACATGACCGTACTTCACATAATAAAAAAAACAAGGAGGTGTGGGTCTACGGAATGACTTCTCATTATTTCCATGAGTTTTTGTAAATAAATGTTTCTTATAGGATGCAAACCTTTTAGCATGAAAAATATGTTCATTTCTAAATTTACTTTGAAAATCAAACTTAGCATTCATGGCACGATAATCATCATTTTATTTTACAAAATAATTATCCATCACATAGCCAAGTTTGTGACAATAGAAGCAAGAAACATTTCTTTGTCTTTTGATAGAAGATTTATCATTGCATGCATTTTGATCATCCATTTTCATGACAACGCAATCATCCATTTCATTGCCATGCATGCCACAAAAAAAGCATTCAACATTTGATTTCATTTTTCGCCCACCTTGAACTTTCTGAAATCTATTTTGCATTGTGGGCTTAGTGTTGACATTTTTATTTTTTGTAAAATCTTTTTCAAAATTTTTCTTTTCAGCATTTGCAGGAGGTGCTTCTGAAATACTTGGAATGTCAGATGCATGAACAAAAGAGGTTTTCAATTTATTTTCAAAAGATTTTTTATTGATCGGGGTGTATCCAAGACCTTCCTTTTGAAAATCCACGTTAACACCCAACACATTATCCAAATTTTCTTTCTCCTTCACAAATCTAGACAAATCATCTTTTAACCTTTTCACCTCTTCTTCTAGATCAGAAATATGTAATTCGGCATTTGTGATTTCTTCTTCGCATGTAGACACTTTATCACTTAACAAGCAATTCACTAATTTGAATTTTTCATTTTCTTCTATGACTTTTTTGTTTTTATCATTTATAACATGCAGTTTTTCAGTTAAGTTTTCAAGAACTTTCTCAGTTTCAGCAAACTTTAAAATCATAACATGCAATTGTTCATTTTCAGATTTCAATAATAAATTTTCTTTTTCAAGTTTGTCAAGACTTTTCAATCTACCTTCAAGCAAAGAATTCTAGATTAGCATGGTACTATTGTTCTTTTTAAGCTCTTCATTTTCATTCATGATGCCCTTGCTATCAATTTCAGAATCAAGCAATTTTTTAAACATTTTCTCATCATCAAAAAGATAGGCTAATTTATTTGTTAAGCTTTCCTCATAATTCTCAAGTATGGAGATTTTAGACATCAAAAGTTTGTTCTAATCACTTAAGTCATGACAATCATTTTCAGAATCAAGAGATGTATTAATTTTTCTAACTGTCTCAATCTCTTCATTCAAGCAAGAAATCTCATCGGAATACAACTCAACTTTGGATTCCATATCTTCAATTTTTGACTTCAAATCTTCAATTTTTAACTCCAAAGTTTTACAATTTTCACAAGGGGAATTAGCATGCACATGGTCACATGAAGCAGAAGTATTCACAACATCTTCAATTTTCTTTGTCAATTTCTTGTTTTCATATTTGACCTTTTTGTATCTACCTAACAGTTCTTCATAAAGGTCCATTAACTCTTCAAAAGAAATTTTCTCACCTTCCGAGTCTTGCTCGGAGCTTTCCTTGCTTGTTGTATCGTGCTTGTCGGCCATCAAGCAGTCAGAGTCCTTTCCGTTACAGTTCACAATCAAGCATGTCAATATTTCCCTGGCCATCTTGCAGGAAGAAACAAGTGGAGATCAATTGAACTTCTAAAAATATGTAAAAGCTTAGAATTATCTTTATATCTCCTCACATGCTCGACAATCAACTTAGACTCATCACTAAGCATTCCATATGAATCATGCTTAATCAAATCTAAGAGTTTGGGATAAATGGTTTTAACATAATGACTCATGTGCCTAAGCCATTCATTGACATTTGAACCATTAAAGCGAGGAGGAAGAGAAGACATATGACTATCAGACATGATGCTCAATGAAACTCGCTGAGGGATCATTCTAAAGGTCGTTAGACCTAAGAAGATAGAGCCGAGGCTCTGATACCAATTGTTGGTCCCGGGGTAGGCGAGCGGACAAGAAGGGGGGTTGAATTGTCCCCCACACGATATGACAAATTAAAATCTTACTTAGCGGAATTAACAACTTTGATGAGATTGAAGAAATTAAACTAAGGAAGGTAAACTTAGTTCTCTCAATCTCATCATTCACACACGATCAAGATAAATGGATTTAGCTATTAAGCACAACCACAATGCAAACCACAATACACAAGGGTTTTTAAGATTTTCAGTCGACCGGCCCAGTGCCACCGGTCGACCGAACGCCCTGAAGCCTCCAAAATTAACTTTCGATTTTAATCTCGTGGAGAGGAATCTTCACCCAATTGCTGCCCCCAATCAAGGAGGAATTCATGGATCTGGTCTGGGGCTTGTCCATGGACCATTCAAGGGTTATAAAACATCTATTTGGAGTCATAAAACTCTAACCATCTAAGATATCTAAAGGGAGATCAAGGGGAGAGGCTATCAAAGGAAGGAGTGGGTACTGTAGCTACATGAACAGTACTTCGTGCAGCAAGATCTTCATCCATCTCCAAGGTGTTTCAAGCCAAATCTGAAGCTAGCAACCTCCGAGGGAGTGAAGAAGCAAGCAAGCATTCAAGGAAGATCAAGGGGAGGCCGTCCAAGCAGGAAGAAGGGAAGAAGTAAGTAAGCAAGCAAGAGATCAAGGGACGACTACCAAAGGGTGAAAGAACAAGATTTTCACATCCCATCCAAAGCCATTCAAGTGAAGCAGGAAGCATCGTTCCAAGTTCTACATCATACACTCAGTGAAAGCCAAATCAGGAGTTTTCTAATATGTGCCTCATTGCCTTTGTCTTTTGGGCGTTACATTTGTGTTCCTCATAAACTGAAAACATTTGTGTGTGTGAGGATCATTGTGGATCCGTGGTGGTGTGTGTGGGGGTGGTGTGTGTGATCATTGTGTTCTATTCGTGTGTTTGTACGTAGGTCTTCTTAGATCTGCATGTGTGTGTGTGGATCTATTTAGATCCGGTCGATTTAGTGTGTGGAGTGCTGCATCTGTCGCAGCGTGTGTGTGTATTTTTGATCTGGTTTTCGGATCGTATTGGAGACCTCATCTCCGTGTGTATGTGTGTGTTGGGGTGCGTCCCCGTGTGTGTGTGGGCAGGCGTCGTCTTGCGTGTGTGTTTGGAGCTTCGTCTCCATTTGGGGATTTATCCCCGAGTGAAGCCTCACCGGGTTTGGTGAGGGGTGGACGTAGGACTACCGTCGTTGCTTCCGAACCACCTTAAAAATTGCTGTGCAGTGTGGTTTGAATTGTGTGGTTTGATCCATTTCCTCTACCTCCATTCCACATGAGTGTTAATGTAAATTGTTGTTCTTGATTTATCTACGTATATCTTGTTTAATCCATATCATCATCATTTAAGTTTTATAAATCCAATTTGTGAACAAACTATTTTGAACCTCTTGATTAGCATTGTATCACTTATTTTAAAAAGGCCAAAAGTTTTCTTAAAATTGGTAAACACCCAATTCACCCCCCTATTGGGTGTCATTGATCGCGGGACTTCAAGTTCCTTAATCAACAAGCATTCATTTGACTTCCAAATGTGAACATTGAAGTCATCCTTCAACTCATCAACCAAGATGTATACATGTTGCTCAATGAAACATACACATAAGCACAATCGTTTTGTTATCATTAAAATCAAACACCAAACATCAACTAGTGGATGTAACAATCTCCTCATTTTTGATGATGACAAAACGATGTGTGCGATAGTTCCAAAAGATAGAGTAGAAGCATTTCAATGAGTCATTATGAGAATGAAAGATAAGGCATTCAATCACATTCTCCCCCAAAGCTACTCTCTCTCATTAAGCATAAAATATTAAGCAAAGCATATTGAGCACACAACCAACATTCTCCCCCTTTTTGTCATCTACAAAAAAGACATAGGGGCTATATGACATGATTTGAACATGTTAGGCTTGACGGATACCAATTATTGCTAATTAATGGCCCAAAGATATGAAGTTTCACTTCATGAGAGTTGGCCCCGAAGATATGATATCATTTCTTATACCAATTGTTACTCATTGTTGGCCCAAAGATATGATATCAAATGTTGTTCAAATTTGTGGAAGATTTATACAACATTAAGTGTTCACAATGATGCATTTCAAAATATTCACTATATGCATGCTGAAAATGTCAAATTTGACTTTTATCTTCCAAATGCTAAGTGTATGCACTCTGTCCATGCTGAAAATGCCAAATTTGCAACTATGCACATCATGAGCTTCAACATCCAAATGTAAAGATTATGCTTGGAATTAGATCAAAGAGGAATGCATGAGCATGCAAGCACACAAGTACAATCATCATGCATACAAATATTACTTATAGTAACTCCCCCTTGATGAGGCACGGGTTAATGAAGAAGCAGGTTATTCAAATTCAACATGTAAAACATGAAGCATATCTAAAAGAGTTTTGCATACTCAACTAGAAGTACTACATAAACCATGAATGTAGACAAATTCATAGTATACATTCATCACAAAGATACCGATATGTGAAATGTGATGCATGAACAATGAGCTTCAAAATATATGGATATTCAGATTTTCTAAAGAACACTAGAAGGTAATCTCCTCTCTACACTTTCACTTTAGATTCTCGACTTTCGGTAGCTTCGCACAACCCCTTTTCTTGATTCTTTTAATGGACTTCACCGTTCGGTGCGAGTTTCCTCATATGTCTCAATGGAGATTCCCAGCTACTAGGATTTGTCATGCATGTGGATTTTTACTTTACCTTTTTGCGCGAGTTTCCTCATTTATTTCAGTGAGGATTCCCGGCTACTCGACCCCACATTCCACTTATTAAATTTTGTGGGATAGGTAGCTTTTTCCTCATGATTACTCTTTAATGTCTATGTAGATATTCAACTTTCCATTAAAGTGTTGGAAAGAATTTCTCAAATCCTTATCAAATAAAGTCATTAAATTCATTAAGTGCAAAAGTGTGGGGGTAATGTTTTATTTCACATGTATAAAATGAATTTGACATGACACAGCTATGACTCCCCCTAAATGTATACACGGTCGGAAATGAATCCTCCCCCTTAACGTATGACATGAATCACATATGAATAAAATCACTGCAATGTTATTTAGGAAGGAGGTGAGGCCTTAAAATAGTCAAGAGAAGGTTTCATAGGCTAAATACAAGCAAACATGCATGGATTTAGGAACCATTCATACAAGCATTCAGGAGTTAAGATATGCATGAGACTCGTATTCACAATGATATGCAGAGTCTATGAATGATATGCAAAAATGCCAAAGTAATCTTGTTATGCATGTTTTCAATTTATGTGCATGGACTTGAACATTTAAGAAAGCATGAAACCAATATATGCATGAGATAGATTTTCAATGAATCTAGAACTGAACCATGAGTATTTTATTTCAGATTTTTTCATGATGAACCATTTTCTTTAGAACTTAAAAGTTCAACCATGATCATTCAAAATAATTTTTAGATTGGATATGAGCTTCAGTTTGAACATGATATGACTTATGTGTTTGAACATGCAAAATGCAGTTTGGATGCGCATGATCAAGTTTCCAACAACTTTCAACCAGAGTTTGATAATCAAGCAAGATAAGTGTTTGAACATCTATAATCAAGATAAAGATTTTTGAACATGTCAAACAACTTATCACCAATTCAAGGCAACCACACAAAGTCATTGAGCTTTAAACTGAGCCAAGGTCAACATTCAATACCAATTGTTGCATTAATGATCAAGCAATTTCACAGTTCAGAAATTTTACATTTTTGAAACAAGAAGCTTTTTTAGATTTAATTTGAAAGCTATACAAATCAAAGGTAAATTGATTTCATTCAAAATACATGAATCCTCATAAGCCAACCAAGTTGAAATTTTGAATATTGGTATAAGGTGGAGGTCTTGATCCGAAGATCCAACTCACACATAGTGACAGTTTCCTGACAGACTTAATCTGTCATTTCACATATCATAATTTGATATACCAATTGTTCATTCATGAAAGCTTGTTTGGTTTGTGAAGAAATCAAGACATGATACTATAGCATAACAAAATAGCAGAAGCAAAAACATCAAAACCATCAAATTTGACAGTAAGACAAGCAAGGTCGGGGTTTTACCAAACAAGTGTGCCTTGTTCCATTTTATTGGAACCCCTTTCAATTTTTATTTCCTCAAGGCACACCTAGATCAAAGCCAACTCATTCGACACATTTTGGCACCCAAGTCTTTTTGGGTCCCCGGAGGTTAGTAGCATTCTTGGCAAGCATATTTTTCATCTTTCTCATTGCCTCCAAGTCATCACTCTTCATGATCCTGTAATCCTCAATAACATGTCCATGGTTTCCATAATAAAAGTATTGAGGAGTAGGAGCAGTTCTAGCAAAGGACTTCCTTTTAGGAGCATAAGAGTTTTCAAATGCATTCCATCTTCTATTTTCATAATATCTATATTTAACAAAATTAGACCTAGAATTCATTCTAGAAGCATAGAAATTATCTATTTTTAAAAACCAACAGTCTTTCATTACATGACCGTACTTCCCACAATGAAAATAACAAGGGGGTGTG
The DNA here is from genome assembly GCA_022559845.1 of Amorphophallus konjac. NCBI lineage: Eukaryota > Viridiplantae > Streptophyta > Magnoliopsida > Alismatales > Araceae > Amorphophallus > Amorphophallus konjac. Next base: position 293,132,853 of record CM040126.1, on the reverse strand, counting down.
AGTCTACGGAATGACTTCTCATTATTTGCATGAGTTTTGGTAAACAAGTTTTTCTTATAGGATGCAAACTTTGAGCATCAAAAATATGTTCATTTCTGAATTTTCTTTGAAAATCAAACTTAGCATTCATGGTACGATAATCATCATTTTATTTCACAAAGTAATTATCCATCACATAGCCAAGTTTGTGACAATAGAAGCAAGAAACATTTCTTTATCTTTTGAAAAAAGATTTATCATTGCATGCATTTTGATCATCCATTTTCATGACAACACAATCATCCATTTCATGGCCATGCATGTCACAATAAAAGTATAACATTTGATTTCATTTTTCGCCCGCCCTGAATTTTATGAAATCTATTTTACATTGTGGGCTTTGTGTTGACATTTTTATTTTTCGTAAAACTATTTTCAAAAATTTTCTTTTGAGCATTTGAAGGAGGTGCTTTTAAAGTACTTAGAATGTCAGATGCATGAATAAAAGAGATTTTTAATTTATTTTCAAAAGATTTTTTATTGACCGGGGTGTATCCAAGACCTTCCTTTTAAAAATTCACTTTAACACCCAACACATTATCCAAATTTTTTTTCTCCTTCATAAATCTAGACAAATCATCTTTTAACCTTTTCACCTCTTCTTCTAGATCAGAAATATGTAATTCAGCATTTGTGATTTCTTCTTCGCATGCAGACACTTTATCACTTAACAAGCAATTTACTAATTTGAAATTTTCATTTTCTTCCATGACTTTCTTATTTTTATCATTTATAACATGCAGTTTTTCAGTTAAGTTTTCAAGAACTTTCTCAGTTTCAGCAAACTTTGAAATCTTAACATGCAATTGTTCATTTTCAGATTTCAACAATAAATTTTCTTTTTCAAGTTTGTCAAGACTTTTCAATCTACCTTCAAGTAAAGAATTTTGGATTAGCATGGTACTATTGTTCTTTTTAAGCTCTTCATTTTCATTCATGATGCCCTTGCTATCAATTTCAGAATTAAGCAATTTTTCAAATATTTTCTCATCATCAGAAAGAGAGGCTAATTTATTTGTTAAGCTTTCCTCATAATTCTCAAGTATGGAGATTTTAGACATCAAAAGTTTGTTCTATTCACTTAAGTCATGACAATCATTTTCAGAATCAAGAGATGTATTAATTTTTTTAACTGTCTCAATCTCTTCATTCAAGCAAGAAATCTCATCGGAATACAACTCAACTTTGGATTCCATATCTTCAATTTTTGACTTCAAATCTTCAATTTTTAACTCCAAAGTTTTACAATTTTCACAAGGGGAATTAGCATGCACATGGTCACATGAAGCAGAAGTATTCACAACATCTTCAATTTTCTTTGTCAATTTCTTGTTTTCATATTTGACCTTTTTGTATCTACCTAACAGTTCTTCATAAAGGTCCATTAACTCTTCAAAAGAAATTTTCTCACCTTCCGAGTCTTGCTCGGAGCTTTCCTTGCTTGTTGTATCGTGCTTGTCGGCCATCAAGCAGTCAGAGTCCTTTCCGTTACAGTTCACAATCAAGCATGTCAATATTTCCCTGGCCATCTTGCAGGAAGAAACAAGTGGAGATCAATTGAACTTCTAAAAATATGTAAAAGCTTAGAATTATCTTTATATCTCCTCACATGCTCGACAATCAACTTAGACTCATCACTAAGCATTCCATATGAATCATGCTTAATCAAATCTAAGAGTTTGGGATAAATGGTTTTAACATAATGACTCATGTGCCTAAGCCATTCATTGACATTTGAACCATTAAAGCGAGGAGGAAGAGAAGACATATGACTATCAGACATGATGCTCAATGAAACTCGCTGAGGGATCATTCTAAAGGTCGTTAGACCTAAGAAGATAGAGCCGAGGCTCTGATACCAATTGTTGGTCCCGGGGTAGGCGAGCGGACAAGAAGGGGGGGTTGAATTGTCCCCCACACGATATGACAAATTAAAATCTTACTTAGCGGAATTAACAACTTTGACGAGATTGAAGAAATTAAACTAAGGAAGGTAAACTTAGTTCTCTCAATCTCATCATTCACACACGATCAAGATAAATGGATTTAGCTATTAAGCACAACCACAATGCAAACCACAATACACAAGGGTTTTTAAGGTGATTCGGGATCACGACGGGCTCCCTACGTCCACCCCTTATCAAACCGGTAAGGATTCACTCGGGGAAAAATCCCCAACACGGAGGCGACGCTCCAAACACGCAGGACGACGCCTATACACACACACATGGGGACGCACCCCAACACGCACACACACGGAGATGAAGTCTCCAACACGATCTGACGACCGGATCACAAACACACACACACACACACACACACACACACACACACACACACACACACACACACACACACACACACACACACACACACACACACACACACACACACACACACGCTGCAACAATCCCAGCATAATGAACACACACGATCGCACACCGGCAATCAAACCACACACATATTTCACCAAGTTCAGAAAATCAAAAACAAATATTCAAGATATGCTCAAACTGAATAGAACTCATGAAAAACACCACAAATGAACAGATAAACTATGTAGATCATATCCCCCTTGATTTACAAAGCCAATGGAAGCCGCTTCTTCTTGATGCGTAGTCAGACGGGGATGATTTTGACGTCCTCTCGAGCTTCCCTTCAAGATGCTCCCTTTTCTCTTCTTTGACAATCTCCAAAGACACCTTGGAGTAGATCAAATTCTCTAGGCTTCTTCTCCTTTTCTTCTTCCTCCTTTTCCTTGGCCTACAAGATAGAAAGAATGAGCATTAGTGTTTTTTTTATATCAAATTCGTAGGTCACATATGTAAATATATAGGAGACATCAAAAGACTCATATACCCTACACAAAACCCATGGAAAACCCCTCTAAGATATGTATAATAACCCTAGGGGCAAAGGGGTAACAATAGGATCCATTTGGATAGAGTTTAGATGGTTTTCGGATTCCCGTTATTGGGTTTTTGCCGCAATTGGTCGACCGGTTGCAAGGGTCGGTCGACCTAAATGTCACAGACCCAGAAACCAGCCTCTCTGGCTAGTTCGGTCAATCGAACTCTGTAGCTTTCCCAGCTTGCAGAATTCAGTCCCTTAACTCCATTACCAGCCCATTAAAGTCTATGTCATTAAGCTCCTTTGATCTTGGAGGGTTTATACTAAGGATCTTAACCTGCAAACCATAAGAAAAATTATTAGAACTTTAGCTCAATAATCCATATGATAAATGCATGAAATACATACATGAAAGCCCATAAACTAGGTGCATGTGAACACTTTGAAATACAAATGTTATAAGCTAAAGATCAAGAAATATATCTATGCATGTGAACAAAGTATGAGTACCATTTAACCAAATCTACCAAGGTTCACATGATTTGATTAGGCATGTTGCACGCTCAATTCCTCATGAGAGATATGCATGAAGGACATTCATCATCCTTAAGAGCTCAATGAAGAGATATGCATGTGAACTCAATCAAAACAAGACTTTTAACTCCTCATGAATAATATGCATAGAAATCATTCAAGGCCTTACAAAAGTCTCATGAAAACTCATCTCAGAAGGACTCTTCATCACAAACTCCACGATCATGACAAAGTTTAAATCGTTATGTATCTAGGCAATAAAACCATTATCATACCAACTTCCACTTAATTATGCATGACAATCTTGAACATGTAGCTAAGCAAGTACAACAAAAGGGGGAGGCGAGTGTACCTCCACGCTCGGGGCGTGGGGAAGCCGTCCCGGCTGAGATCCGGAACTCCCGGTACATAAATAATTATTAATTACAGAACTGATTCTACAGCCCACTCCACGCAGGGAGGTAATAGGCGACGCGTGGGGTCCGGGAGCACCAATCTCGGGTTGTCGGGCAGCAGTCGGTGGTGCTCGGGCGGACGCGGTCGGCCGGTTCAGCTCGGTTCACTCGAGCCCGCAGGAGAGCACGTGGGACTGTCTGCTAGTACGGTGACGTCCGGGGGGGCTCCTGGCTACAGCGACTTGCGGGGGCATCTCTGGAGTGTCCCGGGTCGATCCCTGGGAGCGGCGGTCACCGGAGTGCAGTCGGGTGATTTCTTGGGATTTATTTTCCAAGGCTGTCCCGCAGCTCTGCTTCAGGCCAGATCTGCGCACTCTGACGAGAACGGTTGGTATGGCCAGCTCCAACGTCAGATTGAGACGCAATGGGTACCGTTGGAAAGAGAACTCAAAATCCTACGACATACTGGACCACCAGATCCATCCAAAGGCTGGATTAGAAATGAAAATAACTGGAAACTGACTGAGCACACTGTCCCGAAACACAGAACAGGCAGGGCAGAACATGAACTGCCTGTTCAAGGGGTTTGACCGAAAATTACATGAAATATTTAGGACCTGGGAATTTTATGGTGGAAAGAAGGGAGGGTGGTGGTGACGCACAAAGTTTTTTTATAAGTTTCTAACAACGTTTGAGGGGTGAGAAACTTGGGCTACCAGGATCTATTTCACAGATCTGTACACAGGCAGACTTTGAGGGGGGAAAACAAGAGGCTGGGAAAGTGGGCAAACGGGCTCATATCAGCGTGAAAATAAAACTGGGATTGACTGATGATAGGGGGAACCTACGCTCAAAATTTAATCATGATCCAATGGTTAGATCTCTCGTATGAGCTTTTTCACCGAGCTGCTGTCGTGCAACTCCGTATTTCGGGGCAGTAGATGGTGGCCGGCTTGTGGTGGCTCGACGGCGGCACGAACGGCGGCGGCAGCGGCAGTGATTGATCACAGCAAGTAGAGGGAGAGGGGAAGAGGAAAAATTTTGAGAGTGATAGAGGATTTAGATCTAGATCTGAAGAAGATTGGAGGAAGAAGATGAAGAACACCAAGAACAAGGAGAGAGAGGGGGGTGCGCCCAATGCACTTCTTCAAATTAATTCTTCATTAATATTCATCCAAATACAACAAGAGACATTATATATTCAAACCTTAGACCTAGACAAATGACCTAGAATACCCTTGGTCAAGGGAGTATAATGGGAAAATGGGATAAAAAAGGATTAAACAAATCCCCCATGTGGAGACAAAAGAGGGGGCGCCCCTCTCTCCAAGTCAACAAAAGGGGCTTGTTTAATTTAATCCCTTTAGACCATATTAATCCCCCCTTGGACCAAATTAAATCAAAAATATAAATACATGGTCAATTATTCTACCATTGACCCAATATAAAAATCCAAGATAATACAACCCAAATACATGCTAAATACACACCAAATATGACCAAATACGTATACCGTACTGGAGAGGGGGATTTCTGTAGCCCATCTAAGAACAGCCAAACCAGGTCCATCAGGATCAAATGAGGCCCAGCTCATCCAAGTGACAGCCCCACAGGGCCCACTTAGGCTAAAAAACCCAATGAGATTACTCGGGATCAAATCTTTCCTCGGCGGCCCTTAGGCTCGGAAGGCCCGAGCGTCGGTCAGAACGGAGGAAGACCCATGCCCGAGTTATCCCCTCACTGGGATAGAGGCAAGCACTCAGCGCCTACTCCAACTTATCTTCATCCGAGCTATGCCTATCGCCCGGATGGGGTTGGCACCTTTTATGCTCGGCTCGACCGATGATTGCTTATCTACGCTGCCGTTGACAGCCCTTTATGAGCAGGAGTTTGTGAGGATAAGGGATCCATGATCCCTCAAGACTATAAAGATCCCATGATGAGGACGTAAAGACCCCACGATGAGGACTTAACTCCCGCCTGAAACTCCTCAGCTTACGGTACTCATGAGGCAAGCACACTATATAAACCTGGCACTCCCTCCAATGAAAGGTAAGGGCAATACACGCCTAAAATTCCCTGAGCAGGAACCACTTCACCACCTTGGTGTAGGGGGATCTCGTGCACCTCTTTCTTCCTTCCTTCATATCTTCCACCATTGCTCTTCTGACTTAAGCATCGGAGGGTTTTCCCCAGGGAAACTCCCCTGGGCCCCCTGATCTGTTTCCCTTTCTCTACAGTTCATTGTTCGGTGATCATCTACCCCGCTCAGGAGCCGCACGAGATCATGCCCCTTCATCTGGCACCGTCTATGGGAAACGACCGAAGAGCAAGTATGGTGCGAAGAAGTTCAGGGAGGAGGTCCACCGGCGACAGGGGAAAGGCCATGGTGGCGGCGGGAGAAGGCCCCTCTCAAGCCTCACAAAATCCCCCCTCCAATGCTAGCACCCCCGCCGATGGACCGCCCCCTCCCGCCGCGGTGGTAGGGGTACCGCTTAACGGTGGTGCTGACACCTTCCAAGCCCTTAACGCGAAACTAGATGTCCTCGTGGAACTCATGAGGACTCAGGCGGCCAGGGATGGAAGGTCACGCGCCCCTCCGGAGAGCACCTCCCCCCCCCCCCCCGGGAGAACATGTCCCAGCACACCGCCGGAGGCCGCTTCACCCTCCGAGGGCAGCAGCTTATTCGCAACAAGACAGGAGGACCTTCATAAGCCCCCCCTCCGGAGCAAGAGGCCTCCTCCACACCGAAACGGGGGAAACCGAGGGCACGCCATCCACACCCAGAGACCAAAGTCACCAGGGAGCGCCAGGACAGCCTACAATCATGCCCCCTTAGCCCCACGGCGCAACAACAGCCGAAGCTGTCCCTTCGTCTACGAGAGTTCGAGAGGCGCTTCGCAGCGCAGGAGCGCGCGTTATGAGCCTTGCAGAAGACCTCTCCACTAGAGGACGAGGAGAGATCCCCGTTCTCGACTATATCTTGAAGGCAGCGGTATCTCCCAGAACCTCCATCCCGACCTTCTAGCCTTACCACGGCCAAGGTGACCCGGCCGACCACTTCGACAGCTTCGACGCCCTGATGACCCTTCACGGGTCGTCCGACGCCATCAAATGCCGAGCTTTCACGACCACCCTGGTCCAAGGCACCCAAGCATGGTTTCGGGCCCTCGCCCCCGGATCCATCCGAGACTTCAAGCGGTTTGGGCGAGTATTCAAGGAGAGTTTCACCGGTAGCGGCCCCCCGAGGTCTGTACCGGGGCTTTTGGCTCTCAAACAGGCGCAAGGGGAGAGACTCGGGCTTACATCACCCAATTCAAATCGAAAGCCCTGAGAATCCCCCGCCTGGATGTAGCCTTGGCCATAACCGCGCTGACCAGAGGCACCCAGGACGAGAACCTCCGCCACGAACTTGTCCTCCACCCTCCCTCGACCCTTGTCGAGCTAGTGACTCTGGCCTTACGCCATGCTGAGTGCGAAGAAGTTCTCAGCGCGTGCCGAGGCATAACCGGCTCGGGTCGGGAGGGGGACAAGAAGCGAGCACCCGAGTCAAGCTCGGGCCAAGGAAAGAGGCAGAACTAAGACGGGGAGCACAAAGAACCATCCTGGAAGTACGAGCGGTACACTCCCTTAACCGCTCCAGTGTACAAAATATATGAAGACATCAAAGGCTCGGGCCTCCTCCTCCAACCCGAGCCGATGAGGTCGAAAAGCCGCAATCGCAGCAAACATTGCATGTTCCACAGTGACCACAGGCATCACACCGGCTATTGCCACCAGCTCCAGGATTAGATCGAGCATCTCGTCCGCCAGGGACACCTATCCCGGTTCGTGGCCAGGAATAAGGAAGACCGAGGCGCCCCAGAGGAAATCGACAACGCCCCTTGCGGGGTCCATATCAATGTCATCGTCGGAGGAGCTGCATCTGGAGGAGATAGTGGTCGAGGAAGGAAGCGTCATGCTGAGCGGGAGAGCCGAGCCATCGAGCCTCCCAAGGCCCCGCCAAGTGAGCCTCAGGTCATAGTCTTCTCCGACCGAGACCTGGAAGGCCTGACCACCCCGCATGATGACGCCCTGGTCATATCGGCCACGATAAACCATTGTAACGTAGACAGGATTCTAGTTGACAATGGAAGTGCCCCCGATATATTATCCTATGAATGTTTCCTTGAGATGGAGGAGGATCCGTCTAAGCTCCGCCCGATCCGAACCCCCCTATGTGGGTTCAATGGCCAGGACACTTATCCCGAGGGAGCCCTAAGCCTACCAGTTACTCTTGGCACCCCACCCAAGACCGTTACGGTTATGGCGGACTTCATAGTGATCAAGGGTATGATAGCATACAATGCAATCTTCGGCCGAGGAATCCTCAGCCGAACGAAAGCAGTGCCTTCTACCTAACACCAAAAGATGAAGTTCCCCACCAAAAATGGGATGGGGGAAGTCCGAGGCAACCAGGCCATGGCCAGAAGGTGCTACAATATCTCGGTTGAAGCCACAAGGCCAGACGGGAAGAACAAGGCCCCCCGAGAAGTCGAGGAATAATCCGCAACCGCCGAGCCTGGAGGCGAATTGCTAGCGGTTTTCCTAAACGACGACCCAACTCTGGGAGTGAAGATTGGAGCCGACCTAACATCTAAAGTCCAACAGCAATACAAAGAGTTTCTTTCCGCGTACATCCGAGTCTTTGCATGGTCTGATGATCAACTCCCTGGGATACCAGAGGAGACGGTGATGCATAAGCTCAACCTCGATCCAACCATCAAAGTCGTACAACAACGCAGAAGGAAGCACGCGCCAGAGAAGCAGACGATCATTAAGGAGCAAGTCATCAAGAGGCAAAAGACTGGTCTTTTTAGACCAGTCCCGCACCCGACGTGGCTGGCTAACATCGTCCTGGTGCCAAAAGCTTCGGAAAAATGGCGAATGTGTGTGGACTTCACAGACTTGAACAAGGCTACTACAAAGGACTGCTATCCCTTATCGAGCATCGACCAACTGGTTGACTCAACCTCGGGCAACGAGATACTCAACTTCCTGGATGCCTATTCAGGTTACCATCAGATCAGAATGAATCCAGAAGACATCAAGAAGATCGCCGTTATCACCGACTTCGACGTATACTGCTACACCCGGATGCTTTTCGGGTTGAATAATGCTGGAGCCACATACCAGAGGCTGGTCAATCATATGTTCGAGGGACAGCTCGATCGAACGTCGAGGCCTATATTGACGACATGCTCGTGAAGACCCTTAAGGCCGAGGACCACTTCACCAACCTAGCTGACACCTTCGACACCCTCCTAAAGTACAACATGAAGCTCAATCCTGCCAAGTGCGCCTTCGGAGTTAGGTCCGGGAAATTCTTGGGCTTCTTAGTCACCCAGCGTGGGATCGAGGCCAACCCCGACAAGCTCCAGGCCATCCTGGACATGCGCCCACCCACCTGCATCAAAGATGTTCAACGCCTTACTGGGCGCATTGCCGCGCTCAGCAGATTCCTGTCCCGCGCGGCTGAACGATGCCTACCCTTCTTCAAACTGTTGAGGGGGCCTAAAATGGCATCTGCTACATTCGCGTGGGACGAGGAATACCAAAAAGCATTCGCCGAGCTTAAGGAGTTCCTGGCTTCGCCTCTGGTGCTTTCCAAGCCCGTCCCAGGTGAAACCTTGCATCTCTATCTCTCGGTGACTCCATCTACAGTTAGCTCGGTCCTAGTCAGAAATGACTCGGGAGTCAAGAGACCGGTCTACTACACCAGCAAGGTGCTCAATGAGGCTGAAAGAAGGTACCCCACAACCAAGAGACTCGTGCTAGCGTTGGTTACCTCGGCTAAGCACCTCCGACCCTATTTCTAAGGGCACTCCATCACTGTGCTGATCGGCGAACCATTGAAGAGGATCCTCGCTCACCCTGAAGCCTCAGGACACCTCGTCAAGTGGGCCATCATGCTCGGGGCCTACGATATATCGTACCGGCCTCGCTCGGCTGTCAAAGGCTAGGTGCTCGCTGACTTCATCACCGAGAGCACCATCCCTACTGAAGAAAGATCTCCGTCCGCGCCCAGGCCGACCTGGGAACTGTTCGTCGACGGATCCTCCAACTCAGTCGGAAGCGGCACCGGGATCCTCCTGAAGTCTCCCGAAGGAGCAGAGCTACAGTACGCCCTGAAGTTCAACTTCCAAGCATCTAACAACACTTCCGAGTATGAGGCCCTCATATCGGGAGCCCGCATGGCCCGGCGGTTGGGGGCTGAGCGAGTCAGGATTCACACTGACTCCCAACTGGTCGCTAGCCAGGTCAATGGCGGTTATGAAGCTCGAGAAGCACCGATGATCAAATACCTCCAGCTGGTCAAGACCGTGGCACAACAATTCGAGAGTTTTGAGGTAGTCCGAATAGCTCGGGAGGAAAACTCCCGAGCGGACGCCCTCTCTCGGCTGGCCTCCTCTCTTGACCCCGGGGGTACTCGATCGGTCCTTCTCGAAGAGCTAGAGCGGCCGAGCATCGATTCGGAGCTCCTAGCTCTTGACTCGGCCTCCCCAAGCGACTGGCGTACCCCGTACCTGTCGTGGCTCCAAGATTCTCAGGAGCCCCCCAACCCTCGGGAAGCCCAAACATTGAAGTACCAAGCTCGGCAATTCATCACTCTGGATGGAGCTCTCTACCGGAGATCCTTCTCTGATCCTCTCTTGAAGTGCCTCAACACTGACGAAGCCAACCGAGCGATCGAAGAAGTTCAAGAAGGTCTGTGTGGAGTGCATTTAGGAGGTAGGTCGCTCGCCAGGATCTTGCTACGGCTAGGTTATTGGTGGCCCACTCTACAGCGTGACTGCTCGACCTACACACAACACTGCGACTGGTGCCAGCGATTTGACCACTTGGTCCATCAGCCAGCAACGGAGCTCATCACCCTAGCCGAGCTTTATACTTTCGCTCGCTGGGGAATCGACATCCTCGGGCCATTCCCCATGGCCCAGGCCCAGAAAAAGTTCATTATCGTCGCCATCGATTACTTCACTAAGTGGATCGAGGCCGAAGCCACAGCAAGGATCACCGAGACAGTCGTCTGGAATTTTGTCTGGAAGTCGATCATCTGTCGTTACGGCATCCCCCGGGTGATAGTAAGCGATAATGGTTGGCAATTTAATTCTCGTTATTTCGAGACAGATGTGTCGACTTGGGCATTCGCAATCACTTCAACTCGGTCGCCCACCCTCAGGCCAACGGGCTGGTCGAAAATGCCAATAAGACTATCTTAAAAGGCATCAAGACTAGGCTCGGCAAAGCCAAGGGTAGTTGGCATGAGGAATTGCCGAACGTACTTTGGTCACACAGAATGACTCCCAGAACGGCAACCGGTGAAAGCCCCTTTCAGCTGGTATACGGTACCGAGGCCGTGATCCCGTTGGAGATTGGCAACCCCTCCCTCTGAGTCATCTGCTTCTCATCCGAGGCAAACGACCAGACACTTCTCGAAAACCTCGACCTAGCAGATGAAGTCCGAGAGATTGCCAGCATCCGAGCAACAGAATACCAATGTCGCCTCACTCGATACTACAACGCCAAAGTCCGAGATAGACACTTTCAACCGGGAGACTTTGTCCTCAGGAAAGCCGAAGCCTCTCGACCACTTGAGGCGGCGGGCAAGTTATCTTCTAATTGGGAAGGCCCCTACCGAGTGGTCGAGACGCTAGAAAAGGAGCATACCGTCTATCCACGATGGAAGGAGAGCTCATCCCTCGGACCTGGAACGTGACTACACTACGCAAGTTCTACTTCTGAATACTGAGCATTATGTAAACGACATGAGATAAAACAAAAGCCTCATTTCTTTTATTCAAACAACTCGCTTGTACATCAGGAAGGCCGAAGCCAAGAAAATACATGTCAAAAAAACAAAAAATTCATCTGGCGCCGCCGTATGAGCCCATCGCTCGGCTGACTAGGTTGACCTTCCTGCGTCCAGCCACTGACTCTGCCTCGTGTAGAAACTGGCTCGGATAAAGGGTAGTCGTCCCCATTGGCTCGGGCAGCTCGGGACAAGGGTGACAGAGGGACTAGGATGGAGAAGGCTACCTTCCAAGTTGAACTTGGAAGAGAAAGGGGAGAGGGAACGCATATGAAAGCATCCTCCCCGCCAACATGCCAACTCTTTGGAAGGAAGAGAGTGCAGGCACCCTCCGAAGAGTGAAAGAAATGATGAGAAGAGCAGAAGAGGGAAAAAGAGGCTGCGGGGGGGAAAAAGAAACCAGCAGAGCTGGACGGGGAGGCAGGGGAAAGCCCGGGAAGGAGGGAGCTTGATTGGCTTCCTCCTCCCCTCTATGGAGTGAGCAGGAAGGGACGGGCGGCAGGGATGCCTAATGCCCCCATCCGTCCACCATCTCGCCCCCCTACAAGTGCCGTCGGAACTGATAAAAAGAAGATGACGTGCCTCCACACGTCGGACCTTCTTCAAACCCGCCTGCCGGCCGTCAGACCTCCTTCAAACCCGAAGCAGCAAGGACTCTCTGCCCTCCGTCATCGGCAGCTTCATCTTCCGAAGCGTCTTCCATGCTCCAAATATATCGGCACAATGCTACGTGAAGAAAGAATGAGGAAAGACTGTCAGGAAAAACCCTAAGCGGTGGAGAGGAAGGGACGCCCTTCAGACCTTTTATAGGCGAAGGGTGGCTATTTGCCTTAAATGATTCTCTCCTCGAAAACACGCCAGAGGGATCTCTCTCTACGAACGGTCACCTCAAGCTTCTCGTTTCCGCCCCAGCGGGACACACGAAGCGGCCAAGCATTCAAAGCATGAGAAAAATGGAAAGACACCATGTCAGACGCTCACCCAACCATCAGGCGAAATCCACGCAGAAAGTATCGGCACTTTCCAACCACTGCAGATACGTTGAACAAAATACAGCAATGGTGATACAGAACATATAAGTCTTCGTCATAACGCTACTTGCCTTATCTATTTTTCTACACAAAAGAGAAAGTTTTTTCTTCAAAAGGAAAAAGACATACAAAAAGAGAAAGTAGAGCAGATACATCAGGCCTCTGGCCCACCTTGAAGCTCGAAGTGGAGGGCTTAGACGGTCTACCCCCGGAACCCTCGGCGACGGTCGACCCTGGCACTGACCCCACCGGCGTGGGAACTGCCTCGGTTGCGTGCCCTCCCGAGGCATCCGGAGTTGCCGACCCCTCAGACGAAGAGTCCCCGTGATCCTCTCATCCGGTACCGAAGCAGAGGAACTAGAGGATGACAAGTCCGAGTCATAGCATTGCCCGGACAGGAAGTCAACTACCCTGGACGCCTGCTCCTCGGCATAAGATACGGCCCGGTCGTAGCCTTGCTTGAACCCCTTGCGGATGCCCCGGTGAAGTGCTGACTCGTAGTAGGGAAGGGCAGTCTCCATAAGGTCGACCCGGAAGGCCTCCGAGCATTTGTACTGCTCGAGAGCCTCAGCCTCGGTCGATCCCACCCTACCAGCGAGCTCGGCCTTCTCCCGCTCCGCCTCGTCTAACTTTTGCTCGGCCTCAGCCGTCTACTTTTCGGCCTACACCGCCTACTTCTCCGCCTCAGCCCGATCAGCCTCGGCCTCCCACCGAAGGCGCTCGGCTTCATCCGCTCGATCCACCAGCTCTGCACGTTCGATCTCCCACCGGCCATCCAGCTCAACATGAACAAGGTGCTCCTATTCAAGAAGCCTATTCTTCTCTCGAGCGATTCGCGGGCCTTAGCTAGCTGCTCAGTTAGCATCCGGGTCTCCACCTGGCTCGACCGCGCCAGCTCCCTAATTGAGGAAAGCTCCCACCGAAGCCCATCACGCTCCTCGGCAAGCCGAGCCAACCTCTATCAGACCCACTAAGGGTCCAGGCCAGGGTCGCTCGCTCCGACTCTAACCGAGCGTACGCTTCTGCAAGAGTGGCCCCCATCTGGGCCAGGACCAAGCCGGCCTCCATAACTGCCCCAAGGGCCACGGAAGGGGAGTGCTACCTATCTCCCCCCTTCACCTTCGCGGCTATACCACGACACATTTGATACAGGGGACCTTGGATGCCGAGCGTCTCTAGGGCCGCCGGAATGGAGACCCCCTCTTCGATCGGCGTCCCGCCGGACGGCCCGGATCGAGCCACGATTTCGTTCGCCCCTGGTGCCTCGGTCGGTCGGGGCTGCGTCACTTTTTCTTGTGACCCCCCAACCTGGACCGGTTCGGCAACTACACCGCCACCTGGAGCATCACCCGCCTCAGTCATCGCCCCAATATTGGCCGTGGTCCCAGCGTCACCCACCTCGTCCACGGCCCCCTCGGCTTCTACCGAGGGGAGATCCGAGCCAGCACCGTTGCCAGTCGCAGGAGCATCCCCGGCCCCCTCATGATGTGAAACAGCCCAAGGTTGACTAAGTATGAGTTGATGACCCTAGGACCTAGACCCGCAAGCATACAAGCACTCCAATGATTCTCACGATAGCGACTTACTCACACGGCACACGCGATCACCCGGCGGGGCCGGGGGATGATGGCAAGGGTCTGAGGCTTGACCCAATGATTCTAAGTGACTTAATTGGCTTAGGCTGACCCCCAAAGGGCCTGGGATTCCCAACTTCGTGGGCGGCTGGCCCGCAGGGAGGGGTTTGGGTGGCACTCACTCCCGGTCCGCGGTGGACACCTTCAAAGTAGCATACAAGTTTGGGCTCTCTTCTCACCGTCCGATGGGCATGCGAAGTAATACTAAATTTGCAGAATAATGGCAATCAAGGATGGCATCAGATGCTCACCTGATCTATGTGAAAACACCGATCCCGCTCGGAGACGAGGGCGCGCCGGGAAGCGAGGGTATACACCCGATCGCTGTGGCGGTGTCGCTTGACCTGAAAATTAATGAAGTACAGCACTACGGCTCTCGCAGGAGGGATGATCTTGGGATGGGGATTAAACTTATTACAATCAAAACTACCTCCACGTAGGGAGGGGCCTTCAGCCGGCCAAGCGGAGTGGGGGAATTATGCAAGAAAACCCGACTTTCCGAGCTTTGCCGGTTCTGCCAATCTTCAGATTCGCTGGACAGGGTGTCGGTGATGACGCTACCACGGACTCCACGGAACTCAGATCTTGATGAAACTAGTGCCAAAAGTTTCCCAGCTGACCGAGGGTGATGTCTGATTTTTTGGGGAGGCTCTGAATCTTGGGGCTGATCGGGCCGGCGACTGGAACAGGACAGCAACGTTCTGTCTCAGGCTGGTGTAGAACTGGTGCAGTCTGTTGTAGAAGGTGATGCGGACTCTCCCGAACTCCAATTGAGACAAAACTAGCGGTGACGTGATTGTGGTCGGAGTAGCTTCGAGCAGGAGTTGACGGGCCCCAATCGGACGTCGTAGAAAAGAATGGTGGCCGATAAGTGGGGACAGGTCAAACCTGGACCCACAGGGGGCAGATTGCACACTCCGGCGAAGAAAATTGTAACTGGTAGCTCCGGTGGTCGATTGAGGTCCTTCTTCTTGGAGATGAAAGCTAACTGGACGTAGTTCCTGCCCTTCGAAAATGGCGCCCAGATCTTTAAGGAAGAAGCTGTGGTCGGACTGGAACTGAGGCTCTGGTTTCCTGCCTAAGGACTTCTGCGTGGTCAAGAGAGAATGGCTCCTGCGGACAGATCAGAGCTCGGATGTCGACAAAACTACCTTGCCTGGAAATCTCTCTGGACGACCTTTCCAGAGATATAGGCCTTGACACCAGGAGGATCAGGGAGCGGCCGAAGACGAAGCGACTTTCAGGCCCAACTCTGCTGCCTGCGACCTGCTACCTGGAACTACAATCTAGCAAGATTAAAGGGAGTGGGAGGGGGTTAGCATAGCTTGGAGTGATGGCTGAGGGTTTGGGGAGAGGGGAGGGACGTGGCTAGGGTCTCCAAGAGGTCTGGAGGGGCAGGAATGGGTGGAGAGGGAGCTGGATCTGCAAGAGGTGGTGGTGGGAAGGAGGATGTGCACTAGAGAGAAGGTGAGTGGGAGAGGAGGTGGGGACGAACTTGGGCTCTTGGGAGGGAACGGGAGGTCGACCTAGGGAGGTATGGGGAAGGGGAGATAGGAGGGAAATTTAAAATGGGCCTAGGGAGGAGGTCCTTCAGCCTTGGGGAGGTGCTTAGGGAAGTGGATGGGGTAGGTGGTGGTTGGGAGGTGGGGCTTGGATTGGTGGAACTACCTTGGGACAAGTTGTGGAGTAAAGATGGGTTATGGGGAGTTGTAGGGGAGTTAATGGAGGTAGGTGGGGGTTGGAGGTGGTTGGGAGGGGGAGGAGAGAGAGAAGGGTTCGCCCCCTTCTTGAAGAGAGAAAGGGAGAGAGATAATGAGAGAGAGGGAGAGAGGAAATATCTTTGATAGAAGAGAGTGGAGGTGGAAAAGGATTCTAATCAAATTCATTCATCAAAATTAAGTACATGAGGAGAGATGGGGCCTATATATATGCAACCATTCTTTACATGACCAAAATGTCCCTGTCAATAAGACAAAAGACCGAGCATATCCTAGACTCAATCCTATGGGCCCATAACTAAGGTAACAAGGCCCAATTAAGCATAACAAGGGAAATGGACTAGAACCACATGACTCAATAAAGGAAAATACATAAGATAGGACTCAATAAAATGAAAATACATAAGATGAGACTGAAGCTAACATGTGTAGATCATAGTCGATCCATATCAAGAATGTGCAAGCGACCCGAGCCAGAGGGAGTGTCGTGAGATGTCCTCATCAAATCTCCCGGGGTGGGGAGAACTCGACCCTGTCGAGTAGGGTCTGTCTGGCTGTAGTACCGCTCCAAAATGTCGGGGTCCAATCGCAGCAGGTCCTCCCGACTCACCCAAGTATCCTCTGTCGGGGAACGGTTCTTCCACCTAACCAGGTAGCGCTGATACACCTTGTGCCTAGTAATGATACTCTGCTCATCCAGTATTGCCTCTACCTGCTCTCGTCGGTCTCTCAAGCTATGAAGTGGAGTCCCACCAGGAGTGTCTCTCTCAAGGGGGGGTAAAGGCTCAAGCTCCTCACTAGGTTCCACCACGGGGCCCTTGTAGGGTACCAGGTCCGCCACATTGAAAGTAGGGTGTACCCCAAAACACTCAGGTAGGTCTAGCTCATAAGCATTACTGCCAAGTTATCTCAGAACTCGAAAGGGTCCCGAACCCCGTGCCCTCAACTTGGAGGCAGGTCCTGGAAGGAGCCGCTCCGTCCTCACCATCACCGAGTCTCCCACTTGGAACTCGCAGTGGCGCCGATGAGCATCTGCCCGCCTTTTGTAAGCCTCATTGCTCTTTCCTATATGCTTGCGAGAATGCGTATGCCATGCACTATGATGCGATGTTGGTGTGAAAAGTATGGTGTGCAAAGGTGGACCTGGGCAGCCAAATGTGGACCGATCACACTTTGATGCCATGAAGACTGTGACAGACTTAGGAGGGCCGGGACATCCATAGATTAACCTTTTATGCATGGGTGTGACAAATGTCGGGGGGCCCGGACATCCATGTATGCTCCTCTCATGCTTAAGACTTATGATGAATGAAGGTGGGCCAATATATCCGAATATGATCCACTTATGCTTCCTACTTGACATGTGGGTGATGTGAATGAGTGTACCCGACTTATGAATCATGTCAAATGGTGTGGTAAGCCTAGACACATGCATATTTATCCCAAAGGTGACTTCCATGTGCATAGATGTGGGATGACCTTTGAACTTCCATGTGAAAGGGTCAAAAGGATCTAGGAAGGTGGGCATTATGGAGAGGGGCTCTTCCTTGCTTCCTAGGCATATGTTGTCTATGGCGATGGTTCCCTTTGTGTGGCCTGAGTCTTGGAAGATGTGATCTTGGTCCAACATGGTTGGTTGGGGTAGGGAAATGTGAGTTGTAGGTAAGGTGGGTGTGTCACATGGGTAACTAGGCTCCCATTGGAAGGGATCAAAGGGGTCATGGACTGGGCTTCTTAGAGGAAGGAACTCTATGTTCACATGGTCTACGTACGATGGGTCATCCTTCCGCAAGGTAATTGGACCAAGGTCTTTAGTGGGCCAGTCGATCAAGGTACTTGGGATCTTAATGGGAGTGGAGTGGACCATGATGGGTTCTTCATCCATGGGAAGAATGAGAAGGAGGTCACTAGTGTAGCAACCAATGGTGAAGACTGAGGTGATAGAACCATCACATGGGTGGATGAGACTAAGTCTTCTTGGGTGGGCCGCTCCTAATGTCAATAAGCAAGTCAACTTTAGTTGCCATTCTAAACCCTTGAGGAGATCATCCCAACCATTTACCTCATAGTAGGATTGGAATGCGGTGTGATAGGAGTTAACGGGTGCTATTTGGAAAGGGTGTTCCATGGTTGGGGTTTGAAAGTACAAGGCATGAGGGATGGGATTTTGCTTGAGCCATTTGATGATGAGTTCTCCTATAGTCACCACGTTTTGGGTGAGATTGAGTGGTTTGGGGAAGTATGTGTTTGTTTGGACGGGGATGAGTTGATGTCCTTCCTTCTTATTGATAGAAGTATGGATTTCCTTAAAGGTGGGGAAGGGCTTTGGGTTGGTGTCCAATCCCAGGGATTTGGTCTTGTGGGTCGGGTTCTCCTCATGTTCACTCATGACCTCATTCATTCTTTGAAGTGGGTTGAGAGGGCATGGTGGCCGGGTATGGGGCTCCGGTGGGTGAGGGAACAAAATGTTGTTGAAACTATAGGCTCCCGGGAGATGTCGGTGATGAACTAGGCAAGACCAACGCAATGGGTGGAAGGTGGTATTCCGTTCATCAAGCCATTGTTTCCCTAGGATTATGCAAGGTCCTTCCAAAGTACCAATTTGACACCATGCTCCATCAAAGTATTTGGTCTTGCCAAACCATTTATGGAATTCAACGAAGACTTGGTCTCCGTTGTGCACAATTTGTCCGGTCGTAGAGAGGGTGGCTACAATTTCGGGGGATACCCAATTATCTTCTACCATGTCGATGAAGTCAATTTCTGTGGGGCTCCAATTAGGTAGGTATACTTGGGATATGATGGGAATTGGGGCCTTTTGGTCCGTAGACTCAATGACAATGGGAGGTGGATAATGCATGGAGCGATCCGATGAGAACTCTAATGCAAGCGTGCCCATGGACTTGACTTGTGAGAACAAGTCAATGACTTGCTCTGATACCACTTGATGTGAAACAGCCCAAGGTTGACTAAGTATGAGTTGATGACCCTAGGACCTAGACCCACAAGCATACAAGCACTCCAATGATTCTCACGATAGCGACTTACTCACACGGCACACGCGATCACCCGACGGGGCCGGGGGATGATGGCAAGGGTCTGAGGTGAGACCCAATGATTCTAAGTGACTTAGTTGGCTTAGGCTCACCCCCAAAGGGCCTGGGACTCCCAACTTCGTGGGCGGCTGGCCCGCAGGGCGGGGTTTGGGCGACACTCACTCCCGATCCGCAGTGGACACCTTCAAAGTAGCATACAAGTTCGGGCTCTCTTCTCACCGTCCGATGGGCATGCGAAGTAATACTAAATTTGCAGAATAATAGCAATCAAGGATGGCATCAGATGCTCACCTGATCGGTGTGAAAACACCGATCCCGCTCGGAGACGAGGGCGCGTCGGGAAGCGAGGGTATACACCCGATCGCTGCGGCGGTGTCGCTTGACCTGAAAATTAATGAAGTACAGCACTACGGCTCTCGCAGGAGGGATGATCTTGGGATGGGGATTAAACTTATTACAATAAAAACTACCTCCACGCAGGGAGGGGCCTTCATCCGGCCAAGCGGGGTGGGGGAATTATGCAAGAAAACCCGACTTTCCGAGCTTTGCCGGTTCTGCCAATCTTCAGATTCGCTGGACAGGGTGTCGGTGATGACGCTGCCACGGACTCCACGGAACTCAAATCCTAATGAAACTAGTGCCAAAAGTTTCCCAACTGACCAAGGGTGATGTCTGATTTTTTGGGGAGGCTCTGAATCTTGGGGCTGATCGGGCCAGCGACTGGAACAGGACAGCAACGTTCTGTCTCAGGCTGGTACAGAACTGGTGCAGTCTGTTGCAGAAGGCGCTGCGGACTCTCCCAAACTCCAATTGAGACAAAACTGGTGGTGACGCGATCGTGGTCGGAGTAGCTTCGAGCAGGAGTTGACGGGACCCAATCGGAGGTTGGAGAAAAGAATGGTGGCCGGATAAGTGGGGACAGGTCAAACCTGGACCCACAGAGGGCAGACTGCACACTCCGGCGAAGAAAATTGTAACTGGTAGCTCCGGTGGTCGATTGAGGTCCTTCTTTTTGGAGATGAAAGATAACTGGACGTAGTTCCTGCCCTCCGAAAATGGCGCCCAGATCTTTAAGGAAGAAGCTGTGGTCGGACTGGAACTGAGGCTCTGGTTCCCTGCCTGAGGACTTCTGTGTGGTCGAGGGAGAATGGCTCCTGCGGATAGCTCAGAGCTTGGATGTCGACGAAACTACCTCGCCTGGAAAGCTCTCTGGACTACCTTTCATAGATATAGGCCTTGACACCAGGAGGATTAGGGAGCGGCCGGAGACGAAGCGACTTTCAGGCCCAACTCTGCTGCCTGCGACCTGCTACCTGGAACTGCAATCTAGCAAGATTAAAGGGAGTGGGAGGGGGTTAGCATAGCTTGGGAGTGATGGCTGAGGGTTTGGGGAGAGGGGAGGGACGTGGCTAGGGTCTCCAAGAGGTCTGGAGGGGCGGGAATGGGTGGAGAGGGAGCTAGATCTGCAAGAGGTGGTGGTGGGAAGGAGGATGTGCACAAGAGAGAAGGTGAGTGGGAGAGGAGGTGGGGGCGAACTTGGGCTGTTGGGAGGGAAGGGGAGGTCGACCTAGGGAGGTATGGGGAATGGGAGATGGGAGGGAAATTTAAAATGGGCCTAGGGAGGAGGTCCTTCAGCCTTGGGGAGGTGGGGAGGTGCTTAGCGAAGTGGATGGGGTAGGTGGTGGTTGGGAGGTGGGGCTTGGATTGGTGGAACTACCTTGGGACAAGTTGTGGAGTAAAGATGGGTTATGGGGAGTTGTAGGGGAGTTAATGGAGGTAGGTGGGGGTTGGAGGTGGTTGGGAGGGGGAGGAGAGAGAGAAGGGTTCGCCCCCTTCTTGAAGAGAGAGAGGGAGAGAGATAATGAGAGAGAGGGAGAGAGGAAATATCTTTGATAGAAGAGAGTGGAGGTGGAAAAGGATTCTAATCAAATTCATTCATCAAAATTAAGTACATGAGGAGAGATGGGGCCTATATATAGGCAACCATTCTTTACATGACCAAAATGTCCCTGTCAATAAGATAAAAGACCGAGCATATCCTAGACTCAATCCTATGGGCCCATAACTAAGGTAACAAGGCCCAATTAAGCATAACAAGGGAAATGGACTAGTACCACATGACTCAATAAAGAAAAATACATAAGATAGGACTCAATAAAATGAAAATACATAAGATGAGACTGAAGCTAACATGTGTAGATCATAGTCGATCCATATCAAGAATGTGCAAGCGACCCGAGCCAGAGGGAGTGTCATGAGATGTCCTCATCACCTCGGCTCCGGTCGAAGGAGGAGCCGAGCCAGCATCGTCGCCGATCGCAGAAGCAGCCTCAACCTCCTCGGCCCCCTCTTGCTCGGTAGGTGGGATAGCTCGCCCGGTAGGGTCGGCCCCATCATGCTCGGTGGAGGGGCGATCCGCGGCAAGGTCGCCTTCGACTGCGAGTATGACCCCGGCCTTCTTGGCCCGCTTCCTGGCCTTCGCGATGGCCCGGATCAGGCCCTCCATGGGATCCTTGCACTTGGACCTCCGGGGCCTGGAGGATTCACCCTGGGCCGCCCCCCTGCCCTTATCTTTGGCTCGAGAGTTACCCGTGGGAGCAGCCGACTCGTCGGCAACTGAGTCATCGCCAAGGTCGATCACCTCTGCGGCCTCCTCCAAAGCCTGCCCTCTGGTGTCTGCACGAAAAGGAAGACATATTCAAAAAAGGAAAAATGATCTCAACATCCAAAGGAGAACCTAGTTTGTGGCACCTGAACCCGACGGATGCAGCCGCGTAAGAAGACACCGCTCGATATTCTCTGGAGTAACCAGCTCTTCTGTGGATTGGCGGTGCTTCAGCAAGATAGCCGCATATTTCTCCACATGTGGAGGGAACTCATCCTACCTGGGAGGGATATTCGGGTGAAAATTGGAGATTACTGGACACCTCCAGGCTTCCTCCACCGAACAAATCCCCACCTAGAAGAATTGAGTTTTTCACCCCTTATGCGAAGAATCCTTCGCAGCCAAGGAGATACAGCTCCTATTCCGCCTCGCCTGGATGAAATAGAAACCCTTCCAGGCCGAAGGTGCGCTTTCAACTCAAAGAAATAGTGAAAGAGGTCCAAGGAAGGAGGAACTCCACACTGGCGGCAGAGAATGCGGAAGGCGGAAAGAAGAAGATAAGAATTGGCTACCAACTGAATGGGCGCCAACAGGAAAAAGTTGTGAAGTTGAAGAACGAAAGGTTCGAAGGGAAGGTGGAACCCACCCTTCCACAACTGAAGGAAAGTATAGATATGGCATGTACGAGAGTCCAAGATCATCTCGTGTGGAGAGGCGCCGGCAAAGCAGAACTTGTGGGGCAGGCGATACTGGTGCTCCAGCCTTCTCACATCCGCCTCCCCCAGTTCGCTGCAGTTTGGAATCGGCCGCTTCACCACAGGCTTGTCCTCCCACTCCTCAGCATCCGGACGCTGTTCCGCCATGGAATCTGGAGAAGAGTCTGAGGAAAGGTGATCTCAGGACCCCGAAGAGTCCGAGGGAAGAGGAAGCCATCGAACTGCCTCCGCGGTTATCTCTGCCAACTCCATGAACGTCGCTGCAAGCCTCTGATCTTCCCTCGTGTCCTCACGACGCATCGAAGAGCCCAAAAGCAAGAACGGAGGAGAGCCAAAATCCTAATGACGAAGGGATTCTGGAATGACAACAAGCGCCCAACGCCTATATCCCCACGTGGAAGGCGGCGCGTCGTTCCGACCTCCGAGAAAAATGGGCCCCTTTAGTTCAAATCCGTCAGGATCAACATTATTACGGGCCCAGGTGACCATGACACGTGGCTTCCTAACACCGCCAGATCTCCACCCACCTGAGCCATGCTGGTCCAAAACCCCAAACAGCTACTCTTCCGAGCTTACTAAAGCTCGGGAGTAGGAGGGGAACAAGTGGAGAGGGGGATTTCTGTACCCCATCTAAGAGCAGCCAAACCAGGTCCATCAGCACCAAACAAGGCCTATCTCATCCAAGTGACATCCCCACAGGGCCCACTTAGGCTAAAAAGTCCAATAAGATTACTCGGGATCAAATCCATCCTCGGCGGCCCTTAGGCTCGGAAGGCCCGAGCGTCGGTCAGAACGGAGGAAGACCCATGCCCGAGTTATCCCCTCACCAGGATAGAGGCAAGCACTCAGCGCCCACTCCGACTTATCTTCATCCGAGCTATGCCTATCGTCCGGATCGGGTTGGCACCTTTTATGCTCGGCTCGACTGACGATTACTTATCAACGCTGCCGTTGAGAGCCCTTTATGAGTAGGAGTTTATGAGGACAAGGGACCTATGATCCCTCAAGGCTATAAAGATCTCATGATGAGGACGTAAAGACCCCACGATGAGGATGTAACTCCCGCTTAAAACTCCTCAACTTACGGGACTCATGAGGCAAGCACACTATATAAACCTGGCACTCCCTCCAATGAAAGGTAAGGGCAATACACGCCTAAAATTCCCTGAGCAGGAACCACTTCACCACCTTGGTGTAGGGGGATCTCGTGCACCTCTTTCTTCCTTCCTCCATACCTTTCACCATTGCTCTACTGACTTAAGCATCGGAGGGTTTTCCCCAGGGAACCTCCCCTTGGCCCCCCGATCCGTTTCCCAATCTCTACAGTTCACTGTTCGGTGATCATCTACCCTGCTCAAGAGCCGCGCAAGATCACGCCCCTTCACGTACAAATACGTATAAAATACGTACTAAAATATCAAGGCTCCGGTGGCGACTCCAGAATGTCCCCCAGCCACAAAGAGGTCGATGTCGACCGAGTCATGCTACGGGTCCGGTACCGATGGCTCGCTGAGTTGAGCCGTACTCGTGCTCTGGTGTCCTCACCAATTCTCCTAGGGTGGGAGAAGATCGACCCCGTCGAGTAAGGGTCCTGGTCGCTCTGGTATCGATCCAGCAGATCTGGATCTATCCTCTGTAGCTCGTCCTGGGTGACCCAAGTGTCCTCGGATGCGGGCCGTCCCCTCCAACGCACCAAATAGCGCTGGTACACTTCGCCTCGAGGAGTCGTCACTTGCCCGTCCAGTATACATTCTACCTGCTCTCGCTGTTGAGGTAACAAGGCTGGAGGTGGGCGCTCTGGGGTGGTGTCACTCACAATGGGTGGGGATGGCTCAAAGGGCTCACTGGGTATCACCGCTGGGTCCCTATAAGCGACGAGATCCGAGACGTTGAAAGTGGAGCTGATCTCGTAACCCTTTGGCAAGTCCACAACATATGCGTTTGATCCGACTCGCCTCACTACCCGAAAGGGACCAGCACCGCGAGCATGCAACTTCTTCATGGCTCCTGAGGGAAACCGTTCAGGTCTGACCCTAATCATGACATAATCATCCTCCTGAAACTCACGGTGGTGACTATGGGCGTCAGCCAATTATTTGTATCGTGCGTTGCTGGACCCAATGTGACGACGGATATGCTCATGCAACTGTCTAAAATGATTGGCAAAAGACTCGGCTGACTCAGACACACGGGACTGGATGGGAGATGGGACTAGGTCTATGGGCTTCCTAGGTCTACGGCCAGTGACAATCTCGAAGGGGCTCATACCTGTAGACCTATTAACCGAATCGTAATAGGCAAACTCTGCTAAGGGTAAGACCAAATCCCAATCCATGACTCGATCTCGGACCAGACACCTAAGAAGATCCCCTAAACTCCTATTGACAATCTCAGTCTGACCATCGGTCTGGGGGTGATAAGCAGTGGAGAATTTCAATTGGGTGTCCATCATGTGCCATAGGGTCTTCCAAAAGTAACTAGTGAAGCGCACATCCCTATCAGACACTATAGTGCGTGAGAGTCCGAACCTGGAGACACAGTGTATAATACCCGTGTCTTATCGGATTCTTAGTAGTTCAAATCTAGATTTTATTCTGTGAATTTAGGCTATCTTTACGGATTTTTAGGGTTTTTTCAGGTATTTAATCGAATTAGTTAAAGATTTATATAAATTTATTGGGTATTTATCCAATTTCGGTTCTTTTAAGGTTAAAATGTAATTTGAGGTTAAATATCAAAAAAAATATTTATAAAAAATTGTAATTCTCTCTCTCTCTCTCTCTCGTTTTCACTCTCTCTCTCTCTCACGCGCCCACTCTCCCTCTCTCTCGGTTTCGGCTCCATCTGTCGCGGATCGAGGCGTGGGAGGTACCATCAGAACTAGCTCATCGCAAGGAACGCGTGGGTGCTGACCTCGTCACGGTTCGTGGGGCGTGGAGGCGAGACGGGGCGAGAGGAGCCGCGACGTCCCTTCACCCACATGCGGCCCAAACTTGGTTCTCATCGCGATTGAGGTAGGGGGATGGAATCCTCGCCTCGCTAGGATCGTTTTGACACCACTTGCACCGCCATGCACAGTCGTTTTCCTTGATTTCCATGAAAATCCCCATGTTAGTGTAATTTAGCCTAATTTCCTGAAAATCACTCCATAGGCATTATTTTTATGTTTTGATGTATAGATTAGCTGTAGAATGTTATGGTTTGACAGGGTTACATGTTTTTCATGTTTTTCCGTCGATCAGACTCGATCGTGAGGAAGTTCAGTTTCGAACTTCGCCCTTTCGATTTCCCGCTCGTGTAACGGTCCTTCCAGTGACTGTCACACTGTAACGGCCCTTAAGGGGTGCGTTACACGCCTTGTGACGGCCCACTCTAGGGGCGTCACGTTCTGTGTAGCGGTCGACCTATAGACCGTTACATGACCATTTGACCGTTGACCTTATAGGGCGGTTGGCCTGACGGTCTATCGTATGACCGTCAGAGCCGTGTAGTGCGCCACTCCTGGTGCGTTACATCCTGTAGAAAAACTGTGGGTTTATACCCTCGGGTGACTTTAACGGCCCAATGGGGACGCGTTACAGCCTGTGTAGCGCACCACCCTTCGACCGTCACAAACTGTGACGCGATAGCTCTCAACCGTCACACCCCTTATGATTTCAATAGTTGCATATTCAATTCTTAAGCATTCCATATTGCATTTACGCCGTGTTTAAGTTATTTTATAAAACTATGGCTTACTTTTAGATCCCAGTAGAGTTGCTTTCTCTCTCCTTGTGATGGAACCACTAGTCGTAGCCCAGCGACCTCCAGTGTCGGCCCACCCGGGAGAGGTGGAGGGGCGTTCCCGTTGTACGATTTTTAAGCTAGTTCAGTGGGCCCCCGGCTCTTTCTACCGTAACATCCTACGGGGGGGAAACTAGCTAGAGGCCTGGCTCTAGGCAGGAGTCAGTGTGTGCACACATGGTCAGAGACTAGGACTGGCACTGACGAGTGCTGCTCTGACTAGTACTTGGTTTGGTCCTTTTACGCCTCTCACTTGGAGACTCTATCCACGTGAGTTGCTCGAGATGCAGTATAAGCCGTCAGTGGATGCATCTGGTCTCTATTTTCTAGTGGGTCTTCCTTTCTCTCACTATCACTCGGTTAGTTGAGCTTTATTCTATTGGTAGATTTAGCTCCTGACGCTATTATTTTATTAAATTTGCATATAGTTAGCCATTTCAAACTACTTAGATAGGGTTTACAGCTTTACTTTAATTATGTTTGTATGTTTATTGTTTAAATGCATGCTCAAATTGCTTTTATATTTGCATGACTGCATGTTTAATTCGAGATAGGGATCCACGTGACCCCTACTGAGTCTGGCTGTGACTCACCCTTTCCTCTTTCAGGTGAGCCGCCCCAGTCATCTGTCAGTGGTTCCCGTGTTTTTGACGACTGTCCTTAGTCAAGCCAGCAGTAGTCGATTCGTCCTTTTGTGTACTTTTGACCGGGGTATGCCCCGTGTAGTTGTACATGGACTTTTCTTTTGTTGGGACTTGTTTATTTGTAAATCTGGACTAGTGTATATATTTTACCACTCTGATATTTTAAATTGCTTCCGCACTAAATTTATTAAATACTGTTCTAATTTACTATTACGCGTTTGTAATTCCAATTCGTTATGCATCCCCCCGACAAACTCCCTTAACCCTTACGGGGCCTCATCAGCCTCTTCGGTGGCATCCCCGATTTTTGGTATCGGTGTATCGATGTTATCGGTATATCGGTATCCAGAGCTCTGGGTCGTTACAGTTGGTATCAGAGCGATGTTGGGGATTTGTATAAGGAATTGAAACTACATTTGTGGGTCCAGAGTAAGTTCACTTGAGTCGTCTATTGCTGGCTTAGGATGTTTTCCGTCATTACTAATGGGATTTTTGTTGTCGTGTGTTTTCTAGATGCCGCCTCGTAAAAGAAGAGCTCCTGTTCCCCAGGAAGAGAGTGGCACTTTGCCTCCTCCTGTTGTGCCCGCTCCTCCTCCTGCTGTGCCAGCTCCAGCTCAAGCTGTGCCTATTCCAGTTCCTCAAGATGATTTGCCTGGTGGTCGTGGCAGAGCACTCAAGGAATTTCAGCTGTTCCACCCACTGACATTTGAAGGTCAAGCGGATCTAGATGCAGCCAGAGTATGGATTGATGCAACCGAGCGCGTGTTACGTTCCATGGACTGCGCCGAGGATGATAAAGTCATGTTGGCTACTTTTCAGCTTCAGGGAGCAACACTCGTGTGGTGGACCACCGAGTGGGAGGTTGCATTTCGTTCTCATCCGCTTCATCTGATCACCTGGGCAGAGTTCGTTACTTCCTTCGAGCGCACCTATAGTCCTGCATATCTCCGAATGGCTAAGATGCACCAATTCATGGAGTTGACTCAAGGTACGATGTCTATGCTAGAGTACCGCAACAAGTTCATGGAATTGGGTCGGTATGCACCGCATATTCTTACAGAGGAAGCCCTCAAGACTGAGCACTTTCTGCGTGGACTGAGACCAGAATTGAGGCAGCATTTGATTGCCACTCGAGTGACGATGAAGGATGCAGCATATCAGGCAGCTACAGCACTAGAACTTGACAGGGCAAGACCTCAAGAGTTTTCTCAGGCCGGGTCGGTTCATCCGACTATGCAGTTCCAGCAGGTTTATCAACCGTCGATACCGGGAGTTCCTTCTACCGTTCTTAATGTCAGCGGCATGTCTTTTTCTTCGAATCCCAAGTTTAAGAAATTCAAGGGGTCTAAGAGCAAATTTGATCATTCGGTGTCTTCTGATTCCAATCAGCTATCAGCTCCTTCTTTCCAGCAGCGTCAAGATTCTTCTGTGACTCAACTGAAACCATGTTTGAGGTATGGTGG
This sequence comes from Amorphophallus konjac, assembly GCA_022559845.1. Classification (NCBI taxonomy): domain Eukaryota; kingdom Viridiplantae; phylum Streptophyta; class Magnoliopsida; order Alismatales; family Araceae; genus Amorphophallus; species Amorphophallus konjac. The sequence continues at coordinate 293,104,532 of CM040126.1, read as the reverse complement.
TAGTCATCCAGGCGTGCCATGTTCATTGTCGATAGTCTGTTTCTGCTGTGATCAGTCGGGTCACGTAGTTCGAGACTATCCACTGAGGTCGAAGCCGGTGCAGTTCTCGTAGTTTACCCAGCCGCAGTAGTCTCAGTTTCATCTTCCCCCGCCACCTCAACCTCAACCGTTTTATCCGCAAGCTCTAGTTTTTTCCCAGCAGTCTTCTGCAGCTAGTCGTCAGCCGAGAGGCAAGGTTACTCATATCACTCGTGCAGAAGCTGTGGCATCCAATCTCGTTGAAGGTACGGTTTTGATTTTTGGCCGTTCAGCTTGTGTTATTTTTGACTCAGGTGCTACTCACTCTTTTATTTCTGAGGATTTCATTGCTCACATTGAGGAGCCGATAACTGAGCTATCATGTGAGTTGCTTGTCGAATTACTGTCTGAAGATGTCATGTTCACTCCATTGTGCCTAGAAGAATCCCCCATTGTCATCAGTGATCGACAGTTGCCAGCAAGAATATATGCACTGCGGTTGGCTGATTATGATGCTATTCTGGGCATGGACTGGTTAGAACACTATGGTGCCGTGGTTGACTGTAGATTCAAGCGAGTCTATTTTCAGCCACGTGGAAAACCAGCTTTCTATTTCCAAGGTATCCGCTCTTGTTTTCCTTGTTCGATTATTTCTACTTTTGGGTGTAATTTCCTTTCAGTTTCCTCCTTTTCCTTCCGTTTAAATTTCAGGGATGAAATTTCTTTTAGGAGGGAGGGACTGTAAGACCCGTGTCTTATCGGATTCTTAGTAGTTCGGATCTAGATTTTATTCTGCGAATTTAGGCTACTTTACGGATTTTTAGGGTTTTTTCGGGTATTTAATCGAATTAGTTAAAGATTTATATAAATTTATTGGGTATTTATACAATTTCGGTTCTTTTAAGGTTAAAATGTAATTTGAGGTTAAAATTCAAAAAAAATATTTATAAAAACTTTTAATTCTCTCTCTCTCTCTCTCTCTCACGCGCCCACTCTCCCTCTCCCTCGGTTTCGGCGCCATCGGCCGTGGATCGAGGCGTGGGAGGTACCATCGGAACCGGCTCGTCGCGAGAAATGCGTGGGTGCTGACCTCGTCGCGGTTCGTGGGGCATGGAGGCGAGATGGGGCGAGAGGAGCCGTGGCGTCCCTTCACTTGCATGCGGCCCAAACTTGGTTCTCGTCGCGATTGAGGTAGGGGGATGGAATCCTCGCCTCGCTGGGATCGTTTTGACACCACTTGCACCGCCATGCACGGTCGTTTTCCTTGATTTCCATGAAAATCCCCATGTTATTGTAATTTAGCCTAATTTCCTAAAAATCACTCCATGGGCTTTGTTTTTATGTTTTTATGTATAGATTAGCTGTAGAATGTTGTGGTTTGATAGGGTTACAGGTTTTTCACGTTTTCCCGTCGATCCAACTCGATCGGGAGGAAGTTTGGTTTCGAACTTCGCCCTTTCGGTTTCCCGCTTGTGTAACAGTCTTTCCAGTGACCGTCACACTGTAACGGCCCTTAAGGGGTGCGTTACACGCCTTGTGACGGCCCACTCTAGGGGCGTCATGTTCTGTGTAGCGGTCGACCTATAGACCGTTACATGACTGTTTGACCGTTGACCTTATAGGGCTGTTGGCCTGACGGTCTATCGTATGACCGTCAGAGCCGTGTAGCGCGCCACTCCTGGTGCGTTACATCCTGTAGAAAAACCGTGGGTTTATACCCTCGGGTGACTTTAACGGCCCAATGGGGACGCGTTATAGCCTGTGTAGCGCACCACCCTTCGACCGTCACACACTGTGACGCGGTAGCTCTCGACCGTCACACCCCTTATAATTTCAATAGTTGCATATTCAATTCTTAAGGCATTCATGTTGCATTTACACCGTGTTTAAGTTATTTTATAAAACTATGGCTTACTTTTAGATCCCAGTAGAGTTGCTTTCTCTCTCCTTGTGATGGAACCACTAGTCGTAGCTCAGCGACCTCCAGTGTCGACCCACCCAGGAGAGGTGGAGGGGCGTTCCCGTTGTACGGTTTTTAAGCTAGTTCCGTGGGCCCCGGCTCTTTCTACCGTAGCGTCCTACGGGAGGGGAAAACTAACTAGAGGCCTGGCTCTAGGCAGGAGTCAGTGTGTGCACACGTGGTCAGAGACTAGGACTGGCACTGACGAGTGCTGCTCTGACTAGTACTTGGTTTGGTCCTTTTACGCCTCTCACTTGGAGACTCTAGCCACGTGAGTTGCTCGAGATGCTGTATAAGCCGTCAGTGGATGCATCTGGTCTCTACTTTCTAGTGGGTCTTCCTTTCTCTCACTATCACTCGGTTAGTTGAAATTTATTCTATTGGTAGATTTAGCTCCTGATGCTATTATTTAATTAAATTTGCATATAGTTAGCCATTTCAAACTGCTTAGATAGGGTTTACAGCTTTCCTTTAATTATGTTTATCTGTTTATTGTTTAAATGCATGCTCTAATTACTTTTATATTTGGATGACTGCATGTTTAGTTCGAGGTAGGGATCCGTGTGACCCCTAATGAGTCTGGCTGTGACTCACCCTTTCCTCTTTTAGGTGAGCCACCCCAGTCGTCTGTCGGTGGTTCCCGTGTTTTCGGCGACCATCCTTAGTCGAGCCAGCAGTAGTTGGTTCATCCTTTTGTGTACTTTTGACCGGGGTATGCCCCGTGTAGTTGTACATGGACTTTTCTTTTGTTGGGACTTGTTTATTTGTAAATCTGGACTAGTGTATATATTTTATCACTCTGGTATTTTAAATTGCTTCCATACTAAATTTATTAAATACTGTTCTAATTTAATATTGTGCGTTTGTAATTCCGATTCGTTATGCATCCCCCCGACAAACTCCCATAACCCTTACGGGGCCTAATCAGCCTCTTGGGTGGCGTCCCCAATTTTTGGTATCGGTGTATCGATGTTATCAGTATATCGGTATCGGGAGCTCTGGGTCGTTACATAGTGTGAAAAGAATAGACCGGCAACTCTAGAGGCATCAGAGGTTTTGGAGCATGGAATGAATAGTGCCATTTTTGAGAACCTGTCTACAACCACAAAGATAGAGCCATGCCGTCGGAGGGTGCGGGGAAATCCCAACATAAAGTCCATGCTAATGTCCTGCCATGGACTATCCGAGACGGGGAGGGGAGTATAGAGGTCGGTATTCTGCTTCCTTTGCTTGGCCATAGCGCAAGTGCGGCACTGGGCCATGATGCGACAGACATCCCTCTTCAAGCTAGGCCAATAGAATCTATGCTCAACCGACACTATGGTCTTGTTCCGGCCGAAGTGGCCAGCAAGACCTCCCGCGTGCATCTCCCACGTAAGAAAGTCATGAACATAAGTACGTGGGATACACAACTTGTCACCCCGGAATAGGTGACCCTCCTGCAGCACAAACTCGTTGTAGTCACGTGAGGGACCAGCCTAAATGGCTGCATAGATCGGACCAAAATCCAGACAATCAACATAAGCATCCTTCAACGTCTCTAACCCTACCACCTCAACACTCATGGTGGTCAACATCATCATCCACCGACTCAGCGCATCTGCGACCTTGTTCTCTGCCCCTGCCTTGTGCTTGAGCACAAAGGTGTACTCCTGGAGATACTCCACCCAACGACTGTGGAGAGCGTTTAGCTTCTTCTGGGTATAAAGGAATCATAAGACCTCATGATCAGAAAAGAGGACAAACTCCTGGTGCAACAAAGAGTGCCTCCAATACAGCAATGCCTGGAGAACTGCGTAAAATTCTTTATCATTAGTGGAGTAATGCAGTTTGGCATCATTAAACTTCTCGCTAAAGAATGCAATGGGGTGGGACTCCTGCCTCAACACGCCACCGATACCAACTCCAGAAGCGTCACATGTGACCTCAAACACCTTAGAAAAATCAGATAATGCAAGGACAGGTGCCTGGGTCATACGCTCCTTAATGTCCTGAAAGGCCGTGGTTGCAGCCTTAGTCCATATGAATGCCCCCTTCTTTATGCAATCAGTGATCGGGGCAGTGATAGAACTGAAGCCACGAATGAAGCAACGATAGAACGTCGTTAAGCCATGGAAGTTCCGGACATCGTGGAGGGTGCGGGCTTGGGCCACTCTCTGATGGCACTAATCTTCTCTGGATCAGTAGAGACTCCATCCCTAGACACAATGAATCCGAGGAAGGTGATCTGATCAGTCATGAAGGCACACTTCTTCGGGTTGGCGAATAAGCTCTCTCGCCTCAAAATGACATAGACCTGCTTAAGGTGGTCTAAGTGGTCCTCCCTAGTGCGGCTGTAGATAAGAATGTCATCAAAGTAGACGACCAAGAAGACCCCTATCATAGGGCATAAAACCTGGGTCATCAACCGTATGAAGGTACTAAGGGCGCTGGAAAGCCCAAAGGGCATAACCAACCACTCATAAAGACCATCCTTGGTCTTGAATGTCGTCTTCCATTCATCCCCAGGCCTGATCCGTACCTGGTGATAGCCACTACGAAGATCTATCTTTGAAAAGATAGTGGCTCCCGACATCATGTCTAACAAGTCATCCAATCAGGGAATGGGAAAGCGATACTTCACCGTGATCTTGTTGATCGCACGGCTATCAACGCACATCCTCCTTGTGCCATCTTTCTTCGGGGCCAATAATGCTGGAACAGCGTAAGGGCTCTTGCTGTCCATAAGAGATCCCCGACTCATCAACTCCTCGACCTGCCTTTGAAGTTTGGCATGTTCTATGGGACTCATCCTGTAGTGGGGAAGGTTGGGCAAGGATGATCCCGGGACAAGGTCGATCTCGTGCTGGATATCCCTCATAGGCAGAAGGCCTTTAGGGAGGTCCTCCAGGAAGACATCAAAAAAGTCACGTAGGATCATAGCTACCTCTGGGGGGGTGCTCATCATCAGACCCAGGAGTGACATCCTCCACTCCTCGGACAACAATGGCAAGGATAAGGCTACCCCCGGTCACCTCTTGCTCCATCTCTCGCGGGCTAATCATCATTAACCTCCGGGGTGGGAGGCCTCCTGTGCTAGGAGCAGTCAAAGAGGTAGTAGCCCGCGCCGAGGATGTGGTGGAAGGACAGACCGTCCCCTGACTAGGAGGAGTCGAAGTGCTGGGACTGGCTGGTCCCTGTACAGACGGATCCTTCGGCTGAGTGGGGTGGAGGGTGATCCTATGACCCCCGTGGTCGAATGTGCAGGTGTTCGACCGACCTTGAAGGGTGGCATCCTGATCAAAAAGCCAAGGCCTACCTAGGATAATGCTACCCACCTCCATAGGCAACACATCACACCAGACGATCATCATGGTAAGCCTGGAACTGCAGTGGCACCAGACAGCGCAGTCTGACTGGAATGGAAGTAGAATCCACCCAAGAAACTCTATAGGGTGCGGGGTGATCCACGGGCGTCAAACTCAGACGCCTAACAGTGCCCGTAGAGATAGTGTTAATGCAACTCATGCTATCTATGATCACCTTGCAGGCCTTTCCTCCAAGCATACAAAATGTATGGAAGATGGTGGTACGACGCTAGTCGTCGCTCACCTGAGGCTGGGTTAGGATGCACCTGACTACACCTAGCTTTACAACACCCAGATGCTGGGTACCCGAGAAATCGACCAGCTCGCCCTCCCTTAGTTCATCAAAGAACTCCTCCGCTAAATCCTGATCAGCCTCGTAACTGATCGGCACAATCTCAGGTGTGGGATCGCTGGCAGAGGGATCAGAGATGACAAGCGACTCCCGAGTGGGACACTTGGCCAAATAGTGGCCAACCTCACCATGCCTATAGCAAGTTCTCTATGTCCCGAAGCCCTGGGATGTCACGCCCCATACTCTATACTGTCGAGGTATTGTCCGCTTTGGCCTACGCCCTCACGGTTTATCCCTTTCTAATAGTGATCGGCTCCAGAATGGAGGACTTCCCGGGAGGTCACCCATCCCAGTACTACTCCCCATTAAGCACACTTAACTTCAGAGTTCTTTTCAAGAACTGAGCCGATACTTCAAAAGGTGTCTCGATGATATAGAGTACAACTTAGCTATATTTGAGGGTGTTACAATTTACCCCTCTTATATAGGCGACGTATTTGTCGCTGGACACACATAGCACGCAATCACGCAATCAAGCCCCCAGGCAGGTAGGACTCTAGAGGTGGCCCCTATATGCTCAAGAGGTGGCTCCCACTATGTAGCACTTTACTCCATTACGGACTCAAGAGGTGGCTCCCATAGTTTAGCACTTTACCCTGCATGGAACTTAGTTCCCACACTTTCGACTGGAGTATAGCGCAGAATATCGGGATTGGCAGTAGAAAACGCTAGTAATGATAGCATGCTAAGCTAAGAATTTACATAACGTCATGAACAGAAATAACTCCAAATCTATTACAATAGCCATCAAACTGACTTAAATATAATCAAGCATAACCTCTACTTGACTCCGTTACAATAAATAACACAAGCTCTAAGGCATAGCTAGATGTAAAACAATTATAACAATCTCAACATATCTACTAGCTGATACACTCCAAGTCATCACTCTGGCCCATTCCCATCCATCTGTGAATCTTCACCTGAGCTGCCTAGAAAGGAGGGAAACAACTATATGAGCGAACGCTCAGTAGGTAACAACAGGCAAGTGTAAGTAATTAACCAATTAATTACATGTTTATATGAAACGGAAAGAAAAGAAATGACGATCGGATGGAACAACATAAAAAGAAAGTGCTAAAGAACGAAATGGAATAACAATATGGCAGGATGATATAACTACAAGAATTGTACGTTTATGAACAATATAAATAATAGAAAATTATAGGAGATTGGCCAATAAGCAAGAATATAACCAAGTCGAACACGATTCAAGTAAGAGATTAAGAGATCATTGTCATAGACATCACGCTAGTCATGCACTCGGTGCAATGCCTCACCATGTCATTACAAACTCCCATGGGCACAATTACTTTTCGGGCGCTCTCCCCAGGACCAGACCGGGCCCCTATGATGCGTTGGCATTGATTTATTGGATCCAAGATCCCAAATTGTCTAGACTTTAATCAAATTAAAATGGCCAATTACAATCAAGTACAAACTTACCTCGGAACATCCCAAGGCTAAGTTGAAGAGATATTGTCCAGAATTTCTGTCCAGGAGTTCAAGTTATCAAGAACCATCATGTTCTTGGATTCAAAATCATAAAACATGGAGAAAACTCATCTCTGGGAGATAGGCGATCACTACTGGGCCGCTCAATCACTGGGCGGTCAATTCTGAGCCACTCCAGCACTGGGCTGGAGATCAGCCTCCACGAGGTCAAGGTTGAATGGATGATTAAGGGCCGCTCAGGAGTTGGATGGTAAATACTGGGCCGTGCAAGTAAGATGAACGGGCACTACTGGACCGCTCGAGATATAGGCGGTCCAAAATAAGCCGCGCAGGGCCAGAAGATAAGAACAAGATATACGGGCAACATTGGGCCGCTCAATTGGCGAACGGTCCAATAAGGGCCGCCTGTGAGATGGACGGTCCAATAAAGCCCGCACAACACATGGCCTATCAATAAGTTAGGAATTAGCCCAAGTGGGCTCCCGGGCTACCATAGGCAGGGTGGAACTGAACTAGAGTCCAGCCCACTGTCTGTTGGTCGGCCTAGGGATTACTGGGCTGATCAAATCAGGGTTTGGTCGAAGATGGATCAAGGATAAATGACCAAGGTTAATTGGCAATAACCAGAGTTGAACGGTCTCTAGCGGGCCGCTCAATGACATAGGCGGTCAACTTATGGCCGCACAATCTCTATCAGGTCTGAAGGCCTTATGGAGTTGGGCAGTCAGTAGGGTACCACTGAGAACGTTGAACGGTTGGAGACTTGCCGTACTTATGTTGCGCGGTCAGGGATCTGCCGCGTGTCTCCGGAGACATAACAGCAGTAAAATAGTAGAATGGTCAAAATCCGGCCGCTTATAAGGATATGCGGTCTGTCACGAGGCCGTCTAAACCAAAATAGGGGGTCAGGGAACAATCGGAGATCGAAGCCTTGGACGGTCCGTAACTGGCCGCCTAAATAGTTGGGTGGTCTATCGGGAGGCCGTGCAACCTCAACAGGTCGCTGCCCCTTCTGCCTTGCCTGCCTCCGGCGAGCTTGGCTAGGGTTGGGATAAAAAATAGAATTTGCATGATATAAAGCATTAAATTTGGGGCTTTTACTACCAAATGAAATAGCACAAAAAACTCTACAAGATGCATGAATCAATTTTGTGTTTACAGCCTGAAATTACTACTTAATCAAAAGGGAACAGTTATAACCCTAGATGTGACATGCTTCTACTAAAACCAAAAATTCTCGCAGAACACTTGATAAAATTTAGGGCTTTCTACATCAATGAAAATCTGACACGATGATGCTTCCAACCATATATTATTTGTAGGGTTTGGCTTGCTATCACCTACCTGAATCGGATGAAGAAGGAAGGAGAAAGAAAACCCAAGGCGCTGGCACACGCAGCCCCTAATCGCTAGAGATCTCCCTCGATTCAGCTCCTCTGCAGCCGCCACTGGTTCTAAATGATTCGATGGTTAGAGAGCTTCATTTTTATAGGTCACACGCCTTCTAGAGGGTTCTATGCGCGGAGTATTCGTCTACGCAAGTTGGGTTGATGCAAACGCCGTCGTAATTGTTCACGCGATCCAATCTCCGCCGATTGCATCTCCTAGGGTTAGGGTTTCGGAATATTAAGAGAGGGGAAATGATTCTCTCATCCTGGCCTTTCATTTGCCACTGGTTTGGGCTCATTTGATGGAGTATTGGGCTCGAATTTTGCGTTTCAAGGTATGGTTAACTAAGTGTTTAATTTGGGCTTAAACCCCTGATTTGGCCTATTTACATATTTTATTTGGGTTGGTCATAGAAAACAAGTTTGTTAAACGTGTTATCCTCTACAAGAATATAATTTTTATGGATTTTTATAAAATGGTCAAAATTTAACTTATTCTATTTATTAAGGAATTTCTAATTAATTTCTTGAAAAATCGGGGTATTACCCCATCCCCTACTTAAGGAATTTGGTCCTCCAAATTCAATGCACTTAATAATAAAAAGAGGGAGTGAGACGGCTCACCTAGAATAAGTCAGGGTACTGCCTCCGCATAGTATCTTCTGACTCCCAAGTAGCTTCTTCAGTTCCACACAGACTCCACTGCACTTTAACCATTGGTATGGAACGATTCCTGAGTTGTTGTTACTTCCGATCCAAAATCTTGATCGATCTTTCTTCATAAGTCAGATCTTCCTTCAATTCGAAGTCCATATGCCGAATAATGTGAGTGGGATCATACACATATTTCTGTAACATAGATACATGAAAAATATTGTGTACTCCATATAACTGAGGTGGTAGTGCCAAACTGTAAGCAACCTCCCCCACTCTTTCCAGAATCTCGAATGGACCAATGTATCTTAGACTCAGTTTGCCCTGAATATCAAACTTCGAATCCCTCTCATAGGAGAAACCTTTAAAAACACATGCTCACCAACCTGAAATTCCAAAGCTCTCCTCCTGGTGTCGGCATAACTCTTTTGTCTTGATTGTGCTACTTGCAACCGATCTCTGATAATACGGATGTTCTTGGACGATTCAAAAATGAGATCTGGTCCAAGCCATTGCTTCTCACCTACCTCGTCCCAACATAACGGGGATCGACAGCTTCTACCATACAAAGTTTCAAATGGAGCCATCTGAATGCTGGCCTAGTAACTATTGTTGTAGGCGAATTCAACCAATGCCAAGTGATCACCCCAACTACCTCCAAAGTCAATCATACAGGCTCTAAGCATATCTTCCACTATCTGGTTGGTCCTTTCAGTCTGTCCGTCTGTTTGTGGATGGAAAGCAGTACTGAAATTCAGACGAGTTCCCAAGGACTCTTGCAATCCTTTCCAAAAATGAGAAGTGAACCTGGGGTCTCTATCAGACATAATACTGACTGGTATACCATGTAGTCTTACCACTTCTTTCATATACAAAGCAGCCAAGACATCAACGGTCCATTTAGACTTAATAGATAAGAAATGAGCAGATTTTATCAATCTGTCGACAATCACCCATATTGCATCAAATCCACTACGAGTCCTAGGTAGACCCATAATGAAATCTATGCCAATACTCTCCCACTTCCATTGGGGTATATCAAGGGGTTTCAATTTCCCTGCTGGTCTGAAATGCTCAGCCTTGACTTGTTGACAAACCAAGCATCTACTTACGAAGTCCACAACTTCTCTTTTCATATTCGGCCACCAAAAAGATCTTTTCAAATCCTTAAACATCTTAGTACCTCCAGGATGAATGGTGTATCTGGATCTATGAGCTTCCTCGAGGATCTTACTCTTTATCTCAGCTACATCAGGTACACAAGTTCTTCCCTGAAATAATAATCTTCCATCATCAGCCATCATGAAGTCATGTCTGTTACTCAAGCTTCCCTTGATCTCTACCAACTCTGGGTCATCATCTTGCAGAGACTTGATTTCCATCAATAATTCAGGCTTAAGTTGAATCTGTGCAATCATAACCCGATCCTTGTCAACATTAAGATCCAAACTAGCTAACTACTCCAGCAATTTCCATTCTTGTAACATGAGGCTTGACAACTTAACTATAGGCTTGCGGCTTAAGGCATCTGCCACAACATTACCTTTTCCAGGATGATACTCAATGGAGAAGTCGAAGTCCTTCAAATACTCCAGCCATCTTCGCTGCCTCATATTGAGTTCCTTCTGAGAAAACAAGTATTTCAAACTCTTATGATCTGAAAACACCGTAAATGCCTCTCCATACAAGTAGTGCCTCTATCTTCAAGGCGAACACCACTGCTGCTAGCTCCAAATCATGAACAGGATAATTCTCTTCATGCTTCTTCAACTACCTAGAAGAATAGGCTATCACTTTCCCGTGCTGCATGAGTACACACCCTAAACCAATACCTGAAGCATCAGTGTATACAACAAAACCTCCTTCTCCAGAAGGTAAAGCCAAAACAGGTGCAGTAGTCAAACATTCCTTCAAGGTCTGAAAGCTTCGCTCGCAATCTTCTGACCAATCAAATTTGATCTCCTTGCGGGTTAATCTTATCAGAGGTACCGCAATTTTGGAGAAATCTTGAATAAACCTTCGGTAGTAACCTGCTAGGCCTAGAAAACTTCTCACTTCAGTCACATTAGTAGGCTTATCCCAATTCTTTACTACCTCTACCTTCGAAGGATCAACAGAAATACCTTCTTTTGTGATGATATGCCCTAGAAAGGACACCTCTTGCAGTCAGAAATCACACTTACTAAACTTGGCATATAACTGATGATCTCTCAATAGTTGCAATGCCATCCTCAAATGTTCAGCATGCTCCTCCTCACTCTTAGAATAAATCAAGATGTCATCAATGAACACCACGACCCATTGATCAAGATAGGGCCGAAACACATCGTTCATCAGCTGCATGAAAGTTGCAGGTGCATTCGTTAGCCCAAAAGGCATTACTACAAATTCAAAATGCCCATACCTGCTGCGGAAGGCTGTTTTATAGATATCCTCTTCCTTAATTCGTAACTGATGATATCCAGATCGAAGGTCGATCTTAGAAAAATATTGAGCTCCTGCTATCTGATCAAATAACTCATCAATCCTTGGTAATGGATATTTGTTCTTGATAGTCAATTGGTTCAATTACCGATAATCGATGCACAACCTCATCAAATCATCCTTCTTCCGGACAGAATAATACAGGGGCTCCCTACGGGGAAGTACTTGGACGAAAGAACCCTTTCTCAAGCAATTCCATCAACTGCTGCTTTAGTTCCCTTAGCTCCGCAGGAGACATACGATAAAGAGCTTTGGAAATAGGAGTCGCACCAGGAATTAGATCAACAGAAAAGATAACTTCTCTTTCAGGAGGAAGTCATGGCAGTTCCTCAGGAAAGACATCTGGAAAATCTCGGACGACAGAAAAGTCCTCAATCTCAATCTTCTGCTCAGGGGTCACATAAACAAGTGTTAGAAAAGCCTTACATCCTCTCCTCATCAGCTTATCAGCTCGAAGAGCTGAAATAAGTGAAACAGACTTATGGTGTCTAATTCCTATAAAAGAAAGTTCAGGGTGTCCAGTGAAAGACACAGAACTAGATCTGCATTGAACATTGACCTCATACTTAGCCAACCAATCTGCTCCTAGGATTACATCATAATCCTTCATGTCCATACAAACTAAATCAGCTGGCAGGTTTTGTTCATTGATCATGACCTTACTGGAAGGATAGAAATACTTAATTGCTGATCTGGAACCAATATGGGTTGAAATCTCTAACGGGAATTTATCAAAACTGGCTTCACAGCTAAAGACTTCGTAAATCTCCGAGAAATAAAAGAATGAGTGGCACCAGTATGAAAAAGAACAAAAGCTGATTTAACATGTATAATAAGAGTACCTTCGACGAGTCCACCCTCCTCGGTGGGTCCTGCCTCGTCTTCTTGTAGAGCCTGGAGCTTGCCTTGCTGCTTCTTGATTCCTTGCGGTTTCCCCGGGGTAGCTTGCTCAGATAAAAGAGGACACTCGGGAATACGGTGGTCCCTACTGCCACAACGTAAACAGGCGCCCAGCTTGCGCCAGCACTCCTCCATCTTGTGACCTAGACGGTCACAATACTTGCATACGCCCTTGAATGGAATAATAGGGCCAGGCTTCTTGTCTTCATTCTTCGGCATCTTGCCCTTCCATGAACCAGACCCGCTAATAGGCCTCTTCCCGCCATGACCGGGCTTGATACTCCCTGAACCAGTATAGTGTTGTTCTTTCTTAACACTCTTCCCATGGATTCTCTCTGTCATTTCTAAAGTATCTTCCAATACTTGAGCCTTTCTCACCATCTCGGAATAAGTTTGAATTTCCATTGGTGCCAACTGGTTGATATACCACAGCTTTAGCCCATTAAGAAAGCGCTTAGCCTTCATCTTCTCGGTAGATATCAAGTGAGTAGCATAACGAGATAGCCGAGAGAATTGAGCTTCATATTCAGTTACGGATAGATTTCGTTGCTTTAAAGCAGCAAACTCAGCCACCTTCTTCTCTTGTACTCTATCAGAAAAATATTTACCATTGAAGAATTCCTCGAACTCTTCGTATGTGACTTGTCTATCACCAAGGGTAGCCTTCACTGCGTCCCACCATGTCCTCGCATCATGTTCAAGTTGAAAGGTCGACAAGAGGACACGTTCTTGATGGCTGCATTTCATCACTTCAAAAATCCTCCCTATCTCTTCAAGCCAGTGCTCGGCTTCATCAGGGTCAGTGGAGCCACCAAATCGCGGGGGATTCATCCCACGAAAGTTCCAATAAAGGTCGCCAGTGGCATGGTTTGCAGCTCCTCCTTGGACCACTTGTTGTAAAGCCTGAGTAAGTCCTTGAACCGTACGCTACAAGTTCCTCCATTCCGCGCGTTCTCCTGCCATTGCAAAAGCCTACACGTGGAATAGGTTATGTTAGGTTCAATTAAGAATGGATAATCGTGCAATTAGATTATTAACTCATCCCCAGTCTTCTACCCAAATCTCACCAGGTTGGGTCCTTAGACTTATAACAAGGTTATAGGTCCTATGATATCACTTAGGATCCTAGAACTTAGAAAACCTAGGAATATTAGAAAACCTAAGCTCTGATACCACCAAACGGTCACGCCCCGACGCGGAATATCGGGACTGGCAGTAGAAAACGCTAGTAATGATAACATGCTAAGCTAAGAATTTACATGACATCATGAACAGAAATAACTCCAAATCTATTACAATAGTCATCAAACTGACTTAAACATAATCAAGCATAACCTCTACTTGACTCCATTACAATAACTAACACAAGCTCTAAGGCATAGCTAGATGTAAAACAACTATAACAATCTCAACATATCTACAAGCTGATACACTCCAAGTCATCACTCTGGCCCATTCCCATCCATCTGTGAATCTTCACCTGAGTTGCCTGGAAAGAGGGGAAACAACTATATGAGCGAACGCTCAGTAGGTAACAACAGGCAAGTGTAAGTAATTAACCAATTAATTACATGTTTATATGAAACGGAAAGAAAAGATATGACGATCAGATGAAACAACATAAAAAGAAAGTGCTAAAGAACGAAATGGAATACCAATATGGCAGGATGATATAACTACAAGAATTACAAGTTTATGAATAATATAATAACAGAAAATTGTAGGAGATTGGCCAATAAACAAGAATATAACCAAGTCGAACACGGTTCAAGTAAGAGATTAAGAGATCATTGTCATAGACATCACGCTAGTCATGCACTGGTGCAATGCCTCACCATGTCATTACAAACTCCCATGGGCACAATTACTTTTCGGGCGCTCTCCCCAGGACCAGACCGGGCCCCTATGATGCGTTGGCATTGATTTATTGGATCCAAGATCCCAAGTTGTCTAGACTTTAATCAAATTAAAATGGCCAATTACAATCACGTACAAACTTACCTCGGAACATCCCAAGGCTAAGTTGAAGAGATACTGTCCAGAATTTCTGTCCAGGAGTTCAAGTTATCAAGAACCATCATGTTCTTGGATTCAAAACCATAAAACAAGGAGAAAACTCGTCTCTGGGAGATAGGCGGTCACTACTGGGCCGCTCAATCACTGGGCGGTCAATTCTGATCTGCTCCAGCACTGGGCTGGAGATCAGCCTCCACGAGGTCAAGGTTGAACAGACGATTAAGGTCCGCTCAGGAGTTGGACGGTAAATACTGGGCCGTGCAAGTAAGATGAACGGGCACTACTGGACCGCTCAAGATATAGGCGGTCAAAAATAAGTCGCGCAGTGCCAGAAGACAAGAACAAGATATACGGGCAACATTGGTCCGCTCAATTGACGAACGGTCCAATAAGGGCCGCCTGTGAGATGGATGGTCCAATATAGCCCGCACAACACAGGGCCTATCAATAAGTTAGGAATTAGCCCAAGTGGGCTCCCGGGCTACCATAGGCAGGGTGGAACTGAACTAGAGTCCAGCCCCCTATCTGTTGGTCGGCCTAGAGCTTACTGGGCTGATCAAATCAGGGTTTGGTCGAAGATGGATCAAGGATAAACGACGAAGGTTAATTGGCAATAACCAGAGTTGAAAGGTCTCTGGCGGGCCTGCTCAATGACATAGGCGGTCAACTTATGGCCGCGCAATCTCTGTCAGGTCCGAAGGCCTTATGGAGTTGGGCGGTCAGTAGGGTACCGCTGAGAACGTTGAACGGTTGGAGACTGGCCGTACTTATGTTGTGCGGTCTGGGATCTGCCGCGTGTCTCTGGAAACGTAACAGCAGTAAAATAGTAGAACAGTTGAAATCCGACCGCTTATAAGAATATGCGGTCTGTCGCGAGGCCGTCTAAACCAAAATAGGGGGTCAGGGAATGATCGGAGATCGAAGCCTTGGACGGTCCGTAACTGGCCGCCTAAATAGTTGGGCGGTCTATCGGGAGGCCGCGCAACCTCAATAGGTCGCTGCCCCTTCTGCCTTGCCCGCCTCCGGCGAGGTTGGATAGGGTTGGGATAAAATATAAAATTCACATGATATAAAGCATTAAATTTGGGGCTTTTACTACCAAAAGAAAGAGCACGAAAAACTCTACAAGATGCATGAATCAATTCTGTGTTTACAGCCTGAAATTACTACTTAATCGAAAGGGAACAGTTATAACCATAGATGTGACATGCTTTTACTAAAACAAAAAATTCTCGCAGAACACTTGATAAAATTTAGGGCTTTCTACATCAATGAAAAGCTGACACGATGATGCTTCCAACCATATATTATTTGTAGGGTTTGGCTTGCTATCACCTACCTGAATCGGATGAAGAAGGAAGGAGAAAGAAAACCCAAGGCGCTGGCACACGCAGCCCCTAATCGCTAGAGATCTCCCTCGATTCAGCTCCTCTGCAGCCGCCACTGGTTCTAAACGATTCGATTGTTAGAGAGCTTCATTTTTATAGGTCACACGCCTTCTAGAGGGTTCTATGCGCGGAGTATTCGTCCACGCAAGTTGGGTTGATGCAAACGCCGTCGTAATTGTTCACGCGATCCAATCTCCGCCGATTGCATCTCCTAGGGTTAGGGTTTCGGAATATTAAGAGAGGGGAAATGATTCTCTCATCTTGGCCTTTCATTTGCCACTGGTTTGGGCTCATTTGATGGAGTATTGGGTTCGAATTTTGCGTTTCAAGGTATGGTTAACTAAGTGTTTAATTTGGGCTTAAACCCCTGATTTGGCCTATTTACATATTTTATTTGGGTTGGTCATAGAAAACAAGTTTGTTAAACGTGTTATCCTCTACAAGAATATAATTTTTCTGGATTTTTATAAAATAGTCAAAATTTAACTTATTTATTTATTAAGGAATTTCTAATTAATTTCTTGAAAAATCGGGGTATTACATGGGATGTTCCACCAACCATCGGCCCCTTACCCTTGTCCACGGGATGGACTAGGGGTGTAGGAAGTAGGGGTGGTCGAGTCGGCATGGCGGGTTGGGCAGGTCTAGGGGCAGGGACGGGTACCTGCTGGCGAAGGGGAGGATCCCTCGGAGGGAGGGGGCGCCTAGGAGCAGCAAGGTCCTGGCGAGGAGGTTCCTGGGGGTGGGTCACAGGCCACCGAGTGTAGGAACCTGGCGTGGTCCTAGGGTCAGACACACGCGGATATGGGACCCCCTGGCGCGGAGTAGGAGCAAACTCTGCTTTAAATTGCTCCACCTCGAGGGTAGCCTGCTACGCGTCCTCCAATTTGTCCACCTTGCGACGGAAAAGCTCATACTGTAGGTGTGGCCGCAGACCACGTCGAAAATGGGAAACAGTCAGGGAGCTTTCCTCCGTGGCGTCACATCGTAAAAAGTATTCATCGAACTCGGTGATGTAATCGGAGACGGATCGATCTCCTTGGGTGAGACTCTACCATCGGTCTATGAGATGCTGGCGGTAGGAGGTAGGAAGGTACTTCTTCCTGAGTTTGGATCTCATCTCATCCCACGTCTCTACCTGGGGCTCCTGACGGTGAAACAGCAGGTTCTCCATGTTCCTCCAATAAGTTTGTGCCTTCCCTAGCTGTTTCATTGTGGCGAACTTGACTTTTCGGTGGTCTGTCATCTCAAACCACTCGAAATACCGATCCATGCCGGCCTCCCAATTGAGATAGACTTTCGGGTGTAAGGACCCGTCAAAAGTGGGAGGGTCTACTCGCACCGTCCTGAGGACCCGCTCGTCCTCATCATCCCTCTGTGGTCGGTGACCACGACGGCGTCGGCCATTTCCCCCATAATCATTTTCGGACTCGTAGTCCTCAATATCGGGGGCACGTGGCTATCGCTCCTCAGCCCTAAGTGGGGAGGGCTGGACACCAGGCGCCTAAGGGGGCGCCTGAGGGGCCGGGGCAGCTCTGGGGAGCTCCTGGCGGGGGGCACTCTCCGCATTCTCCATCCTTCCAACCAGACCTTGGATAGATCGGTCGGAGACCTCGGCACGGTCCTCCATGCTCTTGAGACGGCTCTCCAAGTGGTCGGTGTTCTCCCTACTAATTTGTTCGAACCTATCCATGCGCTCCATGAGTAGAGCGATCACGTCATCCAGAGTTCGGCCTCCCGGGTTGGCACCTCAGGGTTCACCCATAGTGTCAGGGCGATGGTACTGAGCACCTCCACGGGTGGGCATGCAATGGGAGAGGACCTATAGGGAACTAAGTGGTGACTCACTATGACCTATATGGACGGACTAATGCCAAAAGATGGACGACCTAGACTCCAATATCCGGTATGAGGCGGAGGTTTCATCCGAAGATCGCGCTCACGCAAGTGTGCCCCTTTCTCAATAGGCGTAGCCTACCGTTCCGGAAGCACCTTTGGATATACCAGATGAAATGGAGCAGCTTAGACCGACTACCCGAGACTCAAATTAGCTTTGATACCAATTTGATGCGGGACGACTACGAGACTCGACTCAGATTGGTTACGACCTTGGACTCTATAGGACGACACGACTAACAGGATGATGTAACCAGCAACAACACTACAACACGCGGCACCTAAGAGCTCCAGAAGAGGCGATCATGCCCCAAATAAGAAGTGCTAACTCACAGTCATCCCCAGCGCGGGAAACGTGATGATCTGCACAGTTGAGAAATCAGCTTTGAGTCTCGTGTGGTCAGCTTACTCTCGTGCTCGGAACGAGTCACGGGACAGGTCTCGCACTCACAACTCTCAGCGGTGACTAATTTAGCTAGCTAGGAAATAAACTAACGCACATGCAGCGGCATTCTAGAATGGATACTAGCTAAGCAAGTACGACAAAAGGGGGAGGCGAGTGTACCTCCACACTCGGGGCGTGGGGAAGATGTCCCGGCTGAGATCCGGAACTCCCGGTATAGAAATAACTATTAATTACAGAATTGATTCTACAGCCCACTCCACGCAGGGAGGTAATAGGCGACACGTGGGGTCTGGGAGGACCAATCTCAGGTTGACGGGCAGCAGTCGGTGGTGCTCAGGCGGACGCAGTCGGCCGGTTCAGCTCGGTTCACTCGGGCCCACAAGACAGCACGTGGGACCGTCTGCTGGTATGGCCACGTCCGGGTGGGCTCCTGGCTACAGCGACCGGCGGGGGCATCTCTGGAGTGTCCCGGGTCGATCCCCGGGAGCGGCGGTCATCGGAGTGGAGTCGGGCGATTTCTTGGGATTTATTTCTCAAGGCTGTCCCGCAGCTCTGCTTCATGCCAGATCTGCGCACTCTGACGAGAACGGCTGGTACACCAAGATCCGACTTTGGATCAAGACGCAATGGGTACCGTTGAAAAGAGGACTCAAAATCCTATGACATATTGGAAGTCCAGATCCATCCAATGGCTGGAATGGAAATAGAAATGACTACAAACTGACTGAGCACTCTGTCCTGAAACACAGAACAGGCATGGCAGAACATGAACTGCCTGTTCAAGGGGTTTGAGTGAAGATCAAATGAAAGATTTAGGACCTGGGAATTTTATGGTGGAAAGAAGGGAGGGTGATGGTGAGGTACATAGTTTATTTGTAAGTTTCTGACAATGTTTGAGGGGTGAGAAATTTCGGCTACCAAGATTTATCTCGCAGATCTGCACACAGGCAGACTTTGAGGGGGGAAAACAAGAGGCTGGGAAAGGGGGTAAACAAGCTCCGATCGGTGTAAAATTTAAACTTGGATTTACTGACGATGGGAGGAACCTACCCTATAATTTTCATTATGATCCAACGGTTGGATCTCCCGTATCGGCCCTTTCACCGAGCTGCTATCTTGTAACTCTGAATTTTGGGGCAGCAGATGGTGGTCGGCTTGTGGTGGCTTGACGGCGGCACGAACGGCGGCGGCGGTGATTGATCACAGCAAGTAGAGGAAGATGGGAATAGGAATAAATTTAAGAGAGATGGAGGATTTGGATCTAGATCTGAAGAAGATTGGAGGAAGAAGATGAAGAACACCAAGAACAAGGGAGAGAGGGGGGTGCACCCAATGCACTTCTTCAAATTAATTCTTCATTAATATTCATCAAAATACAACAAGAGACATTATATATTCAAACCCTAGACCTAGCCATATGACCTAGAATACCCTTGGTCAAGGGGGTATAATGGGAAAATGGGATAAAGAAGGATTAAACAAATCCCCCATGTGGAGACAAAAGAGGGGGCACCCCTCTCTCCAAGTCAACATAAGGGGCTTGTTTAATTTGATCCCTTTAGACCATATTAATCCCCCCTTGGACCAAATTAAATCAAAAATACAAATACATGGTCAATTATTCTACCATTGACCCAATATAAAAACCCAAGATAATACAACCCAAATACATGCTAAATACATACCAAATACGACCAAATACGTATACCGTACAAATACGTATAAAAATATGTACTGAAATATCAAGGCTCCGGTGACGACTCCAGACTGTCCCCCAGCCACAAAGAGGTAGGTGTCGACCAAGTCGTGTTGCGGGTCCGGTACCGACGGCTCACTGAGTCGAGCCGTACTCGTGCTCTGGTGTCCTCACCAATGTGACTAGCCTCAAAAGTCTCAAGTAAAAATATGCATGAAAAACATTATGCACATTGACTAGAATTGCCAAAACCGAATGTCCATGAATCCATATAATGAGTATGCATCATTAAAGTCACATTCATCAAATTTCATGTTAATAGGTTGAGTATATTTCAAGCCCAAAAATCTCATGAGGAAAATGCATGAAAATGCCCAACCAAGACTTTGAAAAGCTATTTGATGAAATGCATAAATCATAGAAGGAGTCGACGCAATGCAATGAGTGAGTCAACTCTCCTTTAGAAGATGAACTTCATTGATGCACTCCATTGAGTTCCAAGTGTGAGTCATGGATTTTGATCATGCGAACCAAGATATTCAAAGCATGAGTTCCTTAATCAACAAGCATTCATTTGACTTCCAAATGTGAGCATTGACGTCATCCTTCAACTCATCAACCAAGATGCTTACATGTTGCTCAATGAAACATACACACAAGCACAATCATTTTGTTATCATTAAAACCAAACACCAAACATCAACTAGGGGATGCAACATCTACAATACCCATGACTGAGTAGAAAATCAGTCAGTCTGTCATACCAAGCCTGAGGGGCTTGTTTCAGACCATACAAAGCTTTATTCAACCTGAAAACATGGTTAGGCGGCTCTATTGATTCAAAACCTGGGGGTTGATCAACATAAACTTCCTCTTTTAAATTGCCATTTAGGAAGGCACTTTTTACATCCATTTGTTGAAGTTTTATGTTGTGGGAGCATGCAAAAGATATTAAAATTCTGATTGCTTTCATCCTAGCTACTAGAGCATAAGATTCGTCAAAATCTACCCCCAACTCCTGATTGTAACCTTTGGCTAGCAACATGGCTTTATTTTTTGAAATTATTCCATCTTCATTCATTTTATTTCTAAACACCCATTTGGTTCCAATGATTGAGCAATTTTCAGGTCTAGGAACCAGGGTCCAAACATTGTTTCTTTCAAATTGACCTAATTCTTCATGCATTGCATTAATCCATGATTCATCTTTTAAAGCCTCTTCTATGGATTTAGGTTCAATTTGAGAAACTAATGCTACTAGATCTTCATTATTGACTGCTCTATGAAATGACCTAGCTCTTGGGGGATCATGAAGATTTACTATAATGTTTTTAGCATGATGATTTTTCAGAAATCTTTCATTGTTAGAAGACTCACCTTGTTCAGTTGACCGAAACTAGGGTTTGGTCGACCAACCTTGTTCTGGTGCAGATTGTTCAGGATGTTCAGCAGATTCTTTATCTGGCTTCTCATCCAGAAATTCTCCATCTTCTTTAGATTTCCTGTCATCATCATTTATGTTAATAGAGTTGAAGGTTTCATCAAATAACACATGAGGAGATTATTCTACTGTTTGATCATGGATGTTAAAGACCCTATAGGCTCTTGACAATTTAGAATACCCCAAGAAAATCCCTAGACTACTTTTTGCTTCACATTTGTCGAGGTCCCTTTTATCATTATTGTGGATAAAATATTTGGAACCAAAGATTTTAAAATATGCCAGGTTGGGTCTCTTAGATTTTAGCAATTCATATGGGGTTTTCTTGTGGACAGGTCTTACCATGGCCCTGTTAATTATATAACAGGTTGTGCTAGCTGCTTCGCCCAAAATTTCCGTGGGAGTTGGCTCTCGATCAGCATTGCTCTTGCCATCTTTACGATTGTCTTGTTTCTCCCCTCTACCACTCCATTCTGCTCCGGGGTCCTAGGAGAAGAAAACTTGTGAGTGAATCCTTCTTTATTGCAGAATTCAGAAAATAGTGAATTGTCAAACTCCCCCCCCCCCTCATCAGATTGTATGATGCAGATTGTGTGCTTATCCTCATGTTTTATTTTGTTGAAGAAATTTTGAAATTTATCAAATGTTTCATTCTTGTGGGATAAGAAGAATACCCATACAAATCTAGTGAAGTCATCTACAATGACATAGCCAAATCTTTTTCCGTTCAGACTTAAAGTCCTAGTAGGACCAAAGAGGTCCATATGCAGGAATTCTAATGGCCTTGATGACAGGGGTTCCTGTCTCACCTTGAAAGACTTCCTAGTTTGCTTTCCAGATGCACATGCATCACAGATTTTTGTACTGGTTTTGAAGTTGATTTAAGACATTCCTCTGACTAAGTCATGCTTGACTAAATTATTCAGAATGTTATAACTAACATGACCTAATCTCCTATGCCAGTTAAAGGCATTATTATCAGAACTAGCAGTTAGACACAAATTGGAAGCAGAATTATCATCTAGGTCTACTATGTACACATTGTTTATTGTGTGACCTATGAATTTTATTATTTCAGAGTTGATTTCAAGGATTTTGCATGCATGATCATCAAAAACAACCTTGTGACCCTTGTCACAGAGTTGACTAATGTTCAAGAGATTATGTTCTAGTCCATCTACAAGCAAAACTTTTTCAATTGTGTTGGAGGGATACTTACCAACTGTACTGGATCCAATGATTTTATCTTTGTTTTTCCCTCCAAATTTGACCATCCCTCCTACCTTCAGTTCCAGCTTGCTAAATTTTGTCCGATCTCCAGTCATGTGCCTAGAGCAGCCACTATCCAAGTACCATCTGTTATTCATGGCTGCCAGGCTAACCTGCAAGATAAATCATGCAAAGTGTTTTGGAACCCAAGATAAATTGGGTCCACATGCATCATTGAGACTCTTCGACAAACCTTTTGGCATCCAAATTTGTTTGACTGGTTTCTATTGATTTGATTTTCTGACAATGTCATTCCTGTTTACAGCAGCCCTTGGTTTTGGATTTGTTTCGTTCTTCTTGGTGAAGTTGTTTTTCCAATGTCCAAGGTGATTTCGTGGCTATTTGACAAACTATCTTGGCTTATAGAATACATATGGATTGAAGACATTGTGATCAAAGAAGGGTTGTGTTCTCATTTGCTTGAAATTTTTGTTTGGTGCAGATTGAGTTTGGTTAGGGTTCATGGTAGGATGCATTTTCTTCTACGGAATCTGCCCTTTGAAGATTTGGCTAAATTTGGTATTACAATTTACAGCTCTTGTTGCATTAGCCAAATTTTTAGTCCCTGAACTTTGGGCATCACTGTTTGAGCTGGATGGAATGTCCAGCTTCTCTTTTCCCTTCCCAGGACAGAATGTGACAGTTTTGAACTCAAATGGTCTTTTGTTTGTAGGGTCAAAGCCTAGACCTTCCTTATTAAAGTTTATCTTTACACCTAGCATGGTGTCTAAGTTTGACTTCCCCTGGACAATTTTTTCTAGAGTGGTCTATTTCTCTTGAAGATCTTTTTGAAGCTTTTCATTTGTTTTCAGGATTTCTGAATTTGCACTTTTTACAGCTTCATACTTCTCAACAATTAATTTATTTTCGTTCTGAATTTCCTGAAGCTTCAACCTAAATTCATCAAGTTGTCTTTGGAATTCTTATTTTCAGCTTTCAAATCTTTATTCTCACTTTTCAGAGAGCTTAATTCTTCCACTTCAATTTTAAGCTTTTCTTTTTCTTTTTGAATCATTTCTTCGTCTTCTACAGTAGTGGTTAATTTTCTTTTCAGAACTCTGTGTTCTTTATTCAGTGAATTGAACTTATTTAGGAGTTCACCATATGCATCCTCCCAATCATCAATTGTAAAATTCTCGAAGAGATTAGTTACCTCCTCTTCGATGTCTGCCATTAAGCACAATCCTTCTTCTTCTTCGGAGGAGGATTCTTCTTCAGTGACTTCCTCCTCATCGCTCCAAGTGCATAGCATTGCTTGAGGTTTCTTTTTCTTGGGCTTGGGTTTCTTCCTCAGCAGCTCTAGGCAGTCTCCTTTCATGTGACCTGCCTTTTTATAGTGATAGCAAATAATTTTGTCAACATTTCTATTTCTATCAGATTTAGAGTTAAAACTTCTGCCGGTTTGTTGTGGCTTCTTCTTTCTAAAATTCTTACCCCTGGACTTTAGAAAATTTTGGAATCGTCTTGTCAGGAGGGCCTATTCATGGTCATCCGAGTCAGAGAAATTATCTGAATGTTCA
Organism: Amorphophallus konjac; assembly: GCA_022559845.1. Lineage (NCBI taxonomy): Eukaryota > Viridiplantae > Streptophyta > Magnoliopsida > Alismatales > Araceae > Amorphophallus > Amorphophallus konjac. The sequence continues at coordinate 293,080,342 of CM040126.1, read as the reverse complement.
CTACCCTCGTCATTGCTCTCACATCCTTTGAGGGCTATGGACTTCTGTTTCTTGTTATCCTCAACATTTTTCCTCAGATTGATTTTGTAGGCCATCAAAGAGCCTATCAACTCACCCACTGTCATGGTAGATAGATCCCTGGACTCTTCTAACACAGTGGCTTTAGTGTGCCATGTAGGGGTTAGGGACCTAAGAATTTTTCTAACAAGTTCACTATCCGGATATTGCATTCCTAAGGCCTAAGGCTATTCACAAGTTGTAAGAATCTAGCATACATTTCAGAAACGGGTTCATCATGCTTCATTCTAAATAATTCGTATTCTGAAATGAGCATATTCACCTTGGTAGCTCTTACCTGGGACGTTCCCTCATAGATTAATTCCAATTCGTCCCACGTTAGCTTGGCGGATTTGCAAGTAGAAATTCGTGAGTACTCCTCTAGGTGAACCGCACACTGCATTATATTCATCATTGTCCAATTGACAGTTGACAACCGTATTTATTCCCTGGTCCATGAGGTTTCATCTTTAGGAAGTTGAAATGGACCACTGGTGACGACTCTCCACAGCTCATGGCTCTAAGCCCGTAAGAACACCTCCATCCTGTTCTTCCAGTACAGGTAGTTAACACCATCAAAAAATGGGAGTCTATTGATTGAATGCCCCTCAGCTAGGAAGCTGTGAGCATTACCGGTTCCAGGTCATCCCGAGTCGTTGGACCCCATTGTGGGATACCCGCTCTGATACCAACTGATGTATATGGCAATGCGGTTCAAGAGGGGGGTGAATGGAACCGACCCTTTAAAACTTGATTTCACAAATTCAAACTAACACTAAGTAGACTGGACAGAGAATGGACAGATACGGTTCATGCCATGAAAGAAAAAATTTGACAAACACCTTACGAGCGCGTGACTGGTACGAGCCAGAGGACTAGTATTGCTACTTCCTCACGCAAGGGAAGCTATTTAGATAGGCTTGGCCTATCGTTCTAACAACTCCTTTTGATATACCAGGTCAGCTAAGAATGGGGATAGAGAATATAGAAATCAAATCACAAAAATTGATGGGGCATCGGAGCTAGGCCACTAAATTTCTGGAGTGTTATATTTGGTGTGTATTTGTATTTGGTATGTGTTTGTGTATTTAGTGTGTATTTGTATTTTTGGATTTAATTTAGGTCCAAGGGATTTAATTAGGGTATTTAATTTGGGTCAAGTTGTGGGTCTCATATGATGGTCCATGGTCCAAGGGAGAATAGTGGCCAAGGAGCCTTTCTTGACCATGATGAAGCGGGTGCCCCCTCTTTTGTCTCTTGTGGGATTTTTTTATCCTTATTTTTATCCCTTTCCCCATTATACCCCTTTGACAAACGGTATTAGAGGTCATTTTCCTAGGTCTAAGGTTTACTATTTAATGTCTCTTTTAATAATATTTTCATAGAATTATTACAAAAAAATCAGAATTTGTGTGAGAAGCCCAATGGCGCCCCTCTCTCTTCCCTCTCTTCCTCCCTTGCAGCAGAGATTGCAACAGATCTGGGTGTGATGCCCTAAATCTTGGAGAGATTTCAAGTTCTATCCCTTCCTATGGATACCAAGTTTGATCACCGCCGCCGCTGCCTCCGTTCGTGCCGCCATCGAGCCGCCACGGGCCAATCTCTGGCCTGCTGTCCAGACCTGCGACCTGTAGAACAGAAGCTGAAAGAAGAGGTTGGATCTCTAGATCCGACCATCTGATCGCGCTGAGATTTTGATGGTTGGTTTTCCCTGTCATCCCCCACTCCCAGTTTAATTTTCATGTCAATCAGCCTTCGTTTGAGTCCCGTCCCAGTAACTTCTTTCCACCCCTCGCAGTCTGCCCGTGAACAGATCTGCGAGACAATAGTCTGAAGATCTATTTTTCCCACCCCCCAAATCACGTTAGAAAATTATAAAAATATTTGTGTGTGATCCTCACTTCCCTCCCCCCCTCTCACCCATAAAATTCTCAAAGTCTAGATCGACCATTTCCAATTTGGTCAAACCCCTTCTTTAGGCAGATCCCAGTCTGTCCTGACTGGTCTGTAACTCGAGCCAAGAAAATCCCGGTGTTGCAAAGGTTTTCACTTCAAATCCGACTGTTGGATGATTCCCAGATATTGATGAGTTGAAGCCCTCCCAGTGCCCTTCGCAACGGCACTAGTTTCGTCCTGATCCGACACCGGATCTGGGCGTGGTGACCATTTTTATGGAAGCATGCAGATCTCTCCTGAGACAGGATTGCGGGTCAGTGTCCCGGCTTCGATCCAGTGACCGCCGCTCCCAGGGATCGACCACGGACACTCCAGCAACATTCCAGTCGGTCGCCGTAGCAAGGAGACGCCATCGTCGCAGTAGCTGGACCCGCTTGCTATCCTGTGGGCCCGGGCAGAACCGAACCGAACCGGCAATCCACCGCCGTCCCGAGCGCTTCACGGACGTGCCACCCGTCAACCCAAGATCGGCGCTCCCGAATCACTGTTGTAGCCTTTTACCTCCCTGCGTGGAGTGGACTGTAATTTTATTGCTGTAATTATTCACATTTGTTGTACCGGGAGTTACGATTCTTGGCCGGGAAGGCCTTCCCCACGCCCCGAGCATGGAGGTATGTTTCCGCTCCTCTCTTTGTCGCTTGCTTATTTAGTATGTTTGAACGTCGTGCTTGCATGAGTTAGGAATTCTAGCCCGTTCAAATAATATCACCGCTGTGAGAGAGCGAGCGTGACCCGTCTGTGACTCGACCCGAGCACGTGAAACAGCTGAATACCCTTGACTCACTATCGATTTCTCAACCGCGCAGATCTGCACGTTTCCCTTGCGTGGGATGATCGTGAGCTTGCATTTCTTGTTTAGGACACATTCTCCTCTTCTGGAGCTCTTTGGTGCCGAGTGTTCGCTTCGTCGCAGGTCGCGTCGTCAAATTAGTCGCGTCGTCGCCTAGAGTCCCAGATTTGCATCAAATTGGCATCGAGTCTCATTTCGTCCCGCATCAAATTGGTATCAGAGCAGGTTGAGTCTGGGGTACTCATCATAGCACGGTCTAAGTCTAGGGAAGTCATGTCCAAGGTGTTGCACCTCAATCCTTTATCTGGTATATGAAAAGGCGCTGCCGGAACGATAGGTTACGCCTATTTGGAAGGTAGCCTCCTTGCGTAAGTTGGGTCTTCGGATCAATATCTTCGCCAGGTACTGGATACTGGTTTGAGTCTAGGTTCTCCATTTCACATTGGTTAGTGCATTCCCGCCTTGTGTGTTTGCATGCCCACTCGTAGAGGTACTCAATACTCACCACCACCACCACCTATGGCAGATCCCCGAGTCCATAGTCCCAATGAGCCATCTGTGGTCAATATGTTCAGAACTCTTATGGAAAAATTGGATGGGCTGAGTACGCGAGTGGATAAGTTGGATGGGTTGAGTACACGTGTGGATGGCCTAGACACACGCTTGGAAGAGAGAATGAAGGCCTTAGAGGATCGGGCCGAAGAGTCGGACCAGACTTTTCATGGTTTGGTAGGGAGAGTTACTGTCCTAGAGAGAGCCCCTGCTGGAGCACACCCCGCACCGATGATTGGTCAATAGGAGCCAGTTCAGCAACCTACTGCAAGGGCTCAAGGGGTAGATGATAGGAGGCGTCGAGTCCCCGAGGTGGATGACTATGAGTCTGATAACGAGAATGGGGGTTATGGTCATGATCGTCGTGTTTAATGGTAGAATCGTGATTATGATGAGGACGAGCGGATCCTCAGAACCATTCGCGCGGACCCTCCCACTTTTGACGGGTCTTTGGACCCGAAGGTCTACCTAGATTGGGAGGCCAGGATGGATCGGTGCTTCGAGTGGTTCGATATGACGACCGCCGAAGAGTCTGATTCGCGACCATGAAGCTGGTAGGACAGGCGCAGACTTATTAGAAGAACGTAGAGAGCATGTTGTTTCAGCATTTAGAGCCCCAGGTTGATACATGGGGTGAGATGAAGGTCAAACTTTGGCAAAAGTACCTTCCTGCCACATACCGTCAGTGACTAATCAATAGGTGGCAGAGTCTCAGCCAGAGAGATCGGTCCATCTCTGAGTACATCGCTGAATTTGATGAGTATTTTCTGCGATGTGGCGTCTCGGAGGAGAGCTCTATGCCCGTCTCCCGCTTCCGATGTGGTTTGCGGTCACACCTTCAGTTTGAGCTTTTCCGTCGCAACGTGATCACGCTGGAAGCCGCATATTAGGTTGCTCTCGAGGTGGAGCATTTTGAGACAGAGTTTGCTTCTATCCAGCGTCAGGGGGTCACCTATCTGAGGGGGTCTGATCCTCGGACCACGCCCAGTTCCTACATTCGGTACCCTTTGGCTCGTCCGCAGGAACCCCCATGCCAGGATCTCGCTACCCCAAGGCCTCACCCTCCCTCACCGAGGGATCTTCCACCTCATCCCCAACCATCTACACCCATTGCCCCTCCACCGGCACCCGTACCTTCCCCTCGTCCCCTATTTCCTACACCTCCTGTCCATCGGGAGGATAAGGGAAAGGGGCCACTTATCGAGGAGCCCAGTGGATCACGGTAACAGTTTTATCGTTGCAAGGGGTTTGGTCACTTTGTAGGACAGTGTCCCACTCGTCCATCACTGGTCAATGGGGACACGCAGGTCGGAGTAGCCCAATCATCAGGGCTTGTGTCTGTCAGCTATGAGGCTGAGCAGGAATTAGCTGACGAGTTCTTCCATGAGGAGGAAGATGTCCAGGGGGATCCTCCGGACATCCAGGATGCTCAGTAGCCAGATGATGCCCAATTTGGGGTGATGTGGGAGGTGACTCTGCTCTCCTAGTCCTCTCAAGTCCCTCAAATCCCATAGGGAGCCACTGCATGATAGATACCTATAAGACGTTGGATTGTGTCGTGTGTGTGTCGTGTGTAGGCCAGTTCTACATATGGGTGTCTTGGACCACCATTGCATTCACTTATGTAGGTGTCTGCATAGTATTATGTTTGTTTTATTTCTTATTTGTGTGGTTTGTTAAGAGTCTTCATATGCATCTGTCGTCTAGAGGTCAGCGATGAACGATGCAAGGAATTGCTTGCTCTTAGGCACCACCGTGAGTTCCGAGAGGATGAATATGTCATGATCGGGGTCAAACCTGAACGGTTTTCCTCTAGAACCGTGAAGAAAATGGCAAGCTCGTAATGCCAGTCCCTTTCAAGTGTGAGGTAAGTCGGGTCTAATGCGTATGTTGTAAACTTGCCTAAGGAATATGGAATCAGCTCTACTTTCAATGTATCGGATCTAGTCACCTATCGGGACCCAGTGGTGATTCTGAGTGAGCCGTTTGAGCCGTCTCCTACCCTTGAGAGTGACCCCACCCCGGAGTGTTCACCACCAGCCTCATTCAAACAGCAGTGTGAGCAAATAGAACATATACTGAAGGAGCAGGTGACGCTTAAAAGTGGATCGTACTAGCGCTACCAGGTGCGATGGAGAGGACGGCCCGTGTCCGATGACACTTGGATCATCCGGGCAGAGCTACAGAGGGCAGATCTAGATCTACTGGAGTGGTACCCGAGTGATAGCACCCCCTTACTCGACGGGGTCGAGTTCTTCCCACCCAGGGAGAATTGATGGGGCATCGGAGCTAGGCCACTAAATTTCTGGAGTGTTATATTTGGTGTGTATTGTATTTGGTATGTTGTGTATTTAGTGTATATTTTTGGATTTAATTTAGGTCCAAGGGATTTAATTTGGGTCAAGGTGTGGGTCCCATATGATGGTACATGGTCCAAGGGAGAATAGTGGCCAAGGAGCCTTTGTTGACCATGGTGAAGGGGACGCCCCCTCTTTTGTCCCTTATGGGATTTTTTTATCCTTATTTTTATCCCTTTCCCCATTATACTCCTTTGACCAAGCATGTTAGAGGTCATTTTCTTAGGTCTAAGGTTTACTACTTAATGTCTCTTGTAATAATATTTTCATAGAATTATTACAAAAAATCATAATTTGTGTGAGAAGCCCAAGGGCGCCCCTCTCTCTTCCCTCTCTTCCTCCCTTCCAGCAGAGATTGCAGCAGATCTGGGTGTGATGCCCTAAATCTTGGAGAGATTCCAAGTTCTATCCCTTCCTCTAGATACCAGGTTCGATCACCGCCGCCGCCACCTCCGTTCGTGCCGCCATCGAGCCGCCACGAGCCAATCTCCGGCCTACTGTCTAGACCTGCAACCTGCAGAACAGAAGCTGAAAGAAGAGGTTGGATCTCTAGATCCAACCATCTGATCAAGCTAAGATTTTGATGGTTGGTTCCCCCCGTCGTCCCCCACTCCCAGTTTAATTTTCATGTCAATCAGTTATCGTTTGAGTCCCGTCCCAGTAACTTCTTTCCACCCCTCGCAGTCTGCCTGTGTGCAGATCTGCGAGACAGTAATCTGAAGATCTATTTTCCCGACCCCTCAAACCACGTCAGAAAATTACAAAAACATTTGTGCGTGATCCTCACTTCCCCCCCCCCCCTCTCACCCATAAAATTCCCAAAGTCTAGATCTACCATTTCCCCTTCGGTCAAACCCCTTCTTCAGGCAAATCCTAGTCTGTCCTGACTAGTCTGTAACCTGAGCCAGGAAAATCCCAATGTTGCAGAGGTTTTCATTTCAAATCTGACCATTGGATGATTCCCATATCTTGATGAGTTGAAACCCTCACGGTGCCCTTCGTAACGGAACTGGTTTTGTTCTGATCCGACACTGGATCTGGGCGTGGTGACCATTTTTGTGGAAGCGCGCAGATCTGTCCCGAGACAAGATTGTGGGTCAATGTTGGGAGTTAAATCCCAATAAATATCCCGGCTCCAATCCAACGACCGCCGCTCTCGGGGATCGACCAGGGACACTCCAGCAATGTTCCAGTCGGCCGTCGCAGCAAGGAGACGCCCGGACGCCGCCGTCCCAGCAGCCGGACCTATTACTGTCCTGTGGGTCGGGGCAGAACCGAACCGAACCAGCAATCCGCCGCCGTACCGAGTGCTTCACGGACGTGCTGCCCGTCAACCCAAGATCAGTGCTCCCGGATCACTATTGTAGCCTTTTACCTCCCTACGTGGAGTGGGCTGTAATTTTATTGCTGTAATTATTCACATTTACTGTACCGGGAGGTACGGTTCTTGGCCGGGAAGGTCTTCCCCACGCCCCGAGTGTGGAGGTACGTTTTCGCTCCTCTCTTTGTCGCTTGCTTATTCAGTATATGTTTGAACGCCGCGCTTTCATGAGTTAGGAATTCTAGCCTGTTCAAATAATATCACCATTGTGAGAGAGCGAGCGTGACCCGTCCGTGACTCGACCCGAGCACGTGAAAGAGCCGAATACCCTTGACTCACTGTCAGTTTCTCAACCGCGCAGATCTGCATGTTTCCCTCTCGTGGGACGATCGTGAGCTTGCATTTCTTGTTGAGGACACATTCTCCTCTTCTAGAGCTCTTTGGTGTCGAGTGTTCGCGTTGTCGCTGGTCGCGTTGTCAAATTAGTCACGTCGTCGCCTAGAGTCCCAGATTTACATCAAATTGGCATCGAGTCTCATTTCTTCCCGCATCAATAACACTCAAGATTTTTAGGTGGTTCGATTACTATACAGTAATCTACATCCACCCCTCGCCTGATCAGGACGAGGCTTCACTAAGCTTGAATGAAAGTAGCTACAACGGCTGATCACACAGCTTACTCACGAGAGGAACAGCCTCCTCTCTTCCTCCAAAGACTAGAGGGAACATGTGCTCACCAACTCGTTGAACACCCCACTGATTCTACCCCAGTAGAACCAGCAACCCTGCGCTAAGGCAGTACACGAGGAACCCACCTCACACCCTGGAATACACACCAGGACGTGACCAGTTCACACTGATCACACCTCTGATAAATGTGACAATGCACTGTCAGAGAACGACAACCACACTGACTGAAAGGAATTCAGAGAAACAAAAAATGCAAGAAGAAACAAAAAATACAGCAGAGAAAAACACAAGTGTAGCTCTGAATGTTGATTCAAGAGCTTTCAGAAACATGAAGCAATCTTCTCTCAACTGGGCTATTATCACTCTCTCTTTTTCTTCTTTGGCTCATGAGATAGCTCTTTCACAGACGGGCTCTCTTCTCTTCGACGGCAGTAGCTTGTTCTTCAGAGACTTCAAGTGTTTATATAGAACAAAGCCTCCGATGCCCTTGAGGATAACCTAATTACTCCACTGAAATTCCATTTGTCCACATGGCACAAGAGAATATTCTCTTCTAGAAGCATCTGCGAGCATGCCTGACAACCTGGGATCACGTGCCAATCATGGGTGTCAAAGGCACAAGAACAACCCTCTCATACCTCACGTGTTCGGGTGTGGTTTTCTATTGGGGACCTATTTGTCACCCTTAACATGTTACTTTTCACCCTTATGCGTCTATTTATCAGCCTTAGGTGACTATTTGTCACCCTTATCTCCCTTGCTCGTGAGCTTCATATTTCAGTCTCGCATTGGCTCCATTTGCTTGTAGAGCTTCCTCCACTCCTTCCATCTTCCTTCTTGGCCTTCGTTCTTGCTCTCCTCTTCACCTCTCATCTTCTCTCCTTGATCTTGCTTTCATCTTCTTGTTTCTTCTTTTGTCTGCCTGAGTGAGCATATTTGTGTCCGTTGAAGAGGCTTTTGAACATGGTGCTGCTCATGTTGCATTGTTGGACTGCTGGTAGCTTGTTCAGCTGGACTGTTGGATTGCTGTGTAGTTAGTTCATCTGGACTGCTGGACTGTTGCGTAGTTAGTTGGCTTCTGGCTTGCTAAGACTTCAGAGCATGGCTAGCTGAAGTGAAGAACTTAAGTGTATCACCGGTGCGTTCATCTTGGCATTTCATCAAACAGTTGCTCTCTTGTGAGAAGTTGAGCAACCCTGTCTCTTGAATTTTGGATGATGTTAATCAATCTCATCCTATGCTTAGGAGAACTCCAGATTCAATGTAGAAGTGACGGAAATCCTATTCAGAGTTGATTCCTTTAACTGGGCTTTGAAGCTCTTCATGTTTAGTGTTGCGAGCCATTTTTCACCTCTGATAGGCTATTTGTTACAGATAACGACTATTTATCACCACTAGGGAGCTATTATTCACCCTTAAATGCCTTTAGTCGTCGCCACTGCCTCTTCTATCATTTTCGTAGGTTAGCACCCTGGCTACGTCGACGCCATTGAACGCTGCGTTGACCCGCGGCCTCAACACTTTTCAAGGCTTTTGACCCTGCCGCTTCTGTTTCACCATTACAAACATATTTATTAGCCTTACTTCCTATATTTCACCTTTGACCACTCATTTGTCACCACTAAACTTCAATAGCCGTCGCCTTCGATCCTTTGGCTAATGGGTCCTTCTACCGTTCTGGCTGCGTTGACGCAGCTACGCATTACGTTAACGCAGCTGCTTTAGTTTTCAAGCATTCCAAGCCTGTTGCCCATTTTTCACCTATAGTGGTATCTTCTTCACTCTTACAGCCCATTTTACACTATTCACCACCTAGTTTTCACCCCTAATCCGTAGCTATACCCCTTTTTAGCTAGCGGGTGACTTCAGACTTTTCTTCCTTGCGGCCTGTTCTGGCATCAATTATATTAACATGAAATCTTTTTCTTTGGCCATTCTTCACACCTAAAACTTCATTGATTCATCAATTATAGTCTGAGAGTTATTGTAAAATGTGCGGAATGTAAGGAATAAAATATATAGAATTTTATTTAAGCATTTCCAGACTTAAAACCAAATGACTACATGTTGGTCTGACATCATCAAAACAAGATAATACCCAAAAGTCACCATTTGATATACCATGTAGTCATTGATATGATGAAGGCAGGAGGATTGTAATGCATGATGACATGAATTCATTCTAGATTGAAAATAGATTCTTTAACTTTTGTGCATGACAATATATGAAAACATATGCAAACTCAATGTATGTAGTGAAATTTTGATTTGAAAATTTTCAAGCTCCCCTTCAACAAGATGCTATATGATAAGTGATATGCATAGAGATATGCAAACAACTATGGATGGAATGTATGCACAAACACATGCATTATCACATAAGATTCAGCACAAAACAAATCAAGACATAGCACATTTTCTAGAGAAGTGAGAGGGATATCACCTGAACGTTCAGATTTCAGTTTTTAGTTTTTCTTTTAACCTGACATATGCCACTTGACCCGTGTGCCTTACTTTCTTGACTGAAAATATATTTTACGCTTCATATTCCCAAGGCACACCTGCAAAACAGATTTCTCATTTTACATTCTTAGGTACCCAAACCATCTTGGGTCTTTGTGGGTTAGCACTCTTGGCACGTAGCTTCCACTTTTTGACAACATTCAAATTATCATTTTTCATCAGAAAATAATCATGCATGTTATGCCTAGATTTATCACAATAATGACAACATGACTTTGAATACTTAAAAATATGAAGATTATTTGAAGCATGTGACTTTTTGTTCCAATGTTGTTTCCAATTGGCAAGGGGTGTGTTAAACACATTAGAGATCCCAGGTCGACCTGCCCTTGGATTTGGCTGTGGATAATGGGTCCGAAACACATACACCATAGGTTGGTAGTGTCGACCTGCCCAATCTTTTTTCTTCATGAATTGTTGTCTAGCCTTGGGGTGCGTCGATCTGCCCTTGCCTTTTCCATTGTTCATTCTATTCTTGCATGCTCTTAAATCATCATTTCTCATGATAAAATAATCATGCATCACATGACCATGTTTTCCATAGTCAAAGCATGAGATTTTCTTTCTAGGTGCATGTGTGTGTGGAGCAGGAGTGTGTTTAACATGCACAGTGGTGCTAGTAGCATTTTTGGGTTTTTGATGCAGATTAATTTTCTAATTTTTTTTTTATTTTTGATTCTCTTGGACAGAAGACTGGTTTGGGGGTGAAAATGAAGTACCAGGTATATTTGAACTTTGAACAAAAGAAGTATATACCTTGTTCTCAAAGGACTTCTTAACAGGATTATAGCCAAGCCCTTCCCTTTAAAAATTAACTTTCATGCTCAAAAGTTTATCCAGATTATCTTTTCCATCCACGAATTTAGACAGTGAATTATTTAAGTCTTGGATTTCACTCTCTAAAGATGTGATTTGTAATTCAGCACCAGCAAGTTCTTCTTCACAAGTATCAAGGCTAACATTCAACACTGCATTGGTAGTCTTAAGACTTTCTACTTCCTGTTTTAGTCCATCCACATTTTCACACTCATTTACAACCATAGATTTTCCTTTTTCTAGAACCAACAATCTTTTCGATATGGCTGTGTTTAGTTCCTTCAAGTTCTCATTTTCTTTCAGAAGATTTTCATTTTCCTTAGCCAAACCATTATTCAAAACCTGTTCATCCAGAAATTTTTGATCATCATAATCAGAATTCAGTTTCATTTTTAGCTCCTTTTCAATTTCCTCACATTCAGAGATTCTAGCAAGAAGGCTTTCATTAACGGATTGCATGCATGCAGCTTGTTCCTTATGAAGATCTAACTCATGTAACCAAGACTCAGATTTCTTTTTCAATTTCTTAGTCTCATATTATAACTTCTTGTATTTACCAGCAAGCTCATTGAATGCATCCATTAACTCATCAAAAGATATATTATCAGAATCCAAATTTGCTTCTAATGATGATCCACTTTGCTGATCATTGTTGTGATCGCTCATACCTATCATGAGACATTTATCCTCCTTCTCTTCATGGAAGCCGGCTAAGCCATCAAGTATGTCCTTTGCGAAGCTGCAGCTTGAAACAAAAGGAAACCTATTAGCATTAACTGTAGCGGTGAACGGATTTAGAACCAAATAATTTTTGTCATGTTTGGACTCATAGTCTGCAGTCCAAACTGATTCATCTTTAGGCAACTCATAAGGACCATGAGATATAAGCTTCCATAGCATAGGGTCGTATGAGTTGACTAGACTGCACATTCTTCTCAACCACAGATCAAAGTGAGAGCCATCAAACATAGGTGGAGAATTCAAGGTGAACACTTGGTTAGCCATTGATCTGGATCTCTCTAGATTATTAGATCTATAAAAATTAGAGTCTTTGCTCTGATACCAATTGAAGTCCCACGATCAATGACACCCAAGAGGGGGGGTGAATTGGATGAATACAAATTTTAGAAAACTTATACCCGATTTAAAGAAATATGAAGAAATAGCAACTAAGAAAATCAGATCTGTTACAATACCGATTAGATCTATCAAAATCAATCACCACGATAGTTCTTCGGTACTAGGTGGAGGTATGAATCCAAAGATTCTACTCACGCAAAGTGTTATTGCCCTGACAAGACTAAACTTGTCAATTCAAACTCACCTTTCGATATACCAAAAATCTACTATAGAAAAGATTGATTATGCTAGATCTGAAATACAAAACGCAGAAGAATTAATATGCACTAACAATCACACAGAATGGGTGTAGATGAAAAGGACCAAACCACACAAGAGACAACGATTTTTAGGTGGTTCGGATGCAACACCGGCAACCTACGTCCACCCCTCACAATCCGTGAGGCTTCACTGCTGGAAAAACTAGCACGGAGATAAATTGTAGCACCCCGGATAAAATTATAAAGAATTATGTTCTCTTAAATAAATTGAACTTAATAAATCCTCGAAATAGATAAGGCAAGGGCCCAAATCAAACTAAAAATGTAAAAAACCCCAAATGATTAAACCAAAAAGGGTTTAACCTTTATGGGCCTTAAGCACAAACCATTTTCCTAATATCAAAGATGCATGGGGCATTAAAAGTCTTAAAAACCTCTAAATGGGCCTCGCGAATAATAGCCAAAGAGGGCTTTAATATGGGCTTGGTATATACATAAATACGTTTGTTGAGCATATCTGAGTGATTTTGATGATAACAAAACCCAGGACATTTATCTCCTGCGTGCATTGTATTTGAACAAAGTTTTATGCTCTAAACCATCAAATTTCATTCCTTTTCAACTTAGTGTTCATGAATCCTTCCATGTGTTAAATTGAGCCTAAACAAACTTGTAATCAACCATAACACAAGCCCATTTCAATCATCGAACTTATGGACAGTTTTCTAGCGGGCTAACACTTGATTTTTGCAAGTTTGGAGATTGGCGGTCGACCTCTGGACCATTGGAGGTCGACCTGAAATCACAGAACCAAAAGAAGAAGACCTGTAAAAATGGCGGTCGACCGCCAGGACCCTAGCGGTCGACCTATTTTTCCAGTAGCCAAATGGCTACAGGAATGCTCCTAGTGGTCGACCGCTGGCCTCTGCAGGTCGACCGCCAGCCCCGAGCTGCCCATAATTGTTGACTTTTTGTCACTTCGAGAAAAGTCATCCCTCTTGGTATTGTTTAATCCCTAAGCAACCAAACTCTCCAGAAATTATGGATATGGTCTGGGGGAGTCCATGGACCATTCAAAGTCTATATAACATATACAAGAGGGTTAAGAAAACCCTAATGCTCAAGGTGGATCAAGGAGGCTACCAAAGGGGAAGAGAAGGGAGTTAGCACTGTAGACGTGAACAGTGCTCCGAGAAGAGTTCTTCATCCTTCTTCCTCCATTCTCAGGTAAAGATCAAGCCATATCTGAAGGAGATCAAAGGCCAGACCAAGTGGAGCTCAAGCTGCATCCAAGGAATTCTTCATCAACTAAGGGGGAGCATTAATCAAGCCTTTTCTTTTGTGTTTTTCATTCTCAATCTTTCTGAGCTTCAAGTGTGGTTGTGTTGTATTCCTAAATCATCTGTGTGTGTGTGGATCTTCGCATATCCGTGTGTGTGTGCAGTTAAGTTTGTTTGTCTTTGTGTGTGTGTGTGTTTGATCTTGTATCTCTTTACAAGATAGTGTGTGGATCCTCACGGTTAGTGAGGGGTGGACGTAGGTTGTCGCTGTGGTATCCGAACCACCTAAAAATCGTTGTCTCATTGTGGTTTGTTCCTTTTCCCCTATCCCACTTCTGCGCATGCTTGTGGATTTAGTTTAATTGCTATCTTTAGATCTAGATTAACTGATCACCTTCAAATAGATCCTCGGTATATCAAAAGTTGGATTCAAACTAACAAGGTTACTCTTGCCGGAAAGATAATAGTTTGCGTGAGTAAATCTTCGGATTAGTTAACTCCGCCTAGTACCAAGGGCTGTTGCAGTGATTGCTTTTGATAGATCTGGTTTATCCTCCACTTATCTCTTAGTGTTCTCGCATAATTTTAAAATTGAGTATAACCTTGTTAAAATTGTGATTTCACCCAATTCACCCCCCTCTTGGGTGCCATTGATTGTGGGACTTCAATTGGTATCAGAGCTAAGGCTCTATCCTTCACAGATCTAACGATCTAGAGTGAGATCCGGATCAATGGCAAATAAGGGTATGATGCCCGAGGGTCACTCCATCAACCGTCCTCCGTTCTTTGACGGCTCAAACTACTCATACTGGAAAAATAGAATGCATGTTTTCTTGAGGGCTCAAGAGTACGAAGTTTGGAGAGTTGTGGACAAGGGTCCTTACAAACTTGGGAATGATGAAGAAAAATGGACACCCGAGGAAATTAAGAAATGCACTGTTAATTTCAATGCTATGAATATTATGCAATGTGCGATACACCCTAACGAATTCTCTCGTGTCTCCATGTGCAGCTCAGCTAAAGAAATGTGGGACAAACTACAGCTCATATATGAAGGGACATCCGAGGTCAAGGAGACCAAGGCCAACCTTCTGGTTCGAGACTATGAGCTTTTCAAGATGAAGCCTGAAGAGATAATTTCAGAGATGTTCGTAAGACTAACTGAGATCACGAATGGTCTCAAAAGTCTTGGGAAAGATTACACAAATTCTGAGCTCGTAAGAAAAGTGCTAAGATCCCTCTCTCCTGTGTGGCACACCAAAGCCACCGTTATTGAAGACTCCAAGAATCTGTCCACACTTACCCTCGATGAACTCATAGGGTCACTCATGACTTATGAGATAAATGTGAAGAGGACAGCTGAAGAAGATATCAAGAAGAAGAAAGTAATTGGATTGAGAGCTCATCAATCCGATGACGACTCTCCAAAAGAAGAGTCCAGTGGCGGAAGCAACGAAGAAGAAGAATTGGCTATGATCACTCGTCAAGTAAAAAGATTTCTGAGGAAGAAAAGAAATTACCAAGGCAACTTCAGAAAAGGGCAAAGGAAGCCCACTCAAACCAAGGGTGAGTCGAGCAAGCCGAGTGGCATCATATGCTACGAATGCAAAAAGCCCGGGCACATGAGGGGAGAGTGCCCAGACCTGAAGAAGAAATTCAAAAAGGATAACTTCAGAAAGCCCAAAGCCATGGTTGCTACGTGGAGCGATGAAGAGGACGAACCGTCCGAGGAGGAGATACAAGAGCTCGTGGAGAGTCTGTGTCTTATGGCTCATGAGGATGACTCAACCGAGGTAAACTCGGACCATGATTTTATTTCAAATGAACAATGGGAGTCTGAATATGAAAAACTGTATGCCAAATACAAGAAAATCAGATCTGAAAATAAAACTCTTAAAAAGAAAATTGATGAACTGTCACATGAAAATATCTTTGTCAAGTTTGAAAAATTGGAACATGAATGGTTTGAAGTAACTGAGGAAAGAGAAAGCTTGCTGCAAACTATTTCAGATATTGAAAGAACCAAAGAAGAGATTTCATGCAAAATGGCTGAAGTTGAAAAAGTGTGTGAAAATCTAAAAAAGGAAGAAGAAATTCTGAAATCCACAAATTCAGAACTCGAAAGGAGAAATGGGATTTTGGGTGAAGAAGTTGCTGAACTTCGGTCCACCTTGACTAGGTTTGTTAAAGGGAAACAAAACCTGGATAACTTATTGGGGGTTAAAGTAAACTTCCAAAAGGAAGGCTTGGGGTACACACCTCAAAACAAAAAATCTTTTGAGCATAAGATCACCACATCCTTTGTTCATGAAAAGGACTATAATCATGCTTCATGTTCTAATTCTAAACCCCAACATGTTCAGCTTAAATCACACAGATATCAAAGAACTTTCTCACATGCCAATTACTTTCATTGTGGTAGATTTGGTCATGTGATTTTCAACTGCTGGTTTAGACAAAGCACACCTAAATATCATGTTCCATGGATAAAGAGAACACCCGCAAGAAGTTGGACTAACTCCTATGGACCCAAACTTGTTTGGGTACCAAAAATAATTGCATGAGAAATTTGTTTCTTGCAGCTATGTCTTGAAACCAGGGGGAGTAAATGGTATTTGGACAGCGGTTGCTCAAGGCATATGACAGGGGACAAGAAGGTGTTCTCCAAGTTGCAAGAAAAGGAAGGAGGCTCAGTTGCTTTTGGTGGAAAGGACAATGGTAAAATAATCAGAATTGGAAACATAGGTAAGAATTCTGAAACCTTGATTGAAAATGTTCTTTTGGTGAAAGGATTGAATCATAATTTGCTGAGCATAAGTCAGTTGTGTGACAAGGGATTTAAGATAGTTTTTGATGAAACCCACTGCCTTGTCATGAATAAAATTTCAAATGAAATCAGTTTTATCGGTAAAAGGAATAACAATGTGTACACTATTGATCTTAATAATGTTTCATGTGATGTGTGTTTGGTGGCTAACAACCATGAGTATGCATGGCTATGGCACTGAAGACTAGGTCATGCTAGTTTTGGAGTAATCTCCAAGTTGTCTAGACATGACCTGGTAAATGGTTTGCCAAAATTAAAATTTGAAAGTGACAAAATCTGTGAGGCTTGCACAAAAGGCAAGCAAACATGTACTTCTTTCAAAAATAAAAATATTGTCTCTACCTCTTGGCCTCTAGAACTGTTGCATATTGATTTATTTGGTCCCACTAGATATCCAGCCTAGGGGGTAAATCATTTGGATTTGTAATTGTTGATGATTACTCCAGATTCACATGGGTGTTATTTTTAGCCAATAAAAGTGATGCCTTGACGGAGTTTCAAGTGTTTTGTAGGAAAATCCAAAATGAAAGAGGTTACCCCATCACCACCATCTGGAGTGATCATGGTGGTGAATTTGAAAATCATGATTTCAGCATCTTCTGTGAAGAGCAGGGGTACACACATAATTTTTCGTCACCAAGGACGCCCCAGCAAAATGGAGTAGTAGAGAGGAAAAACAGAACGTTGATAGACATGGCCCGGACCATGCTCAGTGAGAACTCACTACCTAAGTACTTTTGGGCTGAGGCGGTAAGTATAGCATGCCACATCATCAACAGGGCAATGGTAAGGCTCATTCTGAAGAAAACTCCATATGAGCTCTACAAGGGTAAGAAACCAAACATCTCATATCTCAAACCCTTTGGATGCTCTTGTTATATTCTCAACAATGGTAAGTCCAACCTGGGTAAGTTTGATGAAAAGAATGACAAAGTAATCTTTTTAGGTTATGCACTTAATTCTAGAGCTTATCGGTTATTCAATAAAAGGACTTTGGTTGTTGAAGAAAGTCCTCATGTTATTTTTGATGAATCAGAATCAAAACTGACAAATCAAATTTCTTCTACCATGAATGCAGATGAAGCTCCTAGGAATTCAACTAATGACGGAGCTAAGAATGAGCCATTGAAAGCAACCTCAAGCAAGAGTGAAGAAGATGAAGATCCCACACTCGAGACACTGCAAGAACCACAAGTGCAGCATCCTGACTTACCTAGCTCTTCCACATTTCTCAAGGATCATCCAGCTGTGAACATCATAGCTAATTTAGAGGATGAGGTAAGGACTAGGTCCTCTCTAAGGCTGGTAGAAGAGGAAGATTTGATGGCTTTACTTTCACAAGAAGAGCCCAAGGACATTCATGAAGCTCTTCAAAATGAATCCTGGACTCAGGCTATGCATGAAGAGCTGCACCAACTTAAAAGAAACGAGGTGTGGACTCTCGTGCCGCATCCTAAGAACCATCCCACTATTGGAACCCGTTGGGTTTTCAGAAACAAACTAAATGATGCGGGATTAGTTGTTAGGAATAAGGCCCGGCTTGTAGCCAAGGGGTACAGCTAGGAGATGGGCATTGATTTTGATGAGTCCTTTGCACCGGTTGCTAGACTTGAAGCAGTCCGGATCTTACTATCCTACGCTTGCTCTTTGAACTTTAAATTGTTTCAAATGGATGTTAAATCTGTATTTCTTAACGGTTATATCAAGGAGGATGTTTTTGTAGAGCAGCCTCTAGGTTTTGAAGATTCTAAACATCCATGACATGTGTACAAGCTCCAAAAGGCCTTGTATGGACTAAAACAAGCACCAAGGGCATGGTATGAACAGCTTACCTCATTTCTGGTTGAAAATGGGTTCAAGAGAGGTAAGGTTGATCGAACACTTTTCACAAGGAAATCAGGTAAGGACATTTTGGTAGTTCAAGTGTATGTGGATGACATTATTTTTGGAGCTACTAACAATGCCTTGTGCGATGAATTTGCAAAGATTATGCAAGGAGAATTCGAGATGAGCTTAATGGGGGAGCTGACTTTTTTTCTTGGATTGCAGGAAAAACAAACTTCAGAAGGAATCTTCATCAATCAAGCCAAATATACTATGAAACTGCTGAAGAAATATGGGATGGCGGAAGCAAAACCCATATCAACTCCCATGGCCACCACCACAAAGCTGGATAAGGATGAAAATGGTAAAACAGTAGATTCTACACTGTTTCGAGGTATGATCGGATCACTACTGTACCTTACAGCTTGCCGCCCTGATATCCAATTCAATGTATGTCTCTGTGCCCGTTTCCAGTCATGCCCTAAAGAATCTCACTTATCAGCTGTTAAACGCATTTTTAGATACCTTATTGGCACAATAGATTTTGGCTTGTGATTTCCCATCGGTAGTTCTTTTGATTTAATTGCTTATACCGATGCGGATTATGCCGGGTGCATTGTAGATCGTAAAAGTACAAGTGGGTACTGTCAGTTTCTTGGCAGGTGCCTCGTTTCATAGGCCTCTAAGAAACAACATTCAGTAGCTCTCTCAACGACCGAGGCTGAATATGTAGCCGCCGGAAGTTGTGGAGCCCAAGTACTATGGATCAAAAATCAATTGCTTGATTTGAATGTTGAAGTGGATTATGTGCCGATCTTATGTGAAAATACGAGTGCAATTAATCTATCTAAAAATCCTGTTCAACACTCCAGAACCAAACACATTGACATTCGACATCATTTTCTAAGAGATCATGTAGGCAAAGGGGTCTTTGAGTTCAAGTTCATTGATACACTTAACCAACTGGCTGACATCTTCACAAAACCCCTTAATCAAAATCAATTCAATAAAATTAGGAGATAACTTGGCATGTGCAAGGGTGAGAACATACGCTCTTAAGTCTGCACTAGGTTGATTTCTTTTGGGTAGATTTTGTGAGATGCATGCATTGTGTGTGTTTTATTTCTATTGTGTATGACAATACCTAGCATGTGTGCTTGTTCTATATATATATATATATATATATATATATATATATATATATATATATTTATATATATATATATTTATATATATATATATATATATTATATATATATTTACACACTTCTTCCTTGACACATTCCTAAGACTAAATACTCCTTGACAAATAAACGTGGACTAGTGATCTAGTGTTCTAAGCAGTCTTGAAACAGGGGACTCCGTAGTCGACTCTTGCCTGCTATCATTCTTGGGTTAGCAATATATATATATATATATATATATATTAAAAAAGGAGGAAAATATGTTTTTTGTGAAAATGGGGGAGTCCACAGGGTCTTGGAGTCCACTTTTATCACTGAGGTCACTGGCTAGACTCTTTTTATCTCGGGGTCAAAAATGGGGTGTTTCTATGCCCCAGCGGTCGACCGCTGGCTTCGTGCCGGTCGATCGCTAGCGGCGAATCGGCCCGGTTCAGCCGCGTCCGAACCCCATTTTAAGGGGGCTTTCTCCCTCCTTCCCTCATTCTATTGCATTCCCTTCTCTCTCCCTTACTCCATTCTAAACCTAGCACACCTCACTCCCATCTTCTTAGCCCTAAAAATCCCACATCTCCTCTCTCCGAACACGATCCAGCCGATTGTTCTCCATTTCGGAACAACTCCTCACCGGCGTTTGTGCGCTCGTGTCATCCTTCCCTGAGTTCCAGAGCGTGAAGAAGGTGTTCATAGTCCTCCCCGGTGTCTCTCTCTCCATCCCAAGGTAGAGGTTCTACGTCTCAAGAGGATCATATCCTCAGCGGGTTTCTTAGTCTAAAATGGCACCTAGATGGAGTGCTCGGCGTCTTCTCCAAGGGGAACCTAGTGCTCGGAGCCACCACAAGCTCCGGCCGCACCACCACCACAAGCTCCGGCACCCAGGTTACCTCCAAGAACTATCATCGACCCTCGTCTTGTCGATTTTGAGGAGATGAACAAAACCCCGCCCGACATGTATGCAGTTTTCTCAATGCAACTAGGATGGATTGATTTTGTCACTAGATACAACCGCTACTATCCATATTTAGTGCAATAGTTCTATGGTAATTTGGTTGACAGAAATGGAAGGTTGTACACAATGGTTCAGGGCATTAAGATCCACATTACTCCAGAATTATTTTATCGTGCCCTAGGTGTTTCTTCCCATGGTGCAGACATGAATTTTGGGCATGGTGAGGTTGAGGCAAGTTTTATTGCCATGACGAGCTGTGAGTTTGTACGCGGTGTAAGTGACCTAATTGAGCTCAATGCCAACCACTTTCCCGCACTGCAACGGGTTCTCCATCATATGTTTACTACACTTTTTTATCCCAAGAGTGGCAGCCGAGACGAAGTGACTGAAGTGCACCAATTCTTGTTCTATCATGTTATGAATGGCGAATTAGTCAATATGGGATGGCTTATGACTCAACTGATAAGTCGATGCCGCACATATTTACGGAGGTCCCTGCCCTATGCCTCTCAACTCACTGGAGTTTTCACTTTTGTCGGGGTCCCATTGGAGAGTGAGCAGTTTGTTCTGGTCCACCATGATGACATTTATAATGAGCATAATATCTTCTCTGATATGGGATATTATCATGCTGCAAACGGTGAAATTCATCGTGCTGTCCCAGTTTATGGGGAAGAGAATGACAGTGAAGAAGAGCAAGAACAAGACCAACAGCAAGCTCACCAAGATGCACCTGCACCAGTCCAGCCCGAGGATGTGCCTCCTCCAGTGGATCTTCCTCCACCACCGCAGTACTTTCATGGGGAGTCTTCCACTCAGGGTGCTAGGCATCCCACTTGGGGGGACTATGAGACTCTAGACAGCATCTTTTAGGCATGGAAACCCGCATTGACTCCTCCCTTGGGCGTTTAGACACTTTTATGGATACCATGACTGGACGCATGGACTCCTTCACCCATGCTCTGGATGATCTTTCTACCCACATGGCCACTCTCTATGCAAGCCATGAAGATAACCGTGAAGCCTTCCGGCTGACCAACCAATCCCTTCTTGTCATCTGTCGTCAGCTTCTTCATCATGATGAAACTCTGCATGATATTGCGGACCGTCTCCCTCGTGCTCCTGCTCCTACTCCTGTTGGCTCCCCCCATGATGATGGTGCCCCGGATGGCGTTCATGGCGAGGAAGCTGCGGATCACCCTGCTGTGTAGCTGTTCTCGAGTCACTAGTGTCACTTTTGTCCACCTTTTGTATCCCTCCCCACTCCTTTTTGCTGATGTCAAAGGGGGAGGAGTAGGCTATTCGGGTTATATATATGCTATGTGTGTTTGCCTGCTTGCATGCATGTCTGTCTCTTGCATCGTAGTTTGAGCATGTTCGTTGCATTTTAGTTGTATTGCATTAGTGATTTGCATTTAGTGGTTGCAGTCCTTCGTATGTCGAGTCCATTTTCACCTCTTGCATTCAGTGCACCCTGTATTGAACTAATGAGAATGAATGGAAGAATGCACTCTTTGAACTTACAAGATTGGCCTTCTCCTCTCTCACTTCTTTTCAATTTGGCAAATAAGTATTGAATGGCTGGTATGGATATGTTGAATTGTTTGTGTTGGAAGTGATATGACGTGCTAAAATGGACGTGTTGAATACTTTAATTCTTGAGTTCAACGTTTCATATTGATGGATTTCAACGGAATTTCAAATGTGATTGACTTCGTTTTGAAAACTTGCTCAAAGGCACTTTGGTTTGAACACGTGAACTTAAATGCCTAGCTTTTGTCATCATCAAAAAGGGGGAGATTGTTGAGCATATCCGAGTGATTTTAATGATAACAAAACCCAGGACATTTATCTCCTACGTGCCTTGTATTTGAACAAAGTTTTATGCTCTAAACCATCAAATTTCATTCCTTTTCAACTTAGTGTTCATGAATCCTTCCATGTGTTAAATCGAGCCTAAACAAACTTGTAATCAACCATAACACAAGCCCATTTCAATCATCGAACTTATGGACAGTTTTCTAGCGGGCTAACACTTGATTTTCACAGGTTTGGAGATTGGCGGTCGACCTCTGGACCATTGGAGGTCGACCTGAAATCACAGAACCAAAAGAAGAAGACCTGTAAAAATGGCGGTCGACCGCCAGGACCCTAGCGGTCGACCTATTTTTCCAGTAGCCAAATGGCTACAGGAATGCTCTAGCGGTCAACCGTTGGCCTCTGCAGGTCGACCGCCAGCCCCGAGCTGCCCATAATTGTTGACTTTTTGTCACTTCGAGAAAAGTCATCCCTATTGGTATTGTTTAATCCCTAAGCAACCAAACTCTCCAGAAATTGTGGATCTGGTCTGGGGGAGTTCATAGACCATTTAAAGTCTATATAACATATACAAGAGGGTTAAGAAAACCCTAATGCTCAAGGTGGATCAAGGAGGCTACCAAAGGGGAATAGAAGAGAGTTAGCACTGTAGACGTGAATAGTACTCTGAGAAGAGTTCTTCATCCTTCTTCCTCCATTCTCAGGTAAAGATCAAGCCATATCTGAAGGAGATCAAAGGCCAGACCAAGTGGAGCTCAAGCTACATCCAAGGAATTCTTCATCAACTAAGGGGGAGCATTAATCAAGCCTTTTCTTTTGTGTTTTTCATTCTCAATCTTTCTGAGCTTAAAGTGTGGTTGTGTTGTAATCCTAAATCATCCGTGTGTGTGTGGATCTTCGCAGATCCGTGTGTGTGTGCAGTTAAGTTTGTTTGTCTTTGTGTGTGTGTGTGTTTGATCTTGTATCTCTTTACAAGATAGTGTGTTGATCCTCACGGTTGGTGAGGGGTGGACGTAGGTTACCGATGTGGCATCCGAACCACCTAAAAATCACTGTCTCATTGTGGTTTGTTCCTTTTCCCCTATCCCACTTCTACGCATGCTTGTGGATTTAGTTTAATTGCTATCTTTAGATCTAGATTAACTGATCACCTTCAAATAGATCCTCGATATATCAAAAGCTGGATTCAAACTGACAAGGTTACTCTTGCCGGAAAGATAATAGTTTACGTGAGTAAATCTTCGGATCATTTAACTCCGCCTAGTACCAAGGGCTGTTGCAGTGATTGCTTTTGATAGATCTGGTTTGTCCTGCACTTATCTCTTAGTGTTCTCGCATAATTTTAAAATTGAGTATAACCTTGTTAAAATTGTGATTTCACCCAATTCACCCCCCTCTTGGGTGCCATTGATTGCGGGACTTCAACGTTCACATACAAGGGCTTTCTACAATACCCAAACCCATATAAACATTCGAAGCTGTGTTCGAATAGAAGTTAGGGTCTTCACAGTTTTCGTAAAGGCTGCTGCAGATATTAGATAGAAAGGGAATTAACATGAGGAAATTCTAGATTCACAAGGATTGTTTACGTGGGAATTTAGTTCCCATTTGGAAGTTTAAAACCTCAAACTATATTGGAGAGGGGGATTTCTACAGCCCAATTAAGAGCAGCCAAACTAGGCCCATCAGGACCGAACGTGGCTCAGCTCATCCAAGTGACAGCCCTCTAGGGCCCACTTCGGCAGAAAACCCCAATAAAGATCACTCGGGATCCCATCCTTCCTCGGCGGCCCTTAGGCTCGGAAGGCCCGAACGACAGAACGGAGGAAGACCCATGCCCGAGCCATCCCTCATCGGGATAAAGGGCGAGCGCTCCGCGCCCACTCCGATCTGACTGCATCCGAGCTATGCCTATCGCCCGAACAGGGCTGGCACTTCCCATGCTCGGATCGACTGACAAATATTTATCCATGCAGCTGTTGACAGTCCTTTATGAGTAGGAGTTCAGCGGGATAAGGGAGCCACGATCCCCTATGGTCATGAAGAGCCCACGATGAGAACGTAACGATCCCATGATAAGGACGTAACAATCCCATGATGAGGACGTAACTCCCGCCTGAAACTCCTCAACTTATGGAACTCATCAGGGGAGCTTGCTATATAAACCAGGGACTCCCTCCGGCGGCAAGTAAGGCAGATACAGGCCTAATACTCCCTGAGCAGGAACCACTTCACCATCTTGGTGTTGGGGAATCTCGCGCATCTCTTTCTACCTCTCTCAATACCTTCCACCATTGCTCTAATGACTTAAGCATCGGAGGGTTTCCCCAGGGAACCATCCCTGGGCCCCCTGATTCATTTCCCTTTCTCTGCAGCTCACTACCCGGTGATCATCCTCCCAGCTCAGGACCAGCGCGAGATCATGCCCCTTCATCTAGCGCCACCTGTGGGAAACGACCAAAGAGCCAGTATGGTGAGAAGAAGTACAGGGAGGAGGTCCGCCGGCGACAAGGGAAAGGCCACAGTGGCGGCGGGGGAAGGCCCCTCACAAGCCTCCCAAAACCCCCCCTCCGGTGCCAGCACTCCCACCGACGGACCGCCCCCTCCACCTGCGACCGGGCTACCGCCCCCTCCTCCCACGACGGTAGGGCTGCCGCTCAACGGCGGCGCCGACGCCTTCCAAGCCCTCAACGTGAAACTGGATGTCCTCGTGGAACTCATGAGGACCCAGGCGGCCAGGGATGGAAGGTCACGCGCCCCTCCGGAGAGCCCTCCCTGTGAGAACGTGTCCCAGCACACCACCGGAGGCCGCTTCACCCTCCGAGGACAGCAGCTCATCCGCAACAAAGTAGGAGGACCCTCGCAAGCCTCCCCTTCGGAGCAAGAGGCTTCCTCCACGCCGAAGCGGGGCAGGCATGGGGCACACCAGTCCCCTCCCGAAGATCGAAGTCCCCAGGGAGCGCCAAGACAGCCTGCCTTCACGCCCCCTCAGCCCTACGGCACAGCGGCAGCCGGAGCTATCCCTCCGACTGCGAGAATTCGAGAGGCGTTTCGCAGAGCAGGAGCGCGCCCTGCGAGCCCTACAGAAGACCTCTCCACCAGAGGACGAGGAGAGATCCCCGTTCTCCGAACATATCCTGAAGGCAGAGGTATCTCCCCGAACCTCTATCCCAACCTTCAAGCCCTACGACGGCCAGGGCGACCCGGCCGACCACTTTGACAGCTTCGACGCTCTAATGACCCTTCACGGAGCATCCGACGCCATCAAGTGCCGAGCCTTTGCGACCACCCTGGTTCAAGGCGCCCAAGCATGGTTCCGGGCCCTCGTCCCCGGATCCATCCGAGACTTCAAGCAGTTCGGGCGAGTATTCAAGGAGAGTTTCGCCGGTAGCGGCCCCCCTAGGTCGGTAGCGGGGCTTTTGGCCCTCAAACAGACGCAAGGGGAAAAACTTTGGGCCTACATCCTCTGATTTAAATCGGAAGCCCTGAGGATCCCCCGCATGGACGTCGCCTCGGTCATAACCGCTCTGACCGGGGGCACCCGCGACGAGAACCTCCACCGCGAGCTTGTCCTCCACCCTCCCTCGACCCTTGCTGCGCTAGTGACTCTGGCATTGCGCCACGCAAAGTGTGAGGATGTACTCAGTGCCTGCCGAGACGCAACCGGCTCGGGTCGGGAGGGGGAAAAGAAGCGAGCACCCGAGCCAAGCTCGGGCCAAGGAAAAAGGCAGAACCGAGACGGGGAACACAAGGAACCGTCATGGAAGTACGAGCGGTACACTCCCCTAACCGCTCTAGTATACGAGATTTATGAATACATCAAAGGATCGGGCCTCCTCCACCAACCCGAGCCAATGAAGTCAAAGAACCGCAGTCGCAGCAAGTATTGCCTGTTCCACAGGGACCACGGGCATCATACCGGCGACTGCCACCAGCTCCAGGACGAGATCGAGCGTCTCATTCGTCAGGGGCACCTCTCCCGGTTCGTGGCCGGGCACCAGGAAGACCGAGTCGCCCCGGAGGAAATCGACAACGCCCCCCGAGGGGTCCACATCAACGTCATCGCCGGAGGATCTACGTCAGGAGGAGACAGCGGCCGAGGAAGAAAGCGTCACGCAGAGCGGGTGAGCCGAGCCATCGAGCCTCCCAGGGCCCCGCCAAGTGAACCCCAGGTCATAATCTTCTCCGACCAAGACCTGGAGGGGCTAAGCACCCCGCACGACGATGCCCTGATGATATCGGCCACAATAAACCATTGTAACGTAGATAGGATTCTGGTTGACAATGGAAGTGCCCCTGATGTATTATCCTACGAATGTTTCCTTAAGATGGGAGAGGATCCGTCTAAACTCCGCCCGATCCGGACCCCCCTGTACGGGTTCAATGGCCATGCCACCTATCCCGAGGGAGCCCTAAGCCTACCGATTACTCTTGGCACCCCACCCAAGACCGTTACGGTCATGGTGGACTTCATAGTGATCAAAGGTATGATAGCATACAACACAATCTTCTGTCGAGAAATCCTCAGCCGAACGAAAGCGGTGCCTTCTACCTATCACTAAAAGATGAAGTTCCCCACCAAAAATGGATTGGGGGAAGTCCGAGGTAACCAGGCAATGGCCCGAAGGTGCTACAATATCTCGGTCGAAGCCACAAGGTCGGACGGGAAAAATAAGGGCCCCCGAGAAGTCAAGGAAAAATCCGCAACCGCCGAACCTGGAGGCGAATTGCTAGCGGTTTTCCTAAACGACGACCCGACCCTGGGAGTAAAGATCGGAGCCGACCTAACATCTGAGGTTCAACAGCAATACAAAGAGTTCCTGTCCGCATACATCCAGGTCTTTACGTGGTCTGATGATCAACTCCCCGGGATACCGAAAGAGACGGTGGTGCATAAGCTCAACCTCGACCCAACCATGAAGCCCGTACAACAACGTAGAAGGAAGCATGCGCCGGAGAAGCAGACGATTATGAAGGAGCAGGTCACCAAGGGGCAGAAGACTGGCCTTTTTAGACCGGTCCTGTACCCGACGTGGCTAGCTAACGTCGTCCTGGTGCCGAAAGCTTCGGGAAAGTGGCGGATGTGCGTGGACTTCACCGACTTGAACAAGGCTACTCCAAAGGATTGCTATCCCTTACTGAGCATCGACCAACTGGTTGATTCAACCTCGGGCAATGAGATACTCAGCTTCCTGGATGCCTACTCAGGTTACCACCAGATCAGAATGCACCCCGAAGACATCGAGAAGATCACTTTTATCACCGACTTCAGCGTACACTGCTACACCCGGATGCCTTTCGGGTTGAAAAATGCCGGAGCCACGTACCAAAGGCTAGTCAACCATATGTTCGAGGGATAGCTCGGTCGGAATGTCAAGGCCTATATTGACGACATGCTCGTGAAGACCCCCAAGGCCGAGGACCACTTCGCCGACCTAGCAGAAACTTTCAACACCCTCCTGAAGTACAACATGAAGCTCAACCCCGCCAAGTGCGCCTTCGAGGTAAAGTCCGAGAAATTCTTGGGCTTCTTAGTCACTCAGCGTGGGATTGAGGCCAACCCCGACAAGGTCCAGGCCATCCTGGACATGCGCCCACCCACCTGCATCAAAGACGTTCAACGCCTCACCGTGCACATTGCTGCGCTCAGCAGATTCCTGTCCCGCGCGGCTGAACGATGCCTACCCTTCTTCAAACTACTAAGGGGCCCAAAATGGCATCTGCTACATTCGCGTGGGACGAGGAATGCCAAAGAGCATTCGCCGAGCTTAAGGAGTTCCTGGCTTCGCCCCCAGTGCTTTCCAAGCCCGTCCCGGGGGAAGCCTTGTATCTCTATCTCTCGGCAACTCCATCCACAGTTAGCTCGGTCCTAGTCAAAAATGACTCAGGAATCGAGAGACCGGTCTACTACACAAGCAAGGTGCTCAACGAGGCTGAGAAAAGGTACCCCGCAACTGAGAAACTCGTGCTAGTATTGGTTACCTCTGCCAAGCGCCTCCGACCCTATTTCCAAGGGCACTCCATCACCGTGCTGACCGGCGAACCATTGAAGAAGATCCTCGCTCACCCTAAAGCCTCGGGACGTCTCGTCAAGTGGGTCATCATGCTCGGGGCCTACAATATATCGTATCGGCCTCGCTCGACTATCAAAGGCCAGGCGCTCGCCGACTTCATCGCCGAGAGCACCATCCCGACTGAAGAAAGATCTCCGACCGCACCCGGGCCGACCAGGGAACTGTTCGTTGACGGATCTTCCAATTTAGCCGGGAGCGGTGTCGGCATCCTCCTGAAGTCCCCCGAAGGGGCAGAGCTACAGTACGCCCTGAAGTTCAACTTCCAAGCATCCAACAACGCTTCCGAGTATGAGGCCCTCATATCGGGAGCCCGCATGGCCGGCGGTTAGGGGCTGAGTGAGTCAGGATTCACACCGACTCCCAACTAGTCTCTAGCCAGGTCAACGGTGATTATGAAGCTCGGGAGGCACCGATGATCAAATACCTCCAACTGGTCAAGACTGTGGCACAACAGTTCGAGGGTTTTGAGGTAGTCCGGATAGCTCGAAAGGAAAACTCCCTAGAGGATGCCCTCTCTCGGCTGGCCTCCTCTCTTGACCTCGAGGGTACTCGATCGGTCCTTCTCGAAGAGCTAGAGCGCCCGAGCATTGATTCGGAACTCCTCGCTGTTGACTCAGCCTCCCCAGGCGACTGGCGTGCCCCCTACCTGTCGCGGCTCCAAGACTCCCAGGAACCTCCCGACCCTCGGGAAGCCCGAAGGTTGAAATACCAAGCTCGGCGATTCGTCACTCTGGATGGCGCACTTTACCGGAGATCCTTCTCTGGCCCTCTTTTGAAGTGCCTCAGTACCGACGAATCCAACTGAGCGATCGAAGAAGTTCATGAAGGTCTGTGCGGGGCACATTTGGGGGGAAGGTCACTCGCTAGGATCTTGCTACGGCGAGGTTATTGGTGGCCCACCCTACAGCGTGACTGCTTGACCTACACACAACGTTGTGACCGTTGCCTGCGATTCGACCACTTGGTCCATCAGCCAGCAACGGAGCTCGTCACCCTAGCCGAGCCTTATCCTTTCGCTCGCTGGGGAATCGACATCCTCGGGCCGTTCCCCACGGCCCAGACCCAGAAGAAGTTCATTATCGTCGCCATCGACTACTTTACTAAGTGGATCGAGGCCGAAGCCACTGCAAGGATCACCAAGACAGTCGTCTGGAATTTCGTCTGGAAGTCGATCATCTGTCGTTACGGCATCCCCCGGGTGATAGTGAGCGATAATGGTCGGCAATTTGATTCTCAGTACTTCCGAGACAGATGCACCGACCTCAATATTCGTAATCACTTCACTTTGGTCGCCCACCCTCAGGCTAACGGGCTGGTCGAAAATGCCAACAAGGCTATCTTGAAAGGCATCAAGACTAGGCTCGGCAAAGCCAAGGACAGTTGGCTCGAGGAATTGCCGAATGTACTATGGTTGCACAGAACGACTCCCAGAATGGCAACCGGTGAAAGCCCTTTTCAGCTGGTATACGGTACCGAGGCCGTGATCCCGTTGGAAATTGGCAACCCCTCCCTCTGAGTCATCTGCTTCTTGTCCGAGGCAAATGACCAGAAACTGCTCAAAAATCTCGACTTAGCAAATGAAATCAGGAAGATTGCCAGCATCAGAGCAACGGAGTACCAACGCCGCCTCACTCGATACTACAATGCCAAAGTCTGAGACAGACACTTCCAGTCGGGAGACTTCATCCTCAGGAAAGCCGAAGCCTCTCGACCACTTGAGGCGGCGGGCAAGTTATCCCCTAACTGGGAAGGCCCCTACCGAGTGGTCGAGACGCTCGGAAAAGGAGCATACCGTCTGACTACGATGGAAGGAGAGCCCGTCCCTCAGACCTGGAACGCAACTACATTACGCAAGTTCTACTTCTGAGTATTGAGTATTGTGCAAACGACATGAGATAAGACAAAAGGCTCCTTTCTTTTTATTCAAACAACCCATTTTTACATCATGAAGGCCAAAGCCAATAGAATACATGTCAAAAAAGCAAAAGATCCACCTAGCGCCGTCGTATGAGCCCATCGCTCGGTTGACTTGGATGATCTTCCTGCATCCAGCCACTGACTCTGCTTAGTGCAGAAACTGGCTCGGATAAAGGATAGTTGACCCCGTTGGCTCGGGCAGCTCGAGACAAAGGTGACAGAGGGATCAAGAAAGAGAAGGCTACCTTCCAAGTTGAACTTGGAAGGGAAGGGGGAGAGGGAATGCATATGAAAGCATCTTCCCCGCCAAACTGCCAACTCTTTGGAAGAAAGAGAGTGCAAGCACCCTCCGAAGAGTGAAAGAAAGGAGGAGCAGAGCAGAAGAGGGAAAAAGAGGCTGCCAGAAAGAAAAAGAAACCAGCAGAGCTGGATGAGGAGGCAGGGGAAGGCCCGGAAGGGATGGAGCTTAGTTGGCTTCCTCCTCCCATCCGTGAGGCGAGCAGGAAGGGACGGGCAGCAGGGATGTCTGATCCCCCCATCCGTCCTCCATCTCGCCCCCCTGCAAGCCCGCCAGAACTGATAAAGGGAAAATGGCGTGCCTCTACGCGTCGGCCCCTTTTCAAGTCTGCCCGCCGGCCATCGACTCCTTTTCAAGTCCGGAGCAACAGGAACTCCCTGCCCCCCGTCGTCGGTAGCCTCCTCATCTGGAGCTTCCTCCATGCTCCGAATACAACGGCACAACGCTACGTGAAGAAGGAATGAGGAAAGACTGTCAGGGAAAACCCTAAGCGGTGGAGAGGAAGGGACGCCCTTCAGTCCTTCTTATAGGCGAAGGGATGCTACTTGCCTTAAATGATTTCCCCCCCCCCCCCTCGAAAACACGCCAGAAGGATTTCTCCCTACGAACGGTCACCTCAAACTTCTCGTCTTCCACCCCAGTGGGACACACGAAGCGGTCAGGCATTTAAAGCGTGATAAAATGGAAAGACACCCTGTCAGACGCTCACCCAACCATTATGCGAGATTCACGCAAAAAATATCGGTTCTTTCCAACAACCGCAGATACGCTGGACAGAATACGGCAATGGCGATATGGAATAGATAAGTCTTCATCACAATGCCACTGCCTTATTTATCTCTACACAAAAAGAGAGTCTTTTCCTTCAAAAAGGGAAAAGGAATGCAAAAAGGAGAAGCGAAATAGATACATCAGGCCTCTGGCCCACCTTGGAGACCGGAAGTAGAGGGCTCGAGCGGTCTACCCCCGGCAGCCTCAACGACGGCCGACCCTGGCACCGACCCCACCGGCGTGGGAACTGCCTCGGTTGCGTGCCCTCCCGAGGCATCCGGAGTTGGCGACCCCTCGGGTGATGAGCCCTCGGGATCCTCTTCATCCTGCGCCGAAACAGAGGAACTAGAGGACGACAAGTCCGAGTCATAACATTAACCAGACGGGAAGTCAACCACTCCGGACGCCTGCTCCTCGGCGTAAGAAATGGCCAGTCGTAGCCCTGTTGGAACCCCTTGCGGATGCCCCGGCGGAGTCCTAGCTCGTAGTAGGGGAGGGCAGCCTCCTTAAGGTCGAGCCGGTAAGCCTCTAAGCTCTTGTATTGCTCGAGAGCCTCCGCCCCGGTCGATTCCACCCTACCGGTGAGCTCGGCCTCCCTCTGCTCCGCCTCGGCTGCCTTCGGCTCGGCCTCAGCAGTCCACCCTTCGACCGCCGCCACCTGCTTCTCCGCCTCAGCTCGATCAACCTCGGCCTCCCGCCGAAGACGCTCGGCTTCCTCCGCGCGGTCTACTAGCTCGGCACGCTCGGTCTCCCACCGGCCATCCAGCTCAATGCGTGCTAAGCGCTCCTCTTCGAGAAACCGGTTCTTCCTCTCGAGCGATTCACGAGCCTTAGCCAGCTGCTCGGCTAGCGCCTGGGTCTCCACTTGGCTC
Source organism: Amorphophallus konjac (assembly GCA_022559845.1). Taxonomy (NCBI): domain Eukaryota; kingdom Viridiplantae; phylum Streptophyta; class Magnoliopsida; order Alismatales; family Araceae; genus Amorphophallus; species Amorphophallus konjac. Next base: position 293,048,129 of record CM040126.1, on the reverse strand, counting down.
GATCGTACCAGCTCCCTGATTGAGGAGAGCTCCCGTCGAAGCCCGTCACGCTCCTCGATGAGCCGAGTCAACCTCCCGTCCGACCCACCGAGGGTCCAGGCCAGGTTCGCTCTCTCCCACTCCGATCGAGCGTACGCTTCTGCCAGAACCACCCCCATCTGGGCCAGGGCCAGGCCGCCCTCCATAACCCCGGCGAGAATCGTGGACGGGGAGTGCTGCCTACCTCCTCCCCTCACCTTCGCGGATATACCACGACACACCTGGTGCAGGGGGCCCAAGATACCCAGCCTCTCCATGGCCGCTGAAACGGAGAACCCCACATCGCCCGGCGCCCCACCGTATGGCCTGGATCGAGCCCCAGCCTAGGCCGCCTCTCGCGTCCCTGCCGAATTTTCCTTCAGCCTCTCCTCATAGATCGGCTCGACACTGGCATCGCCACCTAGAGCGCCAGCCTCGGCCGTGATCACAGCACCCCCAACTTCGGCCACGGCCCCCTCGGCTCCGGCCGAGGGGAGAGCCAGGTCAGCCCCGCTGCCTGTTGCAAGAGCCCCCTCGGCCCCCTCGGTCCCAGCCAAAGGAGGAACCCAGCCCGCATCATCACTGCCCGCAGGGGCAGCCCCGACCTCCTCGGCCCCCTCTGGCTCAGCTGGTGGGAGAGCCCGCCCGGTAGGGTCAGCCCCACTGTGCCCGGCAGAGGGGTGAGCTGCGGTAGGGTCACCTTCGACCGTGGGTACGACCCCAGCCTTCTTGGCCCGCTTTCTGGCCCTCACAGTGGCCCGGATCATACCCTCCACAGGGTCCTTGGGCTTGGGTCCCCGCGGTCCGGAGGATTCACCCTGGGCCACTCCCTTGCCCTTATCTTTGGTTCAGGAGCGACCCACGGGAGCAGTCGGTTCGTCGGCAGCCGAGTCATCTCCAAGCTCAATCACCTCTGCGGCCTCCTTCAGAGGCTCCTGCCTGGTGTCTGCACAAAGAAGAAGACGTATTCAGGAAAAGAAAGATGACCCTCACATCCGAAGAAAATCTAAGTTATGGCACCTGAGCCCGACGGGTGCAGCCGAGTGAGAAGACACTGCTCGATATTCTCCGGCGTCACTAGTTCCTCGGTGGACTGGCGTTTTTTCAGCAGGGTGGCTGCGTACTACTCCACGTGAGGGGGGAACTCATCCTGCCTAGGAGGGATATTAGGGTGGAAATTGGGGATTACCATGCACCTCCAGGTTTCCTCCACTGAACAAATCTTCACCCAGAAGAATTGGGTTTTCCACCCCTTATGCGAAGAATACTTCGCCGCTAAAGAGATACAACTCCTATTCCGCCTCGCCTGGATGAAATAGAAGCCCTTCCCCGCCGCAGGATGCGCTTTCAACTCAAATAAAAAGTGGAAGAGGTCCATGGAAGGAGGGACTCCGCACTGATGACAGAGAATACGAAAGGCGGAAAGGAGGAGATAGGAGTTGGCTACCAACTGAATGGGCACCAACCGAAAAAAATTAAGAAGCTGAAGGACGAAAGGTTCGAAAGGAAGGCGGAATCCACCCTTCCACGACAGAAGAAACATATAGATGTGGCCTGTACGAGAGTCCAGGCTCGTCTCGTATGGGGTAGCAGCGGTAAAACTGAACTTATGGGGCAGGCGGTACTGGTGCTCCAGCCTCCTCACTTCCGCCTCCCCCAGTTCACTGTAGTTGGGGACCGGCGCCCTCGCCACAGGCTCGCCCTCCCACTCCTCAACATCTGGGCGCTGGCCCGCCATGGAGTCAGAAGAAGACTCTGAGGGAAGACGGTCCCGAGACCCTGAAGATTCCGGGGGAGGAGGAAGCTGCCGGACGGCCTCCGTGGTTATCGCGGCCAACTCCTCAAATGCTGCCGCACGCCTCTGCTCCTCCGTCATGTCCTCACGGCCCATCAAAGAGCCCCAAAAAATAGGAACGAAGGAGAGCCAAAACCCTAAGAGACGGAGGGAGTCTGGAATGACGACAAGCGCCCAACGCCTATAAACCCACGCGGAAGGCGGCGCGTCGTTCCGACCTCCAAGGAAAGGGGGCCCCTTCAGTTCAAATCCGTCAGGATCATCATTAACACGGGCACAGGTGACCACGACACGTGGCTTCCTAAACATCGCCAGATTTCCACCCACCTGAGCCACGCTAGTCCGAAACCCCAAGCAGCTACTCGACCGAGCTTACTAAAACTCGGGAGTAGGAGGGGGACAAGTGGAGAGGGGGATTTCTGTAGCCCAATTAAGAGCAGCCAAACTAGGCCCATCAGGACCGAACGAGGCTCAGCTCATCCAAGTGACAGCCCTCTAAGGCCCACTTTGACAGAAAAGCCCAATAAAGATCACTCGGGATCCCATCCTTCCTCGGCGGCCCTTAGGCTCGAAAGGCCCGAACGACATAACGGAGGAAGACCCACGCCCGAGCCATCCCTCATCGGGATAAAGGGCGAGCGCTCCGCGCCCACTCTGATCTAACTGCATCCGAGCTATGCCTATCGCCCGGACAGGGCTGGCACTTCCCATGCTCGGATCGACTGACAAATATTTATCCATGCAGCCGTTGACAGTACTTTATGAGCAAGAGTTCAACAGGATAAGGGAGCCACGATCCCCTATGGTCATGAAGAGCTCACGACGAGAACGTAACGATCCCATGATAAGGACGTAACGATCCCATGATGAGGACGTAACTCCCGCATGAAACTCCTCAACTTATGGAACTCATCAGGGGAGCTCATTATATAAACCAGGGACTCCCTTGGCGGCAAGTAAGGCAAATATAAGCCTAATACTCCCTGAGCAGGAACCACTTCACCATCTTGGTGTTGGGGAATCTCGTGCATCTCTTTCTACCTCCCTCAATACCTTCCACCATTGCTCTACTGACTTAAGCATCGGAGGGTTTCCCCAGGGAACCATCCCTGGGCCCCTTGATTCGTTTCCCTTTCTCTGCAACTCACTACCCGGTGATCATCCTCCCTGCTCAGGACCAATGCGAGATCACGCCCCTTCATATATATATATGACCCGTTCTCGAAAGAGCCCCAACCACTACTGCTGCTCGTATTGCTTCTTTACGTCGACGCCGTTATCATCGTTGCTTCTCTGCAGTTGCTGTTCTTCCATCGCATGCGCGTGAAGAGAAAACCTCTTCTGTTTCTTCTTCCTCCATTGTTGTTGCTGTGTGTGGGGAAGGCAAGGCCCTTCTGCGGGCTGCAGTTGCCTGCTGCTGCCGTTGTCTGTCATTGCCGTTGCTATTGATATCTGCAATTGCTGCTCTTATTATTCTACTGTTGTGTTGCTGCTATCTTAGCTATTATTATCCCTTCCGTTTGCCGTTCAACCAACCCACACAAGAGGTAGGTGTTCTCTCTTCTATGCCAAACATTGTAAATGAATTAAACCTTGCATGATCTTGTTCTACATGGGTTATTAATATTAAGCTGAGCCATGCATGCATAATCCTTTACATTGCGGTTACTGTTGTTTTGTTTTACGATGAAAATTAACACATGATTAAATATTTTATAATCATGTTACTATTTTATAATCATGTAACCGGATACCAAAATTTTGGAAAAATAGATTCTTGAAATCCCCATATTTTTCTCTTAATTACTATGTAATTAGATCCATGAAAAGTTGGTTAATCTAAAAATAACATTATTCATGTAATTAAACGTCATACCACCTTTTGAGATTTTTTTCTTTTTAACCTAATGCAATAAAATTATGATATTTCATGGTGATTTTTAGATTTTTTTCTTATTTGTCATATAAAATTTTTCACTAAATTCTCACTAAATAAAAATCGACACTCTTCATTCAAAAGAACGGACGTCAAATGTTTGGACGTTAATTCCTTGTAAACCTTGTCATTAACCCCCCCCCCCCCCATAAAGTTCGAATAGCCTTTGTGACCCTTTTAGAATTAACTTTGTGCCTTTTTAGGACCCCTCTTTTGTTGCTTTTTCCTTTCATCTCTATTTTTTTCTATTTTATAGCTAATGTAGAAATCTTATAATTAAAAATGAGAAATAAAATTTTCAATTTCATTATGTAATTAAAATTTTTATGAAATAATTAAATTTTTATTATATGAAATAAACTAGTTTATTGAATTTACTTAAATTTACTTGAAGTAAATAGAAAAGTAAATGCTTTAACCCTTAGATAAATCATAGAAAACCCAATAAAAGTCCATATAATGGACTAGTATCACAATTGGCCCATTGGATAATTCATAATGGGTTGAATTAATGGATTAAAAGATTTATTAAAGGATAATTAGACCTTAAATTCGTAACACATGTTAAATGTCTTTTGAAAAGGATTATAATAATCTAATTTCTAGAAGGTTGACACAAAAATCGACCATTACCTAACAGCCCACCTTGGACCAGCCCTTTTTACATTTGTTTCACACCAAATGGAGGCTAGATTAAGAAGGAAAATTAGAATTTTCTACCAATTCAGAGTTGGAAAGTTTGGCATTGTTAGGCAAGAAATCTTGACAAATTTAGCCAAGTTTTGACTATAAATAGAGCCTCATTCGACCCTCAAATCATCCCTGGAAGCCAAGGCCATGCGGTTACAGTGATTGGAAGAGATTTGAAGAAAGAATCAAGAGTGTTCTTATTCCGACCTATATTTCTATCTCTTCTTAGATCTGCTCAAAGGTATGTGTCTCTCAGGCCAAATCTTAATTAAAGTATGCCATCTTGTTCGTTTTTCAGTGCTCTTTCTATTGATATCTGTTTCCCTAAATTTTGTTAAGAAATGAGCAAGTTATAGTCTTTTTATTGGAGAGGTATTCTCATTTTTCATCAGATCTAGAACGTGCTACACCTCAGGAGCGCGTTCTGAACGCGCTGCCCCGACATAGCACGTTCATACAGAGTATTTTCCTGCCCTCAAGGGTCAAACATATAATTTAAAAAAATAATAAAAAAAGAATTTCCAGAACGTGTTACCCGAGAGTAGCGCGATCTGAAAGATCGCGCTAGCAGTGGCTAGCTCGTTCATAAATTTTTACCCAGAATACCGGGGGTCAAAATAAAATATTTTGAAAAACGCACGCCTCTGCTCCTCCGTCATGTCCTCACGGCCCATCAAAGAGCCCCAAAAAATAGGAACGAAGGAGAGCCAAAACCCTAAGAGAAGGAGGGAGTCTGGAATGACGACAAGCGCCCAACGCCTATAAACCCACGCGGAAGGCGGCGCGTCGTTCCGACCTCCAAGGAAAGGGGGCCCCTTCAGTTCAAATCCGTCAGGATCATCATTAACACGGGCACAGGTGACCACGACACGTGGCTTCCTAAACATCGCCAGATTTCCACCCACCTGAGCCACGCTAGTCCGAAACCCCAAGCAGCTACTCGACCGAGCTTACTAAAACTCGGGAGTAGGAGGGGGACAAGTGGAGAGGGGGATTTCTGTAGCCCAATTAAGAGCAGCCAAACTAGGCCCATCAGGACCGAACGAGGCTCAGCTCATCCAAGTGACAGCCCTCTAAGGCCCACTTTGACAGAAAAGCCCAATAAAGATCACTCGGGATCCCATCCTTCCTCGGTGGCCCTTAGGCTCGAAAGGCCCGAACGACATAACGGAGGAAGACCCACGCCCGAGCCATCCCTCATCGGGATAAAGGGCGAGCGCTCCGCGCCCACTCTGATCTAACTGCATCCGAGCTATGCCTATCGCCCGGACAGGGCTGGCACTTCCCATGCTCGGATCGACTGACAAATATTTATCCATGCAGCCGTTGACAGTACTTTATGAGCAAGAGTTCAACAGGATAAGAGAGCCACGATCCCCTATGGTCATGAAGAGCTCACGACGAGAACGTAACGATCCCATGATAAGGACGTAACGATCCCATGATGAGGACGTAACTCCCGCCTGAAACTCCTCAACTTATGGAACTCATCAGGGGAGCTCGTTATATAAACCAGGGACTCCCTTGGCGGCAAGTAAGGCAAATATAAGCCTAATACTCCCTGAGCAGGAACCACTTCACCATCTTGGTGTTGGGGAATCTCGTGCATCTCTTTCTACCTCCCTCAATACCTTCCACCATTGCTCTACTGACTTAAGCATCGGAGGGTTTCCCCAGGGAACCATCCCTGGGCCCCTTGATTCGTTTCCCTTTCTCTGCAACTCACTACCCGGTGATCATCCTCCCTGCTCAGGACCAATGCGAGATCACGCCCCTTCATATATATATATGACCCGTTCTCGAAAGAGCCCCAACCACTACTGCTGCTCGTATTGCTTCTTTACGTCGACGCCGTTATCATCGTTGCTTCTCTGCAGTTGCTGTTCTTCCATCGCATGCGCGTGAAGAGAAAACCTCTTCTGTTTCTTCTTCCTCCATTGTTGTTGCTGTGTGTGGGGAAGGCAAGGCCCTTCTGCGGGCTGCAGTTGCCTGCTGCTGCCGTTGTCTGTCATTGCCGTTGCTGTTGATATCTGCAATTGCTGCTCTTATTATTCTACTGTTGTGTTGCTGCTATCTTAGCTATTATTATCCCTTCCGTTTGCCGTTCAACCAACCCACACAAGAGGTAGGTGTTCTCTCTTCTATGCCAAACATTGTAAATGAATTAAACCTTGCATGATCTTGTTCTACATGGGTTATTAATATTAAGCTGAGCCATGCATGCATAATCCTTTACATTGCGGTTACGGTTGTTTTGTTTTACGATGAAAATTAACACATGATTAAATATTTTATAATCATGTTACTATTTTATAATCATGTAACCGGATACCAAAATTTTGGAAAAATAGATTCTTGAAATCCCCTTATTTTTCTCTTAATTACCATGTAATTAGATCCATGAAAAGTTGGTTAATCTAAAAATAACATTATTCATGTAATTAAACGTCATACCACCTTTTGAGATTTTTTTCTTTTTAACCTAATGCAATAAAATTATGATATTTCATGGTGATTTTTAGATTTTTTTCTTATTTGTCATATAAAATTTTTCACTAAATTCTCACTAAATAAAAATCGACACTCTTCATTCAAAAGAACGGACGTCAAATGTTTGGACGTTAATTCCTTGTAAACCTTGTCATTAACCCCCCCCCCCATAAAGTTCGAATAGCCTTTGTGACCCTTTTAGAATTAACTTTGTGCCTTTTTAGGACCCCTCTTTTGTTGCTTTTTCCTTTCATCTCTATTTTTTTCTATTTTATAGCTAATGTAGAAATCTTATAATTAAAAATGAGAAATAAAATTTTCAATTTCATTATGTAATTAAATTTTTTATGAAATAATTAAATTTTTATTATATGAAATAAACTAGTTTATTGAATTTACTTAAATTTACTTGAAGTAAATAGAAAAGTAAATGCTTTAACCCTTAGATAAATCATAGAAAACCCAATAAAAGTCCATATAATGGACTAGTATCACAATTGGCCCATTGGATAATCCATAATGGGTTGAATTAATGGATTAAAAGATTTATTAAAGGATAATTAGACCTTAAATTCGTAACACATGTTAAATGTCTTTTGAAAAGGATTATAATAATCTAATTTCTAGAAGGTTGACACAAAAATCGACCATTACCTAACAGCCCACCTTGGACCAGCCCTTTTTACATTTGTTTCACACCAAATGGAGGCTAGATTAAGAAGGAAAATTAGAATTTTCTACCAATTCAGAGTTGGAAAGTTTGGCATTGTTAGGCAAGAAATCTTGACAAATTTAGCCAAGTTTTGACTATAAATAGAGCCTCATTCGACCCTCAAATCATCCCTGGAAGCCAAGGCCATGCTGTTACAGTGATTGGAAGAGATTTGAAGAAAGAATCAAGAGTTTTCTTATTCCGACTTATATTTCTATCTCTTCTTAGATCTGCTCAAAGGTATGTGTCTCTCAGTCCAAATCTTAATTAAAGTATGCCATCTTGTTCGTTTTTCAGTGCTCTTTCTATTGATATCTGTTTCCCTAAATTTTGTTAAGAAATGAGCAAGTTATAGTCTTTTTATTGGAGAGGTATTCTCATTTTTCATCAGATCTAGAACGTGCTACACCTCAGGAGCGCGTTCTGAACGCGCTGCCCCGACATAGCACGTTCATACAGAGTATTTTCCTGCCCTCAAGGGTCAAACATATAATTTAAAAAAAAATAAAAAAAGAATTTTCAGAACGCGTTACCCGAGAGTAGCGCGATCTGAAAGATCGCGCTAGCAGTGGCTAGCTCGTTCATAAATTTTTACCCAGAATACCGGGGGTCAAAATAAAATATTTTGAAAAAAATATATAAACACATGTCCAGATCGCGCTAGCACTGGCTAGCGCGTTCTTCAGATCGCGCTAGTCTAGGCTAGCGCGTTCAAAAAAAAAAAAAAAATAATAATAATAATAATAATAATATATATATATATATATATATATATATATATATACGGGGTCAGACAAAACAATTTTAAAACCAACCACACCTCAGTGCAGTGCGGTGTGGCTCGGCTCGGCTCGGCATAAATATATTAATAGTTTTGTATCCACACATAACTCGAGCCCACATCCTATGCCCTTGGGTCCTGACCCAAGGGTGAGCTCTCTAACATATAAAACCATGAAAGTTTTCTAAACTTCCAATGTGAGACTAAAGATTAGACACTACAAATATGAATTATAACATTTGGTATCTCCAAAAATTATAAGTATTTAGTCACCAAAAGTAAGAAAAGATAATATTAGCATGTTTTAATTCTTACAGCATGTTAAAAAATTATTTTTGTATAATGAAGTTATTTTTACATGTAAAAATCTAATTTTAACCATATTAGTAAATTAATGCATGAAAAATATTTCTAGCATGTTAAAAATGACTTCCAACATGATAAAATTATTTTATACATACTGAGATATAAAAAATATTTTTATTATGATTAAATCTATTTAAAACTATTTTTTTGTGCATGCTAAACCTAATTTCCTATTAAATAATTAGTAAATTGATCTATGAAAATTACTTCCAGCATGATACAATTTATTCTGGCATGATAAAATTATTTCTAGCATGTTAGAATTATTTTTGGCATATTAGAATTATTTTTCAGTACATTAAAACTATTTTTCAGCATTATAATTCTATTTTCCTATCAAATAATTAGTAAATAAATATAGAAAAATGATTTTCAGCATGATAAAATTTATGTTGTTATCATAAAATTTTTGTAATCAGCATGGTAAACTTATCTTTATCATCTTATCAGTAAGTTAATTATTTTAACATGTTAAGTATTAATTTTAGCCGGTAAAAAAATTGATTTTCAATATGTAAAAATTAAATCTAACATGAAAATTTATTTTTTATCATCTTATCTGTAAAGTAACGTATTAAAATTATTTTCAACAAGTTATAATTATTTTCGGCATAAAAACCTATTTTCATAACCAAATTCTGATTTTTAATAAATCATTGTTTTGGCTAAACTAATGCATCTCTAATGTACAAAAAACTTCATGTAATCATGTTTAAACACTTGTAAACCAAATGCACACAAGATTAAACAATGGAATTAAATTAATTCTATTAAACTCTAATTACTTAAATTTTCTTCCTAGTTACCGTTCTTTCTTGAATTCCACGACTTAATGTCGTTAAACATGATGCCTTAAAATTATTATTCACTCCTCTTGCTACTTCTGAGATTTTTGCAAGATCTGCACTTTTTACAAATGAGCTTATTCTTGAAATTCATTGGCCAGTGTTAAGTGGATGTCTAAACGTACTTGGGATCTTATGATCCACTGACTCAATGCCTGGCATTAATAGGTGGTCCTGGGAGGAGCGCCCGAAAGTAGTTGTGTCCATGGGAGTTGATTGACCACGATGTGGCATTACACCGAAGTGCATGACTTGTTAGATTTTTACGGCATTCCACTATTCGTACTTGTTACTTGTTTACTTGTTTACTTAAAAATTACATGAATTACTTGACTTTCGTGAAAATGGCCAATTACATGAAATTCTTTACTTGTTCAAAGTCATTACTTAGAAATTCATCTTGATATCATATTATCTTAATTACTTGGAAATTCCATTCATGTTTATACACTTCCCGATACGAGTTAGAAAATTGCTTAAATTGTTAATACTTAAAGATTGTCTGGTTCTTAGAGATATAAAATCCTACTGAGCTTTTAGCTCACCCTACATTTTGGTTAATTATTACAAAAAATGAAAATGAATAAAGGAATGGACAAGAGTGAGAGAGTGATTTTCTTTTTTACCTAGGCTTATGTAGGTCATTAGTGTTTTTCCAAGAATGATGTATTTTGGATTGGAAGTTGTAATTTACCTTTATGGCTTATGAATTAATGATGTAAACTTCATTTTGATGAAATAAAAGTATTATTTTCCCATTCATTTCTGTCTTTAGAAATAAAATTATACATGCACTGATCGACACGATTGTTTACGACTAGTTTGCGCCCTCGATATTCTGCGTCGGGGCGTGACAGCTAAAATAACGTCTTCACATTTGTCGTTATTATAAGAATGGACATCCGTTTTAATAAACGTAAATTCTTTTTAGAAACAAAACATAAACCTATTAAGCCTATTAATATTCTTTATGCCTTTCTCTGCCCTTCTTTCCCTTACAAATCAATACAGCACGATATCCTTTTCTATTTTGAAAATTAGTCAACAAAAATATGAGCACGTCTGTGCGGACGCAAATTCCTCTATTTTTATTTTTGCTTGAATCTTAGAAAATTCATATCTTATGATCAACGTTAGTAAAAATTACAATATAAATATATATTCGTGATCTTTATAATTTTCTATTAATTATCATATATTTAGTTCAAAAAATCTTATTTTATTTGAAAAAGGTTACTGTTCATCATGATTAAATTAAAAAAATCAAATGCACTATAAAAATTGGCACCTGCTTGCATAGACGTAGATTTCCTGTCTCACAATTTTATCGAGTTTTTGACCCATACCGCGTGTCTTCTTACACTCCTATCTCATAGCCGAGATAGAGTCCCTGTTTCACGAGTTTTCACGCTTACCCTCAATTCTTGGAGATTGAATGACCCTCCGTTGGATATTCCTTCTGCCGGACTAAAAGTTCTCTCTCTAAGGCCTCCGTAAGTCTCTGCTAGCCTTGGATTCCCTTAAGGCAGCTGAGCAGGTTGTACCCTCAAAATCCTGGAAACCCTGTTTGTCGTGTCACTCTGAAGAAACATGACGTCCTAGCCATCACGGCTCGTCTCGATGGGTCACCGTGAGAAGTCTAGTCTATGTCTGTAATTGGCAACCTGATAGTCGACGCCATTTATAATCAGCGTCTGTGACACTGACGCCAAATTGGTTCATGCCTACTGTTACGCTATTTCTTGAATTCGCGGCAACTGTATAGACGCCATTTAACCCAGTTTCACGAATATTCAGATTTTCACGAGAGATTTATCACTACAATGTCCCTATTCAATGTTCAGTCCCTGAACTCCATTATATCATAGATTTTCCTGATTATCATCTGCATTAGATATGTCATGCTATCCCTTTCGACAAATTTCTTGTCAATATTTCTAGAACATAACCCTTTGACTCTATATTGGCCATATATATAAATTTTGAAATATTAAGGGCTGCGGATCCGCGACAACCAATGCTAGGTAGGACGGAAGTCCATTGTGTAAACCATGGAATTCTGGGTGTGGCATTGCACCAAAGTCTGTAAATCTACAAAAATTCGGTTATATCTATTATCTGCAATTTCTGTTATTGGATTATTTTGTTATTCGGTTCATTCTGAAAAATTTAGATATTCTGTTAGATTGATTATTTTTGCTTATCTTTATTGAAATTCTAATACATTCTGGCCAAATTCTAAAGTTATGTTCATCTAAATCATCTGCCTTATTTTCGTACTAGCATCTCATCCTTGGTTCTGCATGGAAATTATTTTCCTTTTCTCTTGAGCTTATATCTACCCTTGGCTTTGATATTCATAAAGGACCATCCTTTCTGCTAGATTGAATATCATGATTTTCAAGTTATATCGTTCATGCATTTCATGCTCATGTACATGATTAATTAGCTAACCACTTATATCCTGCTTGATGAGAGATGTAATTCCTACTGAGCTTTTTGCTCATCCAACCTATTTCAACATTTTTCACGTAATAATATTGAAGACAATCAATCAGACGGGGAAGGGCAAGAGTGATGAGTGCTCTGGAGAATGGAGTCGGTGTCTTTTATTTTCTTGAGTCTTGTCCTGTCATTTGAGTCTTTTTCCTTTTATTTAAGTGTAATATTGAGTCTTTTTCTTTTATTTATGTAAGTTGAGTCAAGATATGTAATTTAGACATTTGATTATTAATAAGAATCATGCTTTGTCAACATTGTCTGGCCTTGTATTTGTGTCTTTTGGTTGCTCTGATTATTCACGACTATCACTGCCACGTTCCGATCAATACGTTCCGATGTTATCGGATCGGGGCATGACAGAAGTGGTATCAAAGCCTAGGTTTATTAAACCCTAGGTCTCGAGTCTATGTTGTCATAAGTTCTATGTTCAATCCTATTATTATCCGGTGAGATTGGGTAGAACTTTGGGTAAGTGCTAAAATATATATATATATACTAACTATATTGATAATTACTATCGGCTTATAAGTAAAATGGCTTAGTAACCTTCATGAAAATAAATGGTAAATCTGATATAATTTGTCTTGTATCTTGTAGAACTAGATAGCTAGCAATGGCCGATGAGCGTGCTCAATGGCGGGAGATGCAAAAGACAATTCAAGGCTTGACCCAAGCGCTTCAGCGGGTAGCTGAGGGTGGAGCAAATCGTGGAGCTGGAGAATTACATCGCGAGTTTCGGAGCCTCAATCCCCCTAGGTTTAGTGGGACCCCTGATCCTGATGTGGCGAAGGATTGGACCAAGGAGATGGAAAAAATCTTTCGGGTGATGCAATGTTCGGACCAAGATAAGGTCATCTTGGCAACATTCCAATTAGAGAAGGATGCGAGGGCTTGGTGGGAGTCGGTGGAGGCGACTTTGCCAAACGACCAGGTAACATGGGAGGAATTCTTAGAACACTTCAACGAGAAGTATTTCTCGGAGAGAGTTCGGGAGAGGAAGGCAGGAGAATTTGCTTCACTTAAACAAAGAAGTATGTCAATGGCAGAATACGAAGCACAGTTCTTGAGGTTATCACGATATGCACCTCATTTGATCATGATGGAGAAGATGAAAGCTAGAAGGTTTTTGAATAGATTAAGACTGCAATACATACCCCAGTTGGCACCGATGGATATTCAAGCGTATGTCGAGATGGTGAAGAAAGCTTAGTTATTGGAAGATGCCATGGAATTGTCCGACAAGGTCAAGGCAAGGATGGACAAGAAAAAGGGAGATAGTAACAAGAGGCCCAATGATGGGAATGGAGTTCCAAATGACAAGAAGCCTAAGGAAGAGAATTGCAAGCATTGCGGGAATGAAGGTCACCGATCTGAGAAGTGTAGTTGGAAAAATGGAGCTTGCTTCCGTTGTGGAAGCCAAGAGCATAAGGTTGTCGACTGACCCCTTCCTAAGGATCAACCTAAGCAGGCAAAGGATCGTAATAAAGAGCGGCGTCAAGGATAATTACAAGCGATGAGACGAATCAAACCTGCTAACAATGAAGTAGCTAGAGGTACCCCTTAAACCTTAGCTAAGTCTCTTAAGTTATTCTGTTAGCATGATTGGAGAATAGAACTAGATACCCCACTGCTATTGTCACGCCCCGAGCGCGGAAGGAACCCGGAGACGCGACGAGTTTATATCATTCATGTCAATCAGAGAGATAAGAATTTCAACAGAACGACAGAGTGCGCTAAAGTGATTTATCAATAACAATTAATCTGATACCATCAATCCATAATGACAATATCCTTAAACTGGTACCAATAATCCATCATACTAAAAACGTTACTAACAGCGGAAGACTTAAAAGGAATAACATTATCCTGAGGACATAAGCCTCATACAACACGACTCATTAAATAAAGATGACATGACCATGACATCAAGGAAAAGACACGCCGTAGCCGGACTTGGCACGAAGGTTGTTGACAATAAGATGATTCCCATACATGCTGTGTCTAGGAAGCAAGATCCAGCACGACACTTGAAAGCTTTATGCTCATCACTCTTGATCATCCCCATCTAGTTGCGTGTCAAAATCCGAGTTACCTAAAAAATATTGAAAAACACTTGATGAGCGAATGCTCAGTAGGAATTATATCTCTAGACCCAGACTTGCTTTAAGTGATTAGCAATTTATGCAATATGGCATGTTTATGCATGAGAGAAATGCAAGTAAATGACGAGAGTGAAATAACGAGAGATATCAAGAATGACTAGCAAGATTTCAAGTGCATCGAGCAAGATTAACAAGGTTAACAAGCGTGTAATATCAAGTCATGTCACAAGATAGTCAAGTGCATCGAGCAAGGTTAACAAGGTTATTCAAGTACTTGCCCTTTCCGGGCCACGCAAGTCAAGCACGTCAAGTCATGTAATATCAAGCACGAGAGAATGTGGAACGTCGTAATCAAGATGGTCAAGTAGTTCGGTACAATGCCACACCGTGATCATTAAAACTCCCATGGGCACAAGTACTTTCGAGTGCTCCTCCCAGGACCAGATCGGGCCCTATATGCGCAGGCATTGGGTCATGTATTTTGACATCCACTATAGTTTAGTAGCCAATAGAATTCCAAAGAAAAGATATTTGTAGGATGATAAAGTAGATTTTCAGAATTTAGAATTCAAGGGCAGAAATCATGTAGAGATGACTTAACTAGAAATCCGGGACATATTCATAAAACTGGGTAAATGGCGTCCTCTATGGGAGCCGCTGATAAGAATTGGCGTCCATAGGGATGGGCGTAAATTCTGGAAATAAGATAATTAGGCACGAGTAAATAGCGTCTGTCACACATGGCGCTATTTGTAATTGGTGTTCACTCTTCTGGACGTAGATTCCAGAAATTGACATTTCTCAAAAATGCCAGAAACAGCATTAATTGAGGGCTAGTTTGTCATGTTTCTTCAGAGGGACGTGACTGGAAATTGGTGTAAAGGGTTTTTTTAAGGTACAACTTGCCCGGCTGCCTTGAGGGAATCCAAGACTAGCAGAGACTGACGGAGGTCTCTAAGATGAAATCGCTAGTCCGAAGTAACGGAATGTCCAACGGAGAGCTCAATCATCTCGGAGAGTTGAGGCTAATCGATAGAATCAAAACAGGGACCTCATCCACGGAAGTGGGATGAGAGTGCCAAGCGGTGTCCCACGGTGGGGGTTGTAAAACACTGTAAAACATCGATCAGGAAAATAGCGTCCTGCCTGGCAGGCGCTATATCAAATAGCGTCTGCTATGAAAGGCGTAATTTACATTTTTATTTTTCATTTAATACAAATGGCGTCCTTCTAGGAAGGCGCTCATTTGTTTAATTCATTTTATCTAAAATTGTTAAATTTATTTCCAGAATATGGCGTCCATATAAGTGGACGTTAATTTCTCAAGTTTTTAATTGAACAAAATTTACGTCTATTTTAAAAGATGGTATGTCACTTTAATGAGTTTAGAGAAGAACATCACTTTAAAGAAACACATACTATTTAATAAAAAATTTTAGAAAATAAAATATATGATAATTAGGAGAAACTTTTAAGAATTTTAAATATATATTTTTTATAATTTTATGTTATGTAATTTTAGAGATATGAAATTTCAAGATATGGTTACAAATTATATATATATATATATATATATATATTCAAATGAAATGGCGGTGGTCGGCGTGAACGTCATTAATCAATATGCATGTTACTGTTCATCTCATGGACGAACGGTGACATTTTTTATTTATTAAGATTTTATAGAAATTAATTACATGATAAATAGGAGAAAAATCTGAGGATCTTAACCCTGAAATGTTACGCTTTTATTGCATCAGGATAAAAATATAAAAATCGACAAAGATGGTACGGGTGGTAACCACATGAACAGTCACCCGTTTTACAGACTAATCTTTTTCTGAAACTAAATACATGAAAATTAAGGAAAAATTATGTGGGTTTCAAATATATATATATCCAGAATTTTTGATGCGTGATTAGATGGTTAAAAATTATTGTTAGCATATGGTCTTTATTTAACTATTTAACATGAATCGTGTAAATCATCAGAAAACTTATTACACGGTGATTTAACTATTTAACTAACATGATTTTAAAGGTTTTCATCTGGGGGTGAAGACCTACTTTTTTGATGATTGAAGGGACGAACAGTGAATAACCGGTTGAATACGATACTCTATTTCTGTTAACTTGAAACAGAGGATGAAGGGCGCCTTCTTCTTGCCAGAAGGATGCAGAAGATTGACGAAGCCTCCACGTTTGGCACGTCCGCAGGAAGAAGATGGAAACGCGGAGGAAAAGGATGACGACCAGCAAGCAGCAGTGCAACAAGGGCTGCTTCATTTGCTGGAATGGTGGTTTTATAAGGTTGCTCTGTTATGGAAGATTCGAAGGCTTGCAAAATGGAAGGGTTTTAAAAACCTTCCACGCGCGGCCATTGCCTTGCTATATAAACAGACGCATGCTAACACTCTCCGGGAGAAAACCCTAAAATCTTAACTCACGCATGTTCGGGCATGTATGCATGGGTGGTTTGGTTCATGCATGTGTAGGCATGCGGGATGAGGTTCGGTTGGCTTGGTGAGGCTCTCGTGGGCGCATGTATATTGGCCTTGCAGTGAGTGGTTTGGGTTTGAGTTTATGGCTTTGTGTTGGCCCTGAGGGAACTCACGTGGGTATGTGGTTGGGCCTTGCTGTGAGGTTAACCGAATGGCTTTGTGGGCTGCATACACGTGGTTACATTTATATAGTTAAAAGGGTTTATGTATATATGGTTTTGGGTTGGGCTTTTGGTTAACTTGGCTTGCTCGTGGGTTTCAAAGGAGAGGTGGGCTATAGTGGGTTTTAGTAAAAGCCCATTTGTATTGTATTTTGGCCTAGACTTGACAATTAGCTAGTGGGACAGCTTATAACGTTACTCATTTATTGTTTGGCCGTCATAATAAACTGAAGTTTGTCGGTCGAGGCCCAATAAGCGTATAATTGATTATTTCTATGAAAGTTTTTAATTTATTTAGGAAATTTTTATTCCTCTAATTGTCAGGGGTGCTACAGTTATAAAATTTATGGAATTTGTGGATCAAATTCTTTTAAGTAATGGAGGATGTAGCACCCCGGATAAAATTAAAAAGAATTAAGTTCTCTTACATAAATTGAACTTAATAAATCCTCGAAATAGATAAGGCAAGGGCCCAAATCAAACTAAAAATGTAAAAAACCCAAATGATTAAACCAAAATGGGTTTAACCTTTATGGGTCTTAAGCACAAATCCTTTTCCTAAGATCAAAGATGCATGGGGCATTAAAAGTCTTAAAAATCTCTAAATGGGCCTCGCGAATAATAGCCAAAGAGGGCTTTAATATGGGCTTGGTATATACATAAATACGTTCACATACAAGGGCTTTCTACAATACCCAAATCCATATAAACATTCTAAGCTGTGTTCGAATAGAAGTCAGGGTCTTCACAGTTTTCGTAAAAGGTGGCTGTAGATATTAGATAGAAAGGGAATTAACATGAGGAAATTCTAGATTCACTACGATTATTTACGTGGGAATTTAGTTCCCATTAGGAAGTTTAAAACCTCAACCTCTATATATATGACCCCTTCTCAAAAGAGCCCCAACCACTGTTGCTCGTATTGCTTCATTGCGTCGACGCCGTTATTGTCGTTGCTTCTCTGCGATTGTTATTCTTCCATCGCATGCAAGCGTGAAGAGAAAACCTCTTCCGTTTCTTCTTCATCCATTGTTGTTGCTGTGTGTGGGGAAGGCAAGGCTCTTCTGCGGGCTACAGTTGCCTGCCGTTGCCCGTCGCTGTCGTTGCTGCTGATATTTGCAACTGTTGCTCTTATTATTCTCCCGTTGTGTTGCTGCTATATTAACTATTATTATCCCTTCCGTTCGCCATTCAACCAATCCACACAAGAGATTGGTGTTCTCTCTTCTATGCCAAACATTTTAAATGAATTAAACTTTGCATGATCTTATTCTACGTGGATTATTAATATTAATATTAAGCTATGCCATGCATGCATAATCCTTTATGTTGCGGTTACGGTTGTCTTGTTTTATGATGAAAATTAACACATGATTAAATATTTTATAATCATGTTACTATTTTATAATCATGTAACCTGGTACCAAAATTTTGGAAAAATGGATTCTTAAAATCTCATATTTTTCTCTTAATTACCATGTAATTAGATCCATGAAAAGTTGGTTAATCTAAAAATAACATTATTCATGTAATTAAACGTCATACCACCTTTTGAGATTTTTTTCTTTTTAACCTAATGCAATAAAATTATGATATTTCATGGTTAAGATTTTTAGATTTTTTTCTTATTTGTCATAAATTTTTTCACTAAATTCTCACTAAATAAAAATTGACACCGTTCATTCAAAAGAATGGACGTCAAATATTTTGACGTTAATTCCAGTAAACCTTGTCATTAACCCCCCATAAAATTCTAATAGCCTTTGTGACCCTTTTAGAATTAACTTTGTGCCTTTTTAGGACCCCTCCTTTGTTACTTTTTCCTTTCATCTCTATTTTTTTTCTATTTTATAGCTAAAGTAACGTCTTCACATTTATCGTTATTATAAGAATGGACATCCGTTCTAATAAACGTAAATTCTTTTTAGAAACAAAACATAAACCTATTAATGTTTTTTATGCCTTTCTCTACCCTTCTTTCCGTTACAAATCAATACAGCATGATATCCTTTTCTATTTTTAAAATTAGTCAATAAAAATATGAGCCCATCTGTGCTAACGCAAATTCCTCTATTTTTATTTTTGTTTGAATCTTAAAAAATTCATATCTTATGATCAACATTAGTAAAAATTACAATATATATATTCGTGATCTTTATAATTTCCTCTTAATTATCATATATTTAGTTCAAAAAATCTTATTTTATTTGAAAAAGGTTACTGTTCATCATGATTAAATTAAAAAAATCAAATGCACTATAAAAATTGGCACCTGCTTGCATAGACGTAGATTTCCTGTCTCACAATTTTATCGAGTTTTTGACCCATACCGCATGTCTTCTTACACTCCTATCTCATAGCCGAGATAGAGTCCCTGTTTCACGAGTTTTCGCGCTTACCCTCAATTCTTGGAGATTGAATGACCCTCCGTCGGATATTCCTTCTGCCGGACTAGAAGTTCTCTCTCTAAGGCCTCCGTAAGTCTCCGCTAACCTTGGATTCCCTTAAGACAGCCGAGCAGATTGTACCCTCAAAATCCTGGAAACCCTGTTTGTCGTGTCACTCTGAAGAAACATGACGTCCCAGCCATCACGGATCGTCTCGATGGGTCACCGTGAGAAGTCTAGTCTATGTCTGTAATTGGCGACCTGATAGTCGATGCCATTTATAATCAGCGTCTGTGACACTGACGCCAAATCCGTTCATGCCTACTGTTACGCTATTTCTTGAATTCGCGGCAACTGTATAGACGCCATTTAACTCAGTTTTACGAATATTCAGATTTTCATGAGAGATTTATCACTACAATGTCCCTATTCAATGTTCAGTCCCTGAACTCCGTTATATCATAGATTTTCCTGATTATCATCTGTATTAGATATGTCATGCTATCCCTTTTGACAAATTTCTTGTCAATATTTCTAGAACATAACCCTTTGACTCTATATTGGCCATATATGTAAATTTTGAAATATTAAGGGTTGCGGGTCCGCGACAACTAATGCCAGGTAGGACGGAAGTCCATTCTATAAACCATGAGAATTCTGGGTGTGGCATTGCACCAAAGTCTGTAAATCTACAAAAATTCGGTTATATCTATTATCTGTAATTTCTGTTATTGGATTATTCTGTTATTCTGTTCATTCTGATAAATTTAGGTATTTTGCTAGATTGATTATTTCTGCTTGTCTTTATTGAAATTCTAATACATTCTGGCCAAATTCTAAAGTTATGTTCATCTAAATCATCTGCCTTATTTTCGTACTAGCATCTCATTCTTGGTTCTGCATGGAAATTATTTTCCATTTCTCTTGAGCTTATATCTGTCCTTGACTTTGATATTCATAAAGGACCATCCTTTCTGCTAGATTGAATATCATGATTTTCAAGTTATATCGTTCATGCATTTCATGCTCGTGTACATGATTAATTGGCTAACCACTTATATCCTGCTTGTTGCGAGATGTAATTCCTACTGAGTTTTTTGCTCATCCAATCTATTTCGACATTTTTCATGTAATAATGCCGAAGACAATCAATCAGATGGGGAAGGGCAAGAGTGATGAGTGCTATGGAGAATCGAGTCGATGTCTTTTATTTTTTTTGAGTCTTGTCCAGTCATTTGAATCTTTTTCCTTTTATTTAAGTGTAATATTGAGTCTTTTTCTTTTATTTATGTAAGTTGAGTCAAGATATGTAATTTAGACATTTGATTATTAATAAGAATCATGCTTTGTCAACATTGTCTGACCTTGTATTTGTGTCTTTTGGTTACTTTGATTATTCACGACTGTATCGCTGCCACGTTCCGGATCAGGGCGTGACATAAATCCCCAACACGGAGCCAAACTCCAACAACACGCAGGACGACGCCTGCACACACACGGAGACGGAGTCTCCAACATGATCCGACGACCGGATCAGCAACCCACACACATGCTACAACAGTCGCAACACCAAACACACACACGATAGCACGCAGGCGATCAAACCACACATATATTTTGGATCTGAATAGATCCCCACACACAAACACGAATCTAAAGAGATCCACACACACACACGGATCTAAAGAGATCCACACACACACACATGGTGTTTACATATTAAGAACAAGAACACACTTGAAGCTCAAGACAAAACTGAAGAAGAATATAGAATGAAAGAGCTCAGATCTAGGTTCCCCCTTTGATGAAAGTTGCAGATCTTGAGGTAAGGTTTGCTTATCCACTTGATCACAGCTTGATTGGCTTCAGATTGATCTTGAAATGCTTGAGGTTTGATGAAGAATGGCTGGACAGAGTACTGTTCACGGAGGTGTTACAACAGCCTTCTTTCTCCCTTTGGTAGCCTTCCTTTGATCTCTTGGTTGATTAGGGTTCCTTGCCAAAAAGATGTGTTTTTATATTACTTGGGTGGTCAAGGGACATGCCAAGACATATCCACAATTCCTGACATGTCTGGAGGCTTTGGGACTCAAAAGTCCAAAAGAGATGGCTGCCCACGTTGATGAAATCAGAAGTAAACAAAAGCTATCTCGAAGGGTTCGGTCAACCGAAATAATGTCCGATCGGTCGATCGAACTCTGAAACTCCTAAGAGATTTCATTGCTGAAAAATTCGGTCGATCGAAATTGACCCATCGGTCGACCAAACTCTGTAATTTATCAGAGTTCTGCTTGCTTGAATTTTTGGTCGACCGAACCAACTCAGTTGGTCGACCGAACTCTGCTGCTTCTACAAAACAAGCTTGTTAGCCTAGTTAGGATATCCATATTAGCAAGCCTTGGATTTAACATATGTTTACATCCATTTGAAGTCCATTTGAGCTCTTTTTATGCATTTGAAAGCTTTAAACATTGTGAGCATTTGTCATGACGGAAATTGGCCTTAATCGCGTTCAATGCTCACTCTTGAGCAATTATGCACGGCACGAGACGGAAACCAAGTCCGAGATTTTGTTATCATCAAAATCACCGTGAGAGACTCAACAAATATCTATCGACTGAACTTCACATCGCTCGACTGAAGTCTGATGTCAGTCGACTTGGACTCCATATCAGTCGACTGACTTTGTGCTTAGTCGACTGAATTTTCTGAAAATCAGACACTTTAAGTATATCTTGAATCATATCTCCACAACAAGTTTTCAAACCGTTCAAAACCTCATGAAGAGCACAGTAGTATGATAATAATGAATCATAAAAATCATCACATTGAATCATAGTTGGATCAATACCAATATTACAATAATGAATCATAGTTGGTCATCATCAAAACCACGTATGAACCACACATGCACAACATTGTTTATAGGATCAAGCCCCAAGCATTGTGCTAAAAGCTCGAGCTATTAGCGAAGGCGAACTGTATTTTCTTATGACATTGCAGAACCCCACATCTATACGTGCTGTGGGCGGGCTTGAGAGGCTTCGCACATGGACCCCATAATCCATGCGGCGGACTGGACTGTCAAGCACCGATGCCCCACGTGGATCCCATAATCCATGTAGGACAAAGAATCCCTAAGGGAGACGCTGGACCCCAAAATCTAACAATCTCCCCCCCCCCCCTCCCCCAGCGACACCTGGGGGATTCGAACCCACAACCTCACTCTGATACCAGTTTGTAGGATCAAGCCCCAACCGTTGCGCTAAAAGCTCGAGCTATTAGCGAAGGCGAACTGTATTTCCTTATGGCATTGCATAACCTCATATCTATTCGTGTTGTGCGCGGGCCTGAGGGGCTTCGTACATGGACCCCATAATCCATGCGGCAGGCTGGGCTGTCAAGCACCGATGTCCCACATGGACCCCATAATCCACGTAGGACAGCGAATCCCTAAGGGAGACGTTGGACCCCAAAATCCAACATGAGCATGGGTACACTGTTGAGGGTGATCGACATGTACACTGTAGATATTGCGGACATCGCGTCACCGGCATACACAGATTTGCAGAGCACCTTGCAGGAGTGGGACGGAATTATCGTACATGCTCCTTAGTTCCAGAGGATGTCTGAGATTACTTTTGGACACAGTTACGGGAGGGATATGTTTCTCGCAGTAGAGCCAGGGCATCGTCTTCCACGTCTAGGGTACCCCCACCACCAGCACCGGGCAGATCAGGATCTTCCTCCACGTTCAAAGTTTGAGCACCACCAGCACCATTCGCACCCGTAGCAAATGATAGACATACATGTATAGATGTAGTTAGAGCTTTTTTAGAGAATTTCATGTATCCTCCACCGCTGCACATGACCCATTATTTGTGCATATTGTTACATATTTTCAGACTCACCCACATGCACGTCCACCCACTAGGATAGAGTCGAATTTTATGAGTCATGAGTCTCATATATCTGATTCTTATTGGGATTCGGGATTCACAGATGAGTCAGATGAGAGAATTTTGATATTTTATACTTTATGAGTGGAGTTGAATGATATCATAAATTATGTATATGTTCACTTTAACAGATTAACATATCTTTTTTTGTCTCTTCAAATAAGATGTTTAATTGAGAGGTGTAATATGTTATTTCTATGTAATTAATCCTATGTAATTTATTATCTCTTAAAATAATAGTTGGAAGAGTCAGTATAATTATTCCTATGTAATTTAGTATACATCTATGATCACAAAAAAAGAACTCAACATTCTATTATTTTTCAATGCATATATTATTTTATAATTTAAATGAACAATTATTAGAATTTTATTTTAAAAAATTAAAAAATTAAAAATCATGCATTATCTTTGTGGGTTTGTACGCTGCCCGTATCGGCCGTATCATCCCCTACCGGACCATGACCGGTACGCCCGATATTACAAACCTTGCATCAAATAACATAAATAATTACAAAAATAACTGTGTTATATGTATAATTGTAGTAGAAATGTCACTCTTATATATATATAACGTAAACATAGGTACAAAGATCTCTGCTGTTAATTACCATTTGAAAACACATAATGGCGGATGATAGAAGGGTAATTTTGCACTTATGTTTAGCAACAGGATTATTTTTGTAATTATGCTTGGACAAAGGTTATTTTTGCAGTAGCAAGTGAAGATATTAGGTATTAGATTTAAACTCAAGTTATTCATAGTTATAAAATGGCAGGTTACAATGCCCGCCAGAAGGGACATTTTTACACATCCACAGAGTGAGGTTAGAGTTTAGGGATATATATATATATATATATATATATATATATACTATCTGGTAAGCAAACGAGCCATGAACTTCTTTTTGCCATTTAACCTCATTTCCATAAGTTTGATAGCTTTATCATTATTATTTTTTGGTAGATATCTTTTTTATTTTTTTCAAGAGAGAGAAGATAATAGGGTTTAAACTTAAGACCTCTCCCAAAAGGGGAGAGGGTGGCAAACCAACTATGCTAAGCAGTTGGTTCACTTTATCATTGATCCTTACTTGTTTGATTGTACGCAAATGGAGAAAACTTGGATTTGGATTCGTAACCCAATAGTTCAACTGCATGCTCAGGCTTTACTTAGTGAGATAGCAGATAAAGTAGCTACTCAAGAAAAACCTTGGATGTGTAATTTCCGATAGGAGGGGTGGGTCAAGGAGATGTGGGCATTAGTGATGAGGCATGAACTCGAGGCCGTCCAACTTGAGTTTCTTATGAGAAGGCAAGCTCGTTACTCCCGACAGACATGATGATTGTCGTGAAGATTCTCTGATTTTATCTGATGTTATAAAATGGTTGCCATTCTTTATATCGCATTTTTCAGAAGCAAAAATAAGATAAGTTGTTTGATCCGTCTCACTGTTCAATTCTAAAATTGGATGATAAAAAATGGGGATGGCAATAATAATAATAATAATAATAATAATAATAATAAAAGAGTAGCCCGGATGCGTTGGGGGTGTGGTACGTACATGGTTATCATACATATATCATGTGAGGAATGGACAGCTGAGAAATGTGTATGGAGCTCAATTGCGTAGTCATCAATGCAACCCACAAGCATCCACAATTGGGAAACCAGAATACTAATTGGGAGTTTTTACAGGAAAAAGGTCACAAGCCTGGAAGGAACATATGAAGCTGAAACTATTGCGACATTCTCCCCTCAAATATCCCAAGCTGGAGAAGAATGCAAAAAGAAATTGAGTACTTTTTTTTTTTTGTGGGGGGGGGGGGGGGTTCGGTAGGGTACTTATCTGCTTTGGATGTTCCCAGAAATTGAGTATTTTTTCCTCTACTCTATTAAACCGCAATTTGTGATGATGACCTTTGAATAGGGACGATTGAAACCTCTTTCAGCAACAACAGCTCTCTTATCTCCAATCAGCTTGGCCACCCTGCTTCCAAATTAATACAGGAAAAAAAAATGGGTTATGGTTTCATAAAATACGAATTCTGGGGTGCTTTTTTACTCGGTACATATTTCAGACGCGATCCATGTAAAAGCATAATTCCACCAATCTTATAAATCCTATATAATATAAGCCCACCATATATATACTCGATATGTCCTACATGTAAATGACCTTTCGAAAACCGCCTTAATTTGTGAATCCCCAAAACAGTCTCCCTCTTAATTAAAATCCATCTTCCCCAGAGCTTCGAATTGAAGAGGCAGAGACGCAAATCCGACATACACCGAGTACGTGAATATCTAATCTATCTATCTACTTGGTCTATCCATAGAACTCTCTATGGCGGCAACGCAACGCTAGCTGTAGCTAGCCAGCCAAGTAGAACTGGAAGCGCATCATCACCTGAAATATGGGGAGCCCGTGTTCTCCCGCACAGCCTTCACCTTGGAGATCCTCTCCACCACCTCCATTCCCTCCAGCGCTCGTCCGATGACCAGGGTGGAGGCGTCAAGCTCCGGGGAGTCCTTTGTGGTGATCACGAACCCTGTCCCATTGGGGTCCGCCCCGATCTCCTCTTGGTCGATCTCCAGCTTCCCATTCCGGGCCACCAACTTCAGCTTCGGGGGCGGTTTGGAAGGGTCTCTGACGACGAGCCCCAGCACCCCGGCGACGTTCTTCGTCGATCCCCGGCACCTCTTGCTCGCCTTCTCCCACTCCGAAACCAAGTCGTCATTGGCTGCCAAGAAGCCACTCCCCGTCGTCGTCTTCTTTGCAACCTCTGCGTCCACACCATATGCCCTCACGCCCCCATGCCGGATGTAGCTGGGCGATATCTTGATGAACTCCTTCCTCCGGTAACTGATACCTGCTGCGCCCGTGACAAGGCTCTCGAACCTGGCGGCGCCGACGGGAGCCTCCACCCCGTACAGGCCTACGACGATCCGGCCGGCGGGTTCTCCGTCGATGGAAACATCGAGGAAGGCCTTCACGGTGGGAGTTTCGGATGATGCACAACCCGCACCGAGGGCCTGTTCTGCTCGGCTGCTTTCGTTGCCGTCCGGTGCAACGTCGTCGGCCGCCCGAGGTGGAGAAGCCTCGGAAAAGGACTTCCCCAAGAGGAGAGGTAGAAGAAGAGATCCACCGACGGTGACGACCCGACGTGAGAGTGGGGAGTTCTCCTTCAGAACTGGCGGTGCATGGGCAGTGGCAGTCGACACGACCTGCCGCCGTCGATGGGCCCTAAAAGTGCAAGGCCGGCGGTGGTGAGGATGTGGTATTGGGGGGGAATGGAGGACGGCTTGGGCTGCCGATCCCCGTGAATGCAGATTCATCTTCCCAAATGTTTTGGCTCTCCTGCGTAGTGAGTGACCATGACCCCCCCCTCCCCTCCCCTGAGCATCTCCATCTCCTCACACTCATTATCCTTCCCTTTCTATCTCACTCACATCTGGAACTTTGTGGATAGGAGAGAATTGGCGAGAGAAAAACAACAGATCTGGCAAAGTAGACGGTGTCAAAACAATTGATGCGGCCCCTCGGGGACCACTGACATTTCTTCTCTGTTTCTTTTGACGGCCGTGATTCCAGCTCCAAATGATAAAAGATCAAATGCCCCAGAAAACTTTTTTTAAGTAGGTGTCCGATGAAACCAAAAGATTGACGGCCTGGCTAGCTCTCGTCTTCGGAGAAGCCACGCTACATATACTTCCGGGAAGCGACTACGATCAGATATTTCACGTCTTGATAACAATACATTCTTTTGTTAAGGAAAAAGGGATCCAAATCCCGCCGCATTATGACTACTAGAATTGGATGTGCTTATATCATAAGAGGGGCAGAGTTCGCATTGTCATTCTTGAAAAAGGCACTTGTAGAATCTGTTCATAGACTTGATAACGTAACATTTTCAATTACTACCTAAAAGACAAGTAGGTACATAAATCTGGATTAAAAATCTGGAGGCCTATGTATATGCCTCTTCCCCCAGACATTTGTAGAATCTGTTCATAGACTTGATAATGTAACATTTTCAATTACTACCTAAAAGACAAGCAGGTACATAAATCTGGATTACAAGGAAAACACCATTAAGTATGATAAGTTTGCTTATAATTTCTTCAATAGAAATCTTGATAAGAGTAGTGACAACAAGAAAACAGCTCCCCCCAGGCTTAAAAATCTGGGGGCTATATATGGCATCAACTGGCTGAAATTACAGCAGGCTCCAAGCGAGGGGTGGTATCCCGAACATCTAACTGAAAGTTCCGTTTCAGTAGTACCCTACACCTTTCAGCTCCATTTCAGCTGACTGCTTATCATCACTTTCCTGGCCCAGAAACACAAGGCGACCTGTTTATGAATGGCATGGTAAAAAGGAGAAAGCGTTACACATAACGAAGAAGTCACCATGGTAGCTTCGCGTCAAGTTCAACTCAGCCGATGAAATATACTGTCTAACTAAATTGTCGCTCATTTCAACCAAGCCATTCTATCGTTATGCACAGGGGAAAAGAAAGCACACAAGAAGATCCAGACTAAAAATACATTCCATGCTCATAAAAATTGAACACGTTTTGATCTTTACAACTGTCCAGTGTAACTAAGTGTCCAAGAACCTATGCCGAAGATGAGTCTTGGAGTGTAAGCTTCTGGTGGCACATTGACAGTCTTAAATAAATTAGTGTCTTATGCACAAGCAAGTGGAAGATGAATATAAACACTGTTAAATAGATTCAGGCTTGGAATGTTAGCACCTGCCTACATACCGTATCATATGAAACATGACATTTTCCACATTAGAGGGTTGCTTCCAGTAGACAAAGCAATCGGTCCATAAATCACAGGAGACATGATTGAAACCTGAAAAAGACAACTTCCCATCATCTCCAACAGATGGATCACTTTATGGTAGTCCAAAAAATATATTACTTTAATTGTATTATTTTTTTAAGTTTCAACAATAGCACTTCCCTCCTCATTCACAGCTTGACATTTTCTTTGCCTAACTTATTTTGTAATATGTTCCAGAAAGGGCACGTACTTGGTACTATGACCATTGACCAATGAAAAGAACTGACTTTTGGCACATCAAATACTGCATATTTAGTAAAGCCCTTTCAAATTGTCATATTACACCTTCAACCCCTTTGGGAATATTCTATTCCTCATTTCCTCTAATCAAGAAATTCAACAAAACTCCAACACTTACTACAATGAACTTTTCACATGTTCTCAAAGAGCTTGGCATGAAAACAAAATGTTTTTCTCCTAATGAGTGACAAGATCACAGGCATAAAACTGGACGGCCCTGATTTTTTTTTCCTAGCGTTACTTTCTTCCTGTTCAGGTCTGCAGATGTGATCGACAAAGTGACATTTTACCGGCCTTCATGGAATTCTAACAAAAGATTTGGTTTTGGGCAACCAATTTGACACAGGACAACTCCCATGAAATGCTTCATGGATGCATGACTTGGCTAAGAGAGGAAATGGTTGGCAGGCTGACGGGGACATCGAGGCAAGACCGTACGCATTTTGTTTGCATTTATGTCTTTTCATATTTGTATGTATACCCTTGTGTTATATGGGTACGCATTTGTAGGTCTTAGTGGGTTTATATGTAAAATTCCAGTAGGACCAAGCAAGGGGGCCCTCAGCCCTTTCCCATTGGTCCATGTCACTCATGTCGGGCTGGTCAACCATCCTAGGTGGCCATCTAGAAGGGTTGAATGTCAAAATACCATATGGGTAGACAAGTGGTTACATTGATCCAAGGTAGGTCACCTACCTTCACCTACCCATTCAACCCTTACATATGGTCAAGGGGGCGCCCCATTCCACTAGGCATATTTTAATATTTTTTGTGTGTTTATCACACTTAATCCCAGCCCTTCAATCCCCATCCCTAGATCCAAGGGTGCACAATTGATTTGATTGGAGTCATATATAAGCTTGTATTTTCATGTAAAAATCAATGAAAAAATCAGAAAATTGTGTTGAATACTTGAAGCTTCTTACGCCCCCAGCCCCTCCTCCTGCTGTTCTTCCCTCTCCAACCCCCTTTCTAGAGTGGAATCATATCTATTCCCCTTGCCCAATCTCTGGTTGTGATCTGTGCCGCCGCCGCCGCCGTTCGTGCCGCCGTCGGACCGCCAACGAGCCACCGTCGAAGTTCTATCCTTGGCAGACAGCAGTCTCTTCTCAAAATTCCTGCTATCAGCCACGGCCTCTTCTTGGTCTGCAATTTTTATAGTGTGTTCCCATCTTCCACCCCATCATCTACAAAAAAATTCAGGTCCAAAATCCCTCGTTTAGTATTTTTTCATTTTCGTGCATCTTTCATTCCCATATCTGTTTTGTCTCTGTCTACAGTGACAGCAGCCCTGTGTTTCTCACCTCCGGCCCTCTTTTTGATTTTTCCAAACCCTCCCAATTTTACTGGGAGTTCTGTCCATCATCCCCTACATCCACCATTTTTCTTGATTTTTGATCCGCCCTCTATCCATTTTTCAAAATTCGTGTTCTATCTCAGCTACAGTGCTTTCAGCCCATTTCCAGATCCGACCCACTGTTAGTGAAAAACTCCTATCAATTCGTAGCCATATCCAAACTTGTCCAAACCAGTTTTGCCGTTTTCCTAGCTCAATTTCCCACAACTTTCATGAAGCGGTCGAAGTCTGAATCCAAGATCTTCATAGAAGTCAAAGGCAGTTCTCAGATAATAGCCCTACAGATCTGAGTGTTCGGCTACTGTACAACAGGAAGTTGTAAATTCATTAAAGCCCAGATCCGTGCAGATCCAGGCCAGATCTCCAGGCCTAGGTTGAAGGATTTGAAGTTAGCTTTCCAACGGCGCCAGTCTCGTGTCGATCCGACATCGGGGCTGATCGCAGCGCCCGTTCTCGCCGGGACGCGCGCTGAAAACCAGAAGCTGCAGATCCGTGGCCGGTTGTTCCGACCGGTGCCGAACGGAGCCGCCCGGCCTCCGGCCGGCGAACCAGCGTGCCGCCAGCCCGGGGAGTGCTTCCCTAAGTGTCCCCACTACAGCGGTGCCATCGGGTCCCACACGGCCCCTACGGACAGCACGTGGGCCCCACCGTCACAAGTTCGGGTGCTGCCTAAGAGACGCGAGAAGCCGCCCGTCAACCCGAATTCGGTCCTCCCGGGCCCAGTTGTGTAGCCCTTTACCTCACTGCGTGGAGTGGGCGATATTTCATTGCTGTCATCATTGTGTAATATTTATCCCGGGAGTACGAGTTTCGGCCGGGTCCGTCTTCCCCACGCCGAGCGCGTGGAGGTATCCCATCCGCTCCCTTGGCATTTTGCTTACTTCATATATATTTGTTTATGTCGCTGCTAGAGAGCATGTGTAGGGATATCTAGCTCGCTTTATCTATTCATTACCGCTGCTGCGAGAGAGTGAGCGAGAGCGTCCCGTGACCCGATCCGGGCACACGAGAGAGCCGATCACCTCAACTCATTGCCGATTTCTCAACCGCGCACGTCCGACGCTTCCCTCGTTAAGGGACAATCACGAGCTTGTCGTGTCCGTGGTCTCGTCCCGCATCAATTTGGTATCAGAGAGAGTTGAGTCTAAGGTGTCAAAAAAAATAAAAAAAGTGTCATTTACATCTAGTCATTAGTCATTGTCTAAGTCGTGTTTAGGGTCATCATTGTTTTAAAACCAAAAAAGTGTCTTTTTGCATTGCATCCCAATAACCCGGTATATCAAAAGGTGTTGTCCGAACGTTAGGCTACGCCTATCGGGAAGGCCGCACACTTGCGCGAGTGATCTTCGGATCGGTTATCTCCGCCACGTACCGAGTCTTGGTTTACGTCTAGGGTCCTTAGTGTGCATGCATTCCAAACTTGCATAGTCGGTCTAGTGTCTTGTCACCGTGTGTATGCATGTCCATGTCCGCTACCCATGGCCGTTCACCAAGACCATACGTCCGAGTGGTCAACCTTTGTGGCCAAATTCAATGTCCTCATGGCCCGAGTCTTTGGTTTTACCCCTCTCATTATGAAAGCCACTCTACCCAACGGGTCCATAACGGAACTCCATTTCACCGATAGGGAGTCGGATAATTGGGTTTCTCTTGACATCGTAGAGTCTCTCTCCAAGACAGGCGAGATTGTCCGCGATGGTGACTTTGCTTGTGTTGAGTTCTATAGGAGGATCGGCTCTGTTCTTTACGCCGATGGTGCATGGTGTAGGATCGACACACTTGCTGGTTCATGCATCATTTTAGGGCAAACGTGGTTAGGAGAACGAAGAGCCAATCTTGACTGGGGCAAGAAGACTTGCACCTTATACCCACCTTACCTACCCGGCAAGATCATCATTAAGGACGGGGCTCAGTCGAGCACCCCCGTATTTCCAGCCACCCAACCCCAACGGCCTACTCCAACTTCGGATTCGCGCATGGAACCACCCCACGAGGCCCGAGACCCGGGACTTCTACGGGTCCGATGACCCGAGTGTCTATCTAGAATGGGAAGCCATCATGGACGATTACTTCGAGGTGTATATTATGTACGGGCCCATGCA
The DNA here is from genome assembly GCA_022559845.1 of Amorphophallus konjac. Lineage (NCBI taxonomy): Eukaryota > Viridiplantae > Streptophyta > Magnoliopsida > Alismatales > Araceae > Amorphophallus > Amorphophallus konjac. Next base: position 293,016,326 of record CM040126.1, on the reverse strand, counting down.
AGTCGATGTTGCCAAAAGGCGACTTTTTGGTGAAGCCGCCGCAACTTGGAGGAACATCAAATACTGGAGGGAGGATAGAAATCTAAGACCCATCGAGTCATGGTGAGAAATGAAGAGAGCGCTTAGGAGGGCCTACTTTCCCCGCCCACCTACCTCCAACCACGGAGGTCATACCACGCACCCACCCCACCAACTCACCCACAAACAAGTGGGCCACACCTCTACCCAATCCCACCCCTTCACCGCCGTCCAAGCCCACCAAAGCGACCCCAATCTAGTGGCCCGCCCAAGCACCTCCAACCAACCTCCCCTTGGCACCCCCATCCCAACTCACTCAAGTACCTCCAACCGAGTGGAAGCCCCACTTATAGCCGAGCCTAGGACCACACCTAAGCCGAGGGACGAGGTGCGAGTCCACCCCAAGGTCCCTACTCCAACCCGCTCCTTTGAGGAATTCACGAAAATGATGTCGGATTTGTTGGAAAGGATAAGTGCTTCTTCACCTCCCGTAGGTGCTCCATCACCACCCTCTCCTTCCGAGCTCTATTCGGAACCTTCTTCTTTGGAGCTACCAAAGCCCGAGCCACCCGTGTTTCTTACGGGAACACTTTACATAGCCGAGCCACTTCTTAGTTGGTTCAAGGATAGCTTGGTCCCACATCCCTTCCCATCCATGGACCCCACCTTACCTTTAGTGCCAGTCAACTCATTCCATATCACATTTCGGTCTAGTCACCATGTTGACACGTTAGACGATCTTGTCATGGGATTAGATTCACAATGGAAGTTGACGCACCTACTGGCCCGAGGCTTTGACCAACCCGCTAGTCTTAGCTTCACCCATCCGGCCTTAGGGTCCATTACCTCCGAGTGCACCGTGGGTTGTGTCACCACGGAGGTCCTCTTACTCCTCCCCTTACCGGACGAGCCCGAATTCATACCCTTTTGTCCGAGGGAGGAATCATACATCTTGCCTACGATCCCCGTCCCACCCGTTACAATTCAAGAAGGTGACTACCCACACCTTCAAAACTTCTACATGTGGGACCGTGACTTGTGGGAACCCACCACAAGGGGTCATACCTTCTTTGACCCTTTTGACCCCTTCACTATTAGGCTTCCCAAGTTACCACCCGTACTCCCCTTCTTCAAGGAAGCCCACTTTTATGCCCCTTCCCCTCGGGATGGGCCATCTACATCCACCAACCCCGACCCACCTACACCCAGCCCTTCTAAACCACCCGAGTCGCCCACATTCAAAAGACCATCCACGCATAACCACACCCGACGTATAGGTGTTCCCCATGCCATCCATTCCCAGTTGCACAACATGCATGCATGGCACATATTCGGGTGTCCTGGTCCTCCGTCGCCCATGTACGGGTGGACTAACATTAGGTGTGTCTAGGGTCATAGATGAGTCCGTGTGTTTTCCTTGTGTGGTTTGTTTTGTGTGGTTTGTTTGCATGGGTTGTGTGTCGTTTATTTGTCTGCATGTGTCTTGTGCAAACTCGTTGTCGTTCTCTTATGAGTAAGAGGCGAGTGGACTCATTCGATGAGTATGGGATCGGTTCTATATCTACACCCGGATCTAGTCACCTACAGGGACTCAGCGGTGATTCCTAGTGAGTCTTCGAGCCGCCACCTCCCCCTTTGAGAGTGCCCCACCCGGAGTGTCCACCTTTAGCCCATAGCAACTTGTGCATATCGAGTATATATGGAATGAGCAGGTGACGGTCACTTGGAGTGGAGCATACCCGCGTTACTTGGCACGGTGACGGATCCGCCGGAGTATTCAAGCATCCATACCCCTACTCGAGGGGGTCGAGTTCCTCCCACCCGGAGAGAATTGCTGGGGACATCGAGGTAAGACCGTACGCATTTTGTTTGCATTTATGTCTTTTCATATTTGTATGTATACCCTTGTGTTATATGGGTACGCAATTGTAGGTCTTAGTGGGTTTATATGTAAAATTCCAGTAGGACCAAGCAAGGGGGCCCTCAGCCCTTTCCCATTGGTCCATGTCACTCATGTGGGGCTGGTCAACCATCCTAGGTGGCCATCTAGAAGGATTGAATGTCAAAATGCCATATGGGTAGACAAGTGGTTACATTGGTCCAAGGTAGGTCACCTACCTTCACCTACCCATTCAACCCTTACATATGGTCAAGGGGGCGCCCCATTCCACTAGGCATATTTTAATATTTTTTGTGTGTTTATCACACTTAATCCCAGCCCTTCAATCCCCATCCCTAGATCCAAGGGTGCACAATTGATTTGATTGGAGTCATATATAAGCTTGTATTGTCATGTAAAAATCAATGAAAAAATCAAAAATTTGTGTTGAATGCTTGAAGCTTCTTGCGCCCCCAGCCCCTCCTCCTGCTGTTCTTCCCTCTCCAACTAGAGTGGAATCATATCTATTCCCCTTCCCCAATCTCTGGTTGTGATCTGTGCCGCCGCCGCCGCCGTTCGTGCCGCCGTCGGACCGCCAACGAGCCACCGTCGAAGTTCTGTCCTTGGCAGACAGCAGTCTCTTCTCGAAATTCCTGCTATCAGCCACGGCCTCTTCTTGGTCTGCAATTTTTATGCTGTGTTCCCATCTTCCACCCCATCATCCACAAAAAAATTCAGGTCCAAAATCCCTCGTTTAGTATTTTTTCATTTTCGTGCATCTTTCATTCCCATATCTGTTTTATCTCTGTCTACAGTGACAGCAGCCCTGTGTTTCTCACCTCCGGCCCTCTTTTTGATTTTTCCAAACCCTCCCAATTTTACTGGGAGTTCTGTCCATCATCCCCTACATCCACCATTTTTCTTGATTTTTGATCCGCCCTCTATCCATTTTTCAAAATTCGTGTTATATCTCAGCTACAGTGCTTTCAGCCCATTTCCAGATCCGACCCACTGTTAGTGAAAAACTCCTATCAATTCGTAGCCATATCCAAACTTGTCCAAACCAGTTTTGCCGTTTTCCTAGCTCAATTTCCCACAACTTTCATGAAGCGGTCGAAGTCTGAATCCAAGGTCTTCATAGAAGTCAAAGGCAGTTCTCAGAGAATAGCCCTACAGATCTGAGTGTTCGGCTACTGTACAACAGGAAGTTGTAAATTCATTAAAGCCCAGATCCGTGCAGATCCAGGCCAGATCTCCAGGCCTAGGTTGAAGGATTTGAAGTTAGCTTTCCAACGGCGCCAGTCTCGTGTCGATCCGGCATCGGGGCTGATCGCAGCGCCCGTTCTCGCCGGGACGCGCGTTGAAAACCAGAAGCTGCAGATCCGTGGTCGGTTGTTCCGACCGGTGCCGAACGGAGCCGCCCGGCCTCCGGCCGGCGAACCAGCGTGCCGCCAGCCCGGGGAGCGCTTCCCTAAGTGTCCCCACTACAGCGGTGCCATCGGGTCCCACACGGCCCCTCCGGACAGCACGTGGGCCCCACCGTCACAAGTTCGGGTGCTGCCGAAGAGACGCGAGAAGCCGCCCGTCAACCGAATTCGGTCCTCCCGGGCCCAGTTGTGTAGCCCTTTACCTCACTGCGTGGAGTGGGCGATATTTCATTGCTGTCATCATTGTGTAATATTTATCCCGGAAGTACGAGTTTCGGCCGGGTCCGTCTTCCCCACCCGAGCGCGTGGAGGTATCGCATCCGCTCCCTTACTTGGCATTTTGCTTACTTCATATATATTTGTTTATGCCGCTGCTAGAGAGCATGTGTAGAGATATCTAGCTCGCTTTATCTATTCATTACCGCTGCTGCGAGAGAGTGAGCGAGACCGTCCCGTGACCCGATCCGGGCACACGAGAGAGCCGATCACCCTAACTCATTGCCGATTTCTCAACCGCGCACGTCCGACGCTTCCCTCGTTAAGGGACAGTCACGAGCTTGTCGTGTCCGTGGTCTCGTCCTGCATCACAGGCACATAATTGTCTAAAGAGTTCACAATCAGTTATAGAAATTCACTTTGAAAACTAAATTTTGCCCTGACAATATAGTGCTAATTATCCTCTTTGAGGGTTAAGAATCACATGATGAGGGACATCGAAATCCACACGAAGACGATTGTACATGGTCGTGGTGCCCTGGGTTTGAACACTCATGGGCATGGACTGGTGCACGTCGAAGGGTCTCTCTCATATGGACTCAATTCTCAAGGAGACAATAGTAATTTCCAGATGTTTAGTGCATGGTGTCCAGTTGGATTATGCAATAGTAAGAAATTCCAGATGTTCCCAACAACCTAGGTCAGATTGAAAATACAGAGAGAAGGGAAAGTTATTCTTTTCCTCTGTAGGGAAAAAAAACGAGAAAGGAAAAGGCACCATCCTGAGCCACATTCAGGGGCCCTTAAGAAGCCTTTATAAATGACTTCTTCCCAAAAAAGTGAGTCCACAAAAAGAGGAACTGTTTGGCATTTTTCCCAAATTTTACTTCTCCAGACAGGAGGAGAAACCAACGCTGCACCAAAGGAGAAATTTTCTCCTACCGTGCAGAGTGGAGTTCTCCACTCGGGAGGAAGTTTTTTCTAAGGAAGGGCATCACTGCCCTTGAGAAGGCACACCCCCCATACCCCATCGCTTCACATTCTGGCATCCTTGAGAGAGACAGAGAGAGAGAGGATGCCCATTAACTTGATTAGTATTTACAAGGCTATTAATGCTGGTTTGAGAATGCTTATTTTATTCTAAAAACACATTCATGTGGATGGATACACATTAACAGTGGGTATGTATGCCTTTCACATTTCTGTTTTTAACAATGCAATATCACATAGATACACCTATTGACTTGATTAGTATTTACAAGCATAAATTGAATTATTTATTTGTTTACATATTATTATTATTTGAACAAAAAAAATTGAATACGATTAGAATTTATATTTATGTTTATTGATATATCTAATTTGGTGATTATAATATTTTATCATAGATTTATAAATTTTCATGAGTAATAGAATAATATATTATTATATTTTATTTACAAAACGAATGTATTTTATATTTATCATATGTTTAAAGTGTTGGAGACACAAAATTTTGAACTAGGATGAGGGTATTATAGTCAAACTTCACAGAGAAGTGCTTTCAAGCATTGTACCTACTTTGTATTCCCGACCTCCTTCAACTTCTAAAGATATGAATGGAAGTTTCTATTTGAAGTCACTACTACTAGAAGATACTTCTACGTGAAGTACTTCTGTGTGAAGTCCTAGAGTTCCTAAACGCAGCCTTGGACTTTAGCAGCTCCTTCTGGCATTTGCAGAGGGTGATGATGTGGCAACCAGAGGTGTGCATGCCAGCTGCAGCAGCCACTTATGGCGTGGCTCTCGTATGAACCAAAGGAGATGAGTTCTTCATTGGTGCCAAGGAAATGATTTCTTCATGGCTGGCCATGAAGGCTTCATAGATGCAACATTGAACCACCGGGAGGCAGCTGATGTCCCCGGAACCAGAACCAACATGATCAACCAGCAGTAGCTCTACATAAAATTACTAATTTAACACGATTTCAATGAAATAATGGCAAAATTAAAGACATGATACCGTTCCATTGGGCTCCCTGCAGATCAAACAATGTCCATCTTCTCAATGTTCAGATCCAAAACATTGCACCAGAACCACAGGGAACATTGTCCAAGATAACGGTTACATAACTGCTAACAAATATTAAACAAAAGCCTAGCGGAAACTAGATTATGATAATCTACAAGTCCTGCTCAATCCCTAGTTATGTGCCATGTTGCTCTTGGATTTATAATACACTCAGAGCAACCTAAGCACGTGTATACACACATCGGCACATGGAGAGCTAGGGATGCGAGAGACTTATTTCAACTTAGTGCCATCACGAGTGAAATAACCTCGATTTTTCCACCATTGAAACACTTCAACTCACTTTTGTCTATATTCCCGCCATATTTATTGCAATGATATTAACATGCCTTCTCTGCCATGACGCATAGTGCACTGTCTTACCCTTACAATTACTTTTGTGGTCCCATCCTGCCATAGTGCAATGATGTTAATATGCTCCTCTAGGCGATATTGACAGTAGCTCGATAGGCTTTCTTGCACTCAGCTGACAACTCCACATATCAAGAAAAATCAGAACTCGTCAAATTCTCGTTGTCGGTTTTACTCAATCTTATACAAGGAAGGCGGAATCAGATCGGCCCGGATCGGCCGATCCGATCGGTTTTGGGCCAACCCGATCCGATCCCGAGCCCTCCGAACCCGATTTCTATTAAGCATCGGCCAGATCGGGTGGATCGACCTCAGATCAGGCTAGATCGGCGATTCCCGCACCGGGATCGACCGATCCAAAGTCATGTCTCGGCCAGTCCCACCCATGTCTAAAAAAAATAAAAAGAAGAAGAAGAAGAAGAACGAGAAGTAGAAGAATCGAAGGAACCGAAGAAGAAGAAGAAGAATGAAAGAAGAAAAAAAATTGAAACAGATACTTAACTGTTGGTGTCGCCGGCGCCGTCGCCCCTGCCACCGGCATCGTTGCCATCACCACCTGCCTCCGGCTCCGTCACCGTTGCCACCTGCCACCGGCACCATTCCCTGCCATCTCTTCCTCCATCCGTCCACTGTTCCTACTCCACAGTCGAGCCGCCACCTGCACACGAAAGGGAATGGGAGAGATGAAGACGGCACAATATAGTAAAGTAGGGTGGATATTTGTATAAAAACCCTGAAACCTTCCATACATACAACTTAACCATTAAAATTTTAAAAAATAGACTCAATCAGGATCGGTCCCAGACCGGTCACCGATCAGGATCGATTTGGGACCGACCGATCCGATTCTGATCCCCGAGTCTGCCTTCCTTGGTCTTATATGGGTCACGAATTGAGCAAAGGGGCAAAGACCTAATCACATAGATTGCACCTACTACGTACATGTGGGATCACTTCTTGCTGCCTTCAAGACACCACTCACACTAAACATCACATTTAGATGCTCAGTTATGGTGTGGTGCGATCCCTTCTAAAAGGTCTCAAAATTACACAAATAAGAGCCCTTAACCGAGTAAGGGACGCTCTCTTAAAGGAGAACTTCAACTGATCTCACATTTCCTTGACAATGACAAACTTATCTAACTCGCCTATGAGATCAATCTACTTGCCGCTTAACAAATTGGGTGCGTGCTACGATCTCGACTGACCAGAGTCACTAGGACTTCTGGTCATGGCGGTGTTGCGCAGTATTGCCCCTTACGAGCAGTGACATGGTCATGGTGAGTAGGTCAAGCAACTCATGCTCAATTAATAGGTATTGGATCTTACGATGTCATGTCCTAATTAACATGTCACCCTTCGTGAGATCTCAACGATCACAGTCTCAAGTGGCCATCATGTTAAATCACTAGAGTATCGCAGACAATTTTGGACATCATTTCACAAATGGCCTTAATTTTGCTATCAGAAATCCGAAATAATTATATTGAATTCTCCTATATAGTGACATTGAAAGTAGAGACAGGCAAGCTACAATCATCTCTCACTAATATAAGATTGTTCAACAGAATTAGAATGACTTTGCGCAAATTCTCTCATGTGCGAAAAATATACATCTCTCACGAGAGAAATACACATCTCTCGACTCTATTGTAGTGTGTGTGCGATCGCATTCATGCAATCGCATAAGCGCTGAACATTTTGGCACTAAACGCTCAACCATATGACGCTAAAACAAATTGTTTTTCCTAAACATGCTTGTCTACTTATTATGTCATATACGCAAAACATAATTACAGCAAAATATATAGACAAATATTGTACAAAAATGGCACATGATTCATAAGAAAAATAATTGCTCATTATTTTTCCTAAGCATGCTCATCTATATGTCATTTCATATACGCAAAACAAATTTGCATGAAAATAAATAGACTAGCATGAATCATAAGAAAAATACTCATTCATGAACCATATTCATGAAAATAAACCGACAATATGCTCACAGGGGCATAAACACAATTAGACACTAAGCATGGTTTGTCTATCATGCATGACTTAATATAAACGAAATATTATTAAATCACCACCTCTAGCCCCCCAGGGGGTTATCAGTGTAAGGCACGGAGGTGATGCATGGCATAGCGGAACCCCAGCTTCATATGTGTGGCCCCAAATAGACCCCCAAGGCTGCTAGACTCAGAGAGTCCAACGGTACTAAACACACAGAGGTGTCCTGGTACTTAGCCTACGGGCTCACGCAGTTCATGATGCTACTCGGAACGGCGCACTGAACTTCCATCTGGTCTACAAAACCCATCCATAACATGGTCCACGGGGTGCCAGCCGGATCAGCCCGACGGATCTGCCCACCACTAAACTCATCGTGTCGTTGTCCGTTGCCATCACAACACCAATGCATACATCCAAATGGCCTATCTAGGTCGCTCCGGTGAAAACCGCAGATGAAGTGCCAGATAGGTTCGTTGCTGCCACTGTTTGGCAGTCGTGAGAACGGTAGTGATAATTGGTAGTTGCTATGCAGGCAAATTGTCGCTGCGCCCGCTACGCTCAGTGTCAATATCTGTTGTCATCATAACGCCGATGAAAGTAGCCGAATAGCCAACCCGATCGCTCCCGCAGAAAACTCAGACGGAGCCACAAGTAGGTCCGTTGCTGCCACTGCTACGGTAGTTGTGATGGGTAAGCCATTGCAGTTGGGAACCCCGCCGAGGTACTCAGAGAACTCTTGGACTTTTGTACGGCGTCATAGAATCATAGTTTCTCATACGAGACTCGTTGTCTACATGTTCGAAACAAAAACGTCTCTCCCAAAACGAGGACCACTATCCATCATCATCACCGTCATCACTCTCGACGCCCCATATCGCAACTTTAGCGTTAGGTGTTCTGATGCGGGACGAATAGAAGGGGAAGAAAGATAGGAGGCGGGAGTGTAGGCTTCACGCCCTACCCTTCGTAGGGACCACCTGGGCTCTCTCTCACAGAGACGACCAGGGTTTCACACCCATCCCTTCACGGGAAGTAGTAGTAGCCACCTAATTTTCATTCTATTCATCATCAACGCAAAAAGAGGATTACAAGACCTTTTATAGTGGTTAGGCTAGCCCTAACCTTAACTTGACCTTCAAAGACCAAAATACCTCTGACTCAAGAAAACAGTGCGAAAATCGCACCAAAAATTACTGAAAAATAAAAAAGACAGGACATTAGCTCCAAATGAGCCCAATAAACTATAAAAAAATAGAAATTTAATCTTACCCACGTACGACTACTAAATTAGACTCAAATAAAATAAGAATACATAATAAAAATAAAAATGATGCTAATACGACTCCGATCGTCATCCGTGTAAATAGTGCCATCATGCGAAACGCTGATCGAGTCCGTCGTCTGATGTCACGAATCTCGCTCAGTGTCTGTCACAAGTCTCGCTCTGTGTCAATCTCCCCCTTGTTCAAAAAAACTCATCCTCGAGTTTTGAAGTGTCGCAGTATCCATACAACAAATAGGTTAGCAACAAATCCATGCACCGTTAATGACTCCACAGGGATAGCCAAGCTGAGAAGTTGGAGCTAGCGTGAAAAATGTGCCTCAAAGTCACCATATCATATCAAAGGCACTCATCCACGCTAAAATCTACAGTTGTACTAAGAGTAGAACATGAAAGTTCCTAGACCTCAAATAAATGCTCAGAAAGTAGGTCCAATCGTGCATCAACCTTAAGTGTTTGATCCCATGTGTTGGACTCCTGGTCGATTTTGACGATAACAAAACTCTGAGATTGGATGAATTTCCTACTGTCTTGATTCCATCTGAATATTGAGGGTCTAACCTGTTTACTAAAATGTATCGTAGCTCTATTCACTTTGTTCTCTTGATAGGCAGGGGATGTATGAAAAGATAGGCGAACTAAGTTGGTTTAATCGCTGCCAAGTGAAGCTAAGCCTAGGTAGTCGTAGCTAAGCTGCTATGTCTGTTAAGATAGGCGAAGCTGTTTTGGAGATAGGCAAAGAGTTGTTAAGATAGGCGCAGCCTTGATGAGATAGTCGCTATGATGAAGATAGGCACAGCCTTAATGAGATAGTCGCTGGAGAGGGAGATTTCTGTAGCCCACCCAAAGAGCAGCCCAACTAGACCCAACAGGGTCCAACGAGGCAAGCCCACCTGGGTGACAGCCCACAGGGCCCACTCAGGGAAGAAAAGTCCAATAAACAAACACTCGAGGAAACAACTCTCCCCGGCGGCCCCTAGGCTCGGAGGGCCCGAGTGATGGTCAAGTCATAAGGAAGGTCCGGCCCAAGCCACTTTTCCCCGCCCGGGAGAGACAGGCATTCGCCGACCTATCCGACCCCTCTTTCGCCGAACTATACTCATCGCCCGGACAGGGCTGGCGTTTCAGGAGCTCGGCCAGACCAAATATCATCCGTTCAAGAGTCCCCAACGGATAGGGGAGTCAAGAAACCGCCGGACTTCAAGGCGATAACGTTCCCACGATAAGGCCATAAAAGCCCACGTTGAGAACGTAACTCCCGCCGGAGACCCCTCAGCTTGCAGGACTCCTGAAGGCGGCACACTATTTAAACCAGGGCTACCCTCCGACGGAAGAAGAGAGCCATTCAGGTACTCATATATCCAAACTCCTGAGCAATCCGCTTCACCCTCTGGTGGAGAGGAATCTCGCGCGCTAGCTTTACTCCTCCCCATTATTGCTTCCACCACAGCTCTACTGACTTAGCCATCGGAGGGTTTTACCCCAGGGAAGCCCCCTGGGCCCTCTGATACGTTTCCCTGTCTTGCAGTTCATCTTCAGGTGATCCACAGCCCGCTCAGGATACAAGCGCGAGATTTCGCCTCTTCATCTGGCGCCGTCTGTGGGAAACGCACGAAGAGCCGAGATGGTGAGAAGAAGCTCAGGGAGGAGATCCGCCGTCGAGAAGAGTAAGGCCGTGGTGGCGGCAGGAGATGGCCCCTCTAGGGCCTCACAGAACCCTCCCTCCAACGCCAGCGTCCCCACCAACGGACCGCCGCCCCCTCCGACGACGACGGGGGTACCCCCCAACGGTGGCGACGAGGTCTTCCAGGCCCTCAATAAGAAGCTTGACGTCCTCGTGGAGCTCATGAGGGCCCAGGCGGCAAGGGATGCCAGGTCCCGCGCCCCGTCCGAGAGCCCCCCCCGTCGAAGTGCGTCCCAGCATACCGCTGGGGGCCGCTTCACCCTCCGCGGTCAACAGCTCATCCGCAACAACGTGGGAGGACCCTCGCAAGCTCCGCCCCCGGAGCAAGAGGCTTCCTCCACGCCCAGAAAAGGGAAACAGGGGGCGAGGCCTCCACGCCCGAGCGCCGGCGGTCCTGAGGATCGCCACAACGCTCCCCCCAGTCCCACGGCACGACCGCAGCCGGAACTATCTCTCCGGCTGAGGGATTTCGAAAGACGTTTTACAGAGCAAGAGCGCGCCCTCCGCGCCCTGTATAAGACCTCTTTCCCGAAGGATGAGGAGAAATCCCCTTTCTCCGAATACATCTTGAAGGCAGAGGTGTCTCCCAGAACCTCCATTCCGACCTTCAAGCTCTATGATGGCCAGGGCGACCGAGCCGACCACTACGACAGCTTCGACGCCCTGGTGACTCTGCATGGAACACCGGATCCTATTAAATGCCGAGCCTTTGCGGCCACCCTGGTCCAAGGCGCTCAGGCATGGTTCTGGGCCCTCGCCCCTGGGTCCATCCGGGACTTCAGGCAATTCGGGCGAGTCTTCAAGGAGAGCTTCGCCGGAAGCGCCCCCCCAAGGTCAGTGGCGGGGCTCCTGGCCCTCAAACAGGCACAAGGGGAAAGGCTCCGGGCTTATGTCCACCGATTTAAATCGGAAGCCCTCAGAATTCCCCGCCTGGATGTGGCCTCGGCCACGACCGCTCTGACCGGGGACACCCGGGACGAGAACCTCCGCCGCGAACTTGTCCTCCACCCTCCCTCGACCCTTGCCGAGCTAGTGACTCTGGCACTGCGCCACGCCGAGTGCGAAGAAGTACTCAGCGCCTGCCGAGACACAACCGGCTCGGGTCGAGAGGGGGACAAGAAGCGAGCCTCCGAGCCAAACCCTGGCTCGGGCAAGAAGCGCGATCGGGAAGGAGAGCGCAAGAGGAAGTATGAGCGGTACACCCCGTTGACCGCGCCAGTCTACGAGATCTATGAAGACATCAAAGACTCGGGACTCCTCCGCCGGCCCGAACCAATGAGATCGAAGAACCGCAAGCGCGACAGGCATTGCCTGTTCCACGGCGACCACAGGCACCACACCGGCGACTGCCACCAGCTCCAGGACGAGATCGAACGTCTCATCCGTCAGGGGCACCTGGCCCGGTTTGCAGCCGGGCGCAGAGAAGACCGAGACACCGCCGAGGAGATCGACAACGCCCCCCGAGGGGTCCACATCAACGTCATCTCCGGAGGAACGGCGTCGGGCGGTGACACCAGCCGAGGAAGGAAGCGTCATGCCGAGCGGGCCAGCCAGGTCTTAGGACCCTCCAGCGGCCCGCCGAGGGAGCCCCAGGTCATAGTCTTCTCCGACCAAGACCTGGAAGGGCTGAACACCCCGCATGATGATGCCCTCGTTATCTCGGCCACAATAAACCATTGTAACGTAGATAGAATTCTGGTTGACAATGGGAGCGCCCCCGATGTATTATCTTATGACTGTTTCCTCAAGATGGGGGAAGACCCATCCAAGCTCCGCCCGATCCGAACACCCCTTTGCGGGTTTAACGGCCTGGCCACCTACCCCGAGGGAGCCCTAAGCCTGCCGGTCACCATCGGCACCCCACCCAAAACCGTTACGGTCATGGTGGACTTCATAGTGATTAAGGGTATGATAGCGTACAACGCCATTTTCGGCCGGAAAATTCTCAGCCAGATAAAGGCCGTACCATCTACCTATCACCAGAAAATGAAGTTTCCCTCCAAAAACGGGTTGGGGGAAGTCCGAGGTAACCAGGCCACGGCTAGAAGGTGCTACAACATCTCGGTGGAAGCCTCAAGGCCGGACGGGGGAGATAAGGGCCCCAAGGGAATCGAAGGGAAGACCGTAACCGCCGAGCCCGGTGGCGAATTGCTAACGGTATTCCTAAACGATGATCCGGCCCTCGGAGTAAGGATCGGAGCCGACCTACCACCCATGGAACAGCAGCAATACAAAAAATTCCTTTCTGAGTACGTTCAGGTCTTTGCTTGGTCCGATGATCAACTCCCTGGCATACCAGAGAAGACCGTGATGCACAAGCTCAGCCTCGACCCCACCGTCAGGCCCGTACAGCAACGGAGAAGGAAGCATGCGCCCGAGAAACAGGCGATCATCAAGGCGCAGGTCACCAAGGGACAGGAGACTGGCCTCTTCAGACCAGTCCTGTACCCTACGTGGCTAGCCAACGTCGTCCTGGTGCCAAAAACTACAGGCAAATGGCGAATGTGCATGGACTTCACCGATCTGAATAAGGCTACCCCCAAAGACTGCTATCCGCTACCGAGCATCGACCAATTGGTTGATTCAACCTCGGGCAATGAGATACTCAGTTTCCTGGATGCCTATTCAGGTTATCACCAGATCAGAATGAATCCAGAAGACGTCGAGAAGACCGCCTTCATCACCGACTGCGGCGTGTACTGCTACACCCGGATGTCCTTCGGGTTAAAAAACGCCGGAGCCACATATCAACGACTGGTAAATCACATGTTCGAGGGACAGCTAGGTCGGAACGTCGAGGCTTACATTGACGACATGCTCGTCAAGACCCCCAAGGCCCAAGACCACTTCACCGACCTTGCCGAAACCTTCGGCACCCTCCTGAAGTACAACATGAAGCTCAACCCCGCCAAGTGCGCCTTTGGAGTAAAATCCGAAAAGTTCCTGAGTTTCCTGGTCACTCAGCGCGGGATCGAGGCCAACCCCGACAAAGTCCAGGCCATCCTGGACATGCGCCCGCCCACATGCATTAAAGACGTTCAGCGTCTGGCAGGGCGTGTGGCCGCTCTCAGCCGCTTCCTGTCCCGTGCGGCCGAACGATGCTTGCCCTTCTTCAAACTGATGAGGGGACCCAAGCTAGCATCTGCTACGTTCGCGTGGGATGAGGAGTGCCAGACAGCATTCGCCGAGCTTAAGGAGTTCCTGGCTTCGCCACCAGTGCTCTCCAAGCCCGTCCCGGGCGAAGTCTTGCTGCTCTACCTCTCGGCGACGCCATCCACGGTCAGCTCGGTCCTAGTCAGAAATGACTCGGGAATCGAAAGACCGGTCTACTACACCAGCAAGGTGCTCAATGAGGTCGAACGGAGGTACCCCGCAACCGAGAAACTCGTGCTAGCGTTGGTTACCTCCGCAAGGCGCCTCCGCCCCTACTTCCAGGGGCACCCCATCACCGTGCTAACCGGCGAGCCGTTGAAGAAGATTCTGGCCCACCCCGAGGCCTCAGGGCGACTCGTCAAATGGGCCATCATGCTCGGGGCCTACGACATCTCGTACCGGCCGCGATCAGCAATCAAAGGCCAAGCGCTCGCCGACTTCATTGCCGAAAGCACCATCCCCGCCGAGGACAGGCCTCCGACCACGACCGGGCCAACCTGGGAACTGTTCGTCGATGGATCGTCCAATTCGGCAGGCAGCGGTGCGGGGATCCTCCTGAGGTCCCCCGAAGGGATAGAGCTACAGTACGCCTTAAAATTCAACTTTCAGGCATCCAACAATGCTTCCGAATACGAGGCCCTTATCTCGGGAGCACGCATGGCCCGACGGCTGGGGGTCGAGCGAGTCAGGATCCACACCGACTCTCAACTAGTCGCAGGTCAGGTCAACGGTGAGTATGAGGCTCGGGAGGCACCCATGATCAAATACCTTCAGCTGGTCCGGAGCCTGGCCCAACAGTTCGAGGAATTTGGGGTAGTCCGGATAGCTCGGGAGCAAAACTCTCGGGCGGACGCCCTCTCTCGATTGGCCTCCTCCCTAGACTCGGAAGTTACACGATCGGTCCTCCTAGAAGAGCTAGAGCGCCCGAGCATTGACACAGAGCTCCTCGCTGTTGACTCGGCCACTCCAAGTGACTGGCGCCCCCCCTACCTGTCCTGGCTACAAGACTCCCAAGAGCCCTCCGACCCTCGAGAAGCCCGCCGAATGAAGTATCAAGCTCGGCGCTTCGTCGCCCTCGACAACACTCTCTACCGAAGATCGTTCTCCGGTCCCCTCCTGAAGTGTCTCGGTCCCGACGAGGCAGGCCGAGCCATCCAAGAGATTCATGAAGGCCTGTGCGGAGCGCACTCAGGGGCAAGGTCACTGGCCAGAATCCTGTTACGACAGGGGTACTGGTGGCCCACCCTGCAGCGCGACTGCTCGGCCTATGTTCAACAGTGCGACCGATGCCAGCGGTTCGACCACTTGGACCATCAGCCGGCTACGGAACTTGTCACCCTAGCCGAGCCTTACCCTTTCGCTCGGTGGGGAATCGATATCCTTGGGCCATTCCCAACGGCCCAGTCCCAGAAGAAGTTCATCATCGTCGCCATCGACTACTTCACCAAGTGGATCGAGGCCGAGGCTACGGCAAGGATCTCCGAGACAGTCGTTTGGGGCTTTGTTTGGAAATCGATCATTTGTCGCTTTGGCATCCCCCGAGTGATGGTAAGCGATAACGGTCGGCAATTCGACTCTCGGTACTTCCGAGATAGATGCGTCGACCTAAATATCCGCAACCACTTCACTTCGGTCGCCCACCCTCAGGCCAACGGGCTGGTTGAAAATGCCAACAAGACTATCTTGAAAGGCATAAAAACCAGACTCGGCAAGGCTAAGGGTAGCTGGCTCGAGGAATTGCCTAGCATACTGTGATCGCACCGAACAACCCCCAGGACGGCAACCGGTGAAAGCCCTTTTCAGTTGGTATATGGCACCGAAGCCGTCGTTCCATTGGAGATCGCCAATCCGTCTCTCCGAGTGATCAGCTTCTCACTCGAGGCAAACGGGTAAAAATTGCTCGAGAACCTCGACCTGGCAGACGAACTCCGAGAGATCGCGAACGTCCGAGCAACGGAGTACCAGCGCCGCCTCACTCGATACTACAACGCCAAGGTCCGAGACAGACGTTTCCAACCGTGAGACTTCGTCCTCAGGAAGGCCGAAGCCTCTCGACCACTAGAGGCGGCGGGCAAGCTATCCCCCAACTGGGAAGGCCCCTACCGAGTGGTCGAGACGCTCGGAAAAGGTGCGTACAGGTTAGCGACAATGGAAGGGGAACCTATTCCTCGGACATGGAACGCAGCCGCACTACGCAAATTCTATTTTTGAAATTGTACAGCAAGATGGACGGAATAAATCCCTTTTCTTTTCATTCCAAACCATTGGTACATCAGATAGGCAAATGCCAGTACATCACATAGCAAAAAGCAAAAATCCATCTAACACCGCCTCAAGGGGTCATCGCTCGACTGACTCGATCTTGATCTCCTCGCGTCCAGCCACTGACTCTGCCTCGTGCGGAAACTGGCTCGGACAAGAGGTGGTCAAGCCAGTTGCCTCGGGTGGCCCGTGACAAAGGTAACAGAGGGATTGCAGGAGGAAGGCCACCTTTAAACGTTGAGGAAGGCTACCTCCCAAGTTGGCAACAACCAGGAAAAAGGAGCGCCGTGAAAGCCTCCCCTCTTCCAATCTGCCAACTCCTTGGAAGGAAGGAGAGAACAAGCAGCCCCCGAAGAGTGAAAGAAATGAAGAGCAGAAGAGGGAGAAAGAGGCTGCAGACGGAGAAAGGCTTCGGTGAGGAGGGAGCTTGATACGCCTCCTCCCCTCACACGGAGGGAAGTAACGGCGGGCTCCCCTGATGCCCCCATCCGTCCTCCGCCTCGGCGTCCACCCGGAAGCCTCGCCGGAGCTAAGAAGAGGCCAACGGCGTGCTTCCACACGCCGAAGTCCTCCCCAGATCCGCGCGGCGACCGTCGGACCCGTCTCGTGCACGCGCGGCGACCGTGGGACCCGTTCAACATTACAGGGCAGCGGGAGCCCGCCGCTCCCCGTCGTCGGCGGCGTCGCCCTCCGAAGGATCCTCCATGCTCCGAATACAAGGGCACAACGCAGAGTGAAGAGGAAGGAGCGAGGAAAGACTGTTAGAGAAAATCCCAAGCAGTGAAGAGGAAAGGGCGCCTTTCGGTCCTTCTTATAGGCCAAAGGAGGCTACACGCCTTAAATGAGCCCCCCCCTCCTCGGAAACACGCCAAAGGATTTCTCCCCTGAACAGTCACCTCCAACTCCTCGTCCCCCGCCCTAGCGGGATTCACGAAGCGGCCTGACATTCAAAGCATGAGGGAACGGAAAGACGCCCCGTCAGAAGCCTACCAAAACTGCATGCGAAAACCACGCAGGACGTATCGGCACCTCCCAACCACTCAAGATCCGCCAACCAAATCACGGCAAGGA
Organism: Amorphophallus konjac; assembly: GCA_022559845.1. Lineage (NCBI taxonomy): Eukaryota > Viridiplantae > Streptophyta > Magnoliopsida > Alismatales > Araceae > Amorphophallus > Amorphophallus konjac. Next base: position 292,998,899 of record CM040126.1, on the reverse strand, counting down.
TGGTACTCAAACGGAGCAAGTCATTTATTATCACACCAAAAGGAAACCCTCTAAAAAGAGGGAAGAGAGACAAAAAGGGAAGGAGGCAAAGTACATCAGGCCTCGGGCCCACTTTGACATTCGGGAACGGCGGAAGGAGACGCGTCACCCCCGGCGCCTTCGGTGACGGCCGGCTCGGACACTGACCTCGCCTGTGCGAGAACTGTCTCGGTCGTGAGCCCTCCCGAAACGCCCGGAGCCGGTGACCCCGATGGAGGCGACCCCTCCGAATCTCCCCCGACCGACGAGGAAGAGCTGGAAACCGACTCATCCGAGTCATAACACTGGCCGAAGAGGAACTCGATCGCGGAGTTTTGCTCATCGACGTAGTCCGCCGCCCGGCGATAGCCCTGCTTGAACCCCTTTCGAGCACCCCGACGTAGTGCTACCTCGTAGTAGGGTAGGGCGGCTTCCACCAGGTCGGCCGAGTAAGCATCCGAGCTCCTGTAACGCTCGATTGCCTCCGCCTCGATCTGCCCCGCCCTTCCGACGAGCTCGACCCGAGCCCGCTCCGCCTCGGCCGCACGCTCCTCTGCCCGGGCCCGGTCCACCTCAGCCTCAGCTCGGAGACGCTCCGCCATCTCCGCCCGATCTAGCAGCTCGGCGCGTTCGAGCTCCCAGCGATTGTCTAGCTCGAGGTGACGCAGACGCTCCTCCTCCAGGGATCGGCTTGTCCTCTCGAGAGACTCTCGCGTCTTGGCGAGCTGTTAGGTCAGCACCCCGGCTTCCAGTCGGCTCGCCCGAGCCACCTCCCGGAACGCGGAGAACTCCTGCCGGAGCCCCTCATGCTCCCCCTTGAGTCGGGCCAGTTTCCTCTCGCAGCCCCCAAGGGTCCAGGCAAGGTTCGACCGCTCCGCCTCCGACCGGGCGTGCGCCTCCGCCATCAAAGCCGCCGACCGAGCTATGACCAGGCCGCCCTCCATCAGAACGTCGAGGATCCCGGGAGGGGTATTGCGCCTTTCTCCCCCCTTCCTCCTTGCGGCAATCGACCGGCAGACCCGATACAGGTCGCCCGTAATGCCGAGCCTTTCCAAGGGCTCCGGCAGAGGGGACCGCTCCGCCAGGGGCACCCCGCCAGAAGACTCCGCTCGAGTGACGGAACCAACCGCCTCGCGCGCCACGGTAGGTTGGGGTTGCGACGCCTCCCCGGGCGAACCCCCAACCTCGACCGGCGTCGCGGGACCGACCGCACCGGGAGCTCCAAGCACCTGGGGCTGCAACGCCCTAGCGGGCGAACCCCCAGCCCTGCCTGTCTCGGCCCGCACCTCGCCAATCGGGACACCACCGCCTCCGGCCGATCCTCCGGCCTCGGCGTCAGCTACTTCCACATCGGCCCCCTCTACCCCCGTGGGGGGGGAGAGCCGACCTACCGCCGCCCCCTGAAAGGCCCCCGGTCTCCTCGGCCCCCTCTCGCCCGGCAGGTGGGGGAGCTGGCCCCGAGGGGTCGGCCCCATCTTGCCCCCGAGAGGGGAGCGCCGCCGAGCCGGAGTCGCCCCTGGCGGTAGGAGGAAGACCTGCCTTCTTGGCCCGTTTCTTGGCCTTCGCGGCCTCCCGCAACTTTCCCGCCATGGGATCCTTGCGCTTTGTACCAGTTGGCCGTGAAGACCCCACGGGAGCCACCCCCTTGCCCTTATCTCGGGCTTGGGCGCGACTCGCAGAAGCATCTGGGTCATCGGCCGCCGAGTCATCTCCCAGATCAATGACCTCAGCAGCTTCCTCCAGAGGTTCCCGCCTAACGTCTGCCACAAAGGGAGAAGACCCGGTCAGGAGAAAGAAAGTAACTACCATCCCAGGAGAAGAGCCTCGAGAGCGGTACCTGTCGACGTCAACCGCGTAAGCAAGCACCGTTCGATGTTCTCCGGCGTCACCAGCTCCTCGGTCGACTGGCGGTTACCCAGCAGACGAGCGGCCTGCCGCTCCACGTGGGGAGGGAACTCCTCCTGGCGAGGGGGAAGATTCGGATGAAAATTGGGCGAAATCGGACATCTCCAAAACTCGTCCGTCGCCTCCGCCTTCACCCAGAAGAATTGGGTCTTCCACCCCTTGTGCGAGGAGTCCTTCGCAGCGAGGGAGATGCAACTCCTGTTCCTCCTCGCCTGGATGAAGTAAAAGCCCTTCCCCGCCGACGGGTGCGCCTTCAACTCGAAGAAATAATGAAAGAGGTCCAAGGAAGGAAAAATGTCGTGCTGACGACAGAGAATCCGAAAGGCAAAGAAGGAGATATGAGTTGGCCACCAACTGAATAGGCGCCAACCGGAAAAACTCGAGAAGCTGGAGTACAAGAGGCTCGAAGGGAAGGCGGAACCCACTCTTCCAAGCCAGAAGGAAAGTGCAAATGTGCCCCGTACGGCTGTCCAGACTCGTCTCATACGGGGCGGCGGCAGCAAAGCTGTACCTGAGAGGCAAGCGAAAGCGATGCTCCAGCTTCCTCACCTCGGCCTCCCCCAACTCACTGCAGTTGGGGACGGGCTCCCGCCTCATCTCCCCGATTTCCAAAGGCAGACCAGCCATTGAGCCGGAAGATGATCCCTCGCGCGAGCTCGAAGACTCCGGAGGGGAAGGAAGTTGCCGGACCGCCTCCGCGGTTATCCTCGCCAACTCCTCAAACGCCGCCGCAAGACTTTGCGCCTCCACTGTGCCCTCACGGCGCATCAAGGAGCCCCAGAAGCAAAGAAACTAAGGAAAGCCCAAAACCCTGAGAAGCCTAGAACGACGAACAGCGCCCAACGCCTATAAAACCCTGGAGGAAGGCGGCGCGTCGTTCCGTGCTCCGAGAAAAGGGGGGCCCCTTCAGTTCAAATCCGTCAGGATCATCATTACGGGCCCAAGCGACCACTGCACGTGGCTCCATCATGCCAACAGAATTCCACCCACCCGAGCCACGCCGGTCCAAAGCCTCAAAAACTACTCGACCGAGCCTCCATGGCTCGGGAGTAGAGGGGGACAAGTGGAGAGGGGGATTTCTGTAGCCCACCCAAAGAGCAGCCCAACTAGACCCAACAGGGTCCAACGAGGCAAGCCCACCTGGGTGACAGCCCACAGGGCCCACTAAGGGAAGAAAAGCCCAATAAACAAACACTCGAGGAAACAACTCTCCCCGGCGGCCCCTAGGCTCGGAGGGCCCGAGTGATGGTCAGGTCATAAGGAAGGTCCGGCCCAAGCCACTTTTCCCCGCCCGGGAGAGACAGGCATTCGCCGACCTATCCGACCCCTCTTTCGCCGAACTATACTCATCGCCCGGACAGGGCTGGCGTTTCAGGAACTCGGCCAGACCAAATATCATCCGTTCAAGAGTCCCCAACGGATAGGGGAGTCAAGAAACCGCCGGACTTCAAGGCGATAACGTTCCCACGATAAGGCCATAAAAGCCCACGTTGAGGACGTAACTCCCGTCGGAGACCCCTCAGCTTGCAGGACTCCTGAAGGCGGCACACTATTTAAACCAGGGCTACCCTCCGACGGAAGAAGAGAGCCATTCAGGTACTCATATACCCAAACTCCTGAGCAATCCGCTTCACCCTCTGGTGAAGAGGAATCTCGCGCGCTAGCTTTACTCCTCCCCATTATTGCTTCCACCACAGCTCTACTGACTTAGCCATCGGAGGGTTTTACCCCAGGGAAGCTCCCTGGGCCCTCTGATACGTTTCCCTGTCTTGCAGTTCATCTTCAGGTGATCCACAGCCCGCTCAGGATACAAGCGCGAGATTTCGCCTCTTCAGTCGCTATGTTGAAGATAGGCACAGCCCAGTTGAGATAGGCGAAGCTATATTAACATAGGCGAAGATTGCCTTGAGATAGCCGGTACACATAGGGGAAGTTGCTCACATAGGCAAAGCTGTCTTGAGATAATCGATACACATAGGCGAAGTTGCTTACATAGGCGAAGTTGCTCACATAGGCAAAGTTCTACTCACATAGGCAATGTGTACTCACATAGGCATTGTCACTCAGATAGGTGAAGTTTATGTGTGCTAATGAGATAGTCGATGTGTTTGTGACATAGTCAACTAACTTAAGTGAAACTTCATTGTGATAAGCGATGTTGAGAAGAAGACCATAAGCTTCTAAGATAGTCGAAGTGGGTGTGACATAGGCGTTGCTATAGTTGTTGAGATAGCTGATAAAGAGTTAACCAAATTTGATTTTATTTTCTAACTTCTTTGTTGTGTAGTAGGCTCGCAGGTCATCTTACGAGGATCAAGACCGTTGCAGAAAATATTCCCTGATCACATACGATGCGTGGCACACGCGTGGGACCGTACAAAGAGGACACCTGGCATCAGGATCCATCCACTCACGTGATGGAAGCTTCTGAAAACCCTAGCATTATATATATTCTCATCTGGACGGGGATCAGAAGTAGTGCACTTTCGAGAGGAGAATACGCTGCTGAGAAGAGAAGGAAGAGCTGCAGAAGGAGGAGAAAAGTGAAGCAGAGTTGCCGAACAAGAAATCTACCAGAGTTCTTAGTACATTGCAAAGTTTTTTGAGGCAGCAGAGATAACAGAATCGAAGAGAGGAAGAACCTGAGCAACGAAGGACCAACGAACCAAGACAGGGAGAGTTTAAACTGCTTTTGTTGAATCACCTAGCATTCTCTTATTTTCAATGTGTTGATCTGTATTTCCTTAAACAATGTGCGAACTGTTGTGCCTCCTGATTTGATGATGATTGGGGAAGAATGTTCTGACTCCTCTGAACTGTTTAGTATGTTTTGAATGATGGGCAACAGGTTAATTAGATGTGTGTATACTATCTAAGGTCGAGGCTAGTATGCTTAAATTCCTGACTTAGGTCTGTGCAATCTGCATTGTGCATGAATAAGGTCTGTGCAGCTTTTTCCTTGCATACACACGCTCCGTGCATGTTTTGTTCTACCCACTAAGTCTGTGCATTTTCTGCTCTGGGCTAAGCAAGGTCGGTGCATACACCTCCTACGCTTACACAACGTCGGTGCATGCCTTTGTATAGAAAGTCTGTGCATGTATGGAAGGTCTGTGCATGTTTCATCTCATACACGTATAGTCGGTGCTAGTTGCACCTTTTGCACACAAAGTCGATGCAATGCCTTCACTGCACAGGCAAGGTCAGTGCAAAGTCTTCCTTGGCACTAGCACGGTCGGTGCAATGTTTGGCTGTCTGCATAACGAAAGTCTGCGCATACTTTTCTCTCTTTCACACATAACATCGGTGCTAACTGCATTACATGCTATACAATAGTCGGTGCATGTTATTGTTTATTGCATGTAATGTCTGTGCATGCCCATGCATAGTGCATATAGCGGTCTGTGCATTCTTTGCCATATGCATAAATAAAGTATGTGCATGTTTTGCCTCTTGCATGAATAAGTCAGTGCACATTTGCCTTGTGCTAAAACAAGGTCGGTGCACAACCTTCGTTAGGCGAAACAAGGTCAATGCATAGTTACTTAGTGCAGAACCAAGTCAATGTACACTTGCACACTGCACCGCTGAGGTCAATGCACATTTCCTTTGTGCACACTGAAGGTCTGTGCATGATTTGCTGAACACGTGCATAGGGTCAGTGCATGTTGCGATTCATGAGTGCAAGACGTTTTATCAAGTCTATGCACTTCTCATAATTGTCTGAGATGTCTTGTGAACCACTAATGCTGACTAAGTGTTTGACATATTGACAGGGACCTTACTGAAAACGTTCCAGAGAACCAGGACAAATGCTCGTGAACTTTAAGGCACGTGGTCCCAGATTCATCCACAATAATGATTGGGCACGTGATCCAATGAAAAAGCAAGACTGATATAGTGACACGTGGAAAGCCATCAAGCCAAGGTGCTGACACGTGGCTAGTGCAAATCAAATCTGGACGAATTTTTGAGCGGGAAACATGGACTCCACGCGCTCGTCATCTGCTGCCTATAAGAAGACGAAGATACGAAGAAAGAAGGTGCAGGAGAAAAAAAAAAGCAGAGCAAAAATTGAGAGCAACACAGAGTGATTCATGAGAGAAAAGCAATAAAAGAAAGGAAGATAAGAAGAGAGCAGTTCGTGAGAGCCTGTGAAATTATATAGGAGAGTGTGATGAGAGAATAGCAGAGTGCCGTAGCTGCGAGAGTGAGGCGTCTGTTTATGATTCTGGCTTCTGGTTCAAAACCAAGCCAGTTTGCTCGGATTGAGCTACATTGTTTCGTTTCAATTTTCTAGTTCTGTTTTCACTTTTTCGTTTGAATCCTTGTTTCTCAAGCTGTCAGTCAGCAGTTGTGGCAAGCTGTTAGGCCCAACGGCAGAGGAGGATTCCTCTGGGTAGCATAAGCTGTAAGGCGCAGCGGAAGCAAGCTGTGAAGCTCAGCGGTCTGGGATTGATTCCCCAAAGCTGTGGATCAGCGATTTGTAGGGATTTAATCCCCAAAGCTGTGGATCAGCAGAGTGAAGCTGTGAATCAACAGTAAGCCACACTCGGTTTGAGTGTGGGGTGGATGTAGGCTTGTGCCGAACCACCTAAAACCTCTGGTGTTCTGTGCGATTGGTTTGTGACCTCTGCTCATTCGTCTGCTTATGTGGTGCTTGCATTTTTGTTTCAATACCGCATAGATGATTGCTTAGGATCTCTTCGGTTCATTCGCATTCATCCTCTTCCGTGAGTTGAATTTAATTTTACAGTAGTCTTTTAGCTATTCCGCATCTGGTTTGTCTGCTATAGTTATTTTAGAGGGTAGATCTATTCACCCCCCCCCTCTAGATCTTAACGTCCATCCAACTCAACACGTGGTAGATCTATTCAGCCCCCCCCCCTCTAGATGATTGCTTAGGATCTCTTCGGTTCATTCGCATTCATCCTCTTCCGTGAGTTGAATTTAATTTTACAGTAGTCTTTTAGCTATTCCGCATCTAGTTTGTCTGCTATAGTTATTTTAGAGGGTAGATATATTCACCCCCCCCCCCTCTAGATCTTAACGTCCATCCAACTCAACACGTGGTATCAGAGCCTAACTCTCCTATAGGGCTTCACATCCCGAAGAGATTAGAGATGGATTCAAAAGGATTGGTAGCTGAGGGCCATTCAACCGGTAAGCCACCATTCTTCAATGGTAGCGATTATGGCTACTGGAAGAACATGATGCAAGTGTTCCTCCGTGCTAAGGATTATGAGATATGGAAGGTCATGAGTAAAGGTCCATTCGATTTACCTCCATATGAGGAGTTCTGGACTAAGGAGCATATCCGAAAGTCCACTTTGAATTGGGGTGCCATTAACGCTATTCAATGTGCACTCCATCCCACCGAGTTCTCCAGAATATCCTCCTGCAAAACTGCTAAGGAAATGTGGGATAAGCTGGAAGTCATCTACGAGGGGACCTCTCAGGTTAGAGAGACCAAAGCGAATATGCTTGTCTCTGAATATGAGGCCTTTAAAATGAAGCCTGAGGAGTCCATCTCGGACATGTATGCTCGTTTGAATGTCATCACCAATAGTTTGAGAAGTCTGGGAAAAGTCTACAGTGACTATGAATTAGTCAGAAAGATCCCGAGGTCCTTAACACCTGTTTGGCACACCAAGGCCACCGTAGTTGAGGAGTCCAGGGACCTAGCTAAAACCACTGTAGATGAACTCATCGGTTCTCTCATGACTTATGAGCTGAACCTTAAGAAAATAGATGATACTGAGAAGGGAAGAAAACCCCTTGCTCTTAAAGCTAATTCTAGCAAAGAGTCATCCGGTGAGTATAGCAGCACTAGTTCTGAGGAAGATGCTGATGAGTTTGCTATGTTCACTCAGAAGTTCATAAAATTTCTGAAGAACGAAGGGAAAGGACTGAGAAGAAAGTATTTCTCGGAAAACGGTAGCCCAAACACAGGTTAGAAACTGCAAAGAAAACTGACTCTATTGTATGTTATAATTGCAGGAAAGTAGGACATCTCAAGGCAGACTGTCATGAACTCAAAGAGAAGTAGCCCAGGTGGAAGAACAAAAAGGAAAGAGCTATGGTTAGCACCTGGAGTGACAAAGAAGAAGAAAGTCAGAGTGGCTCCTCTGACGATGAGAAAGAAGGATTTGCCTGATGGCAAAAGGCGATGATGAGGTAACTTCCCCGTTTGATAATTTTACACAAAGTGAATGGGAAAATGTATATGCTGAAATCCTTGAAAAATATGAAGACATGCGTAGGGAAAATAAACATCTGAAAAAGAAAGTGAATTCACTAGTTAATGATACTTCCCTGTCTGATAAAATTGCATGTCTAAAAGCTGAAAACTTAGAGCTGAAAAACTCTCTTGATGAAGCTGAATGTGGAAACAGTATGTTAAATGATTTGAGAAATGAAAATAAAATTTTGCAGAATACCATCGAAGAACTGAAAGTGAAAATACACAAATTCCAGGAAGAAACAAAGATTGCAACTGAAAAATATGAAGCTGTCAATGGTGTGAATGAGGAACTGAAAAGAACAATTGAAAAACTTGAAAAAGAAAATCGTGATAAACAAACCTCCCTTGAAAGCATGACACAAGGAACTGAAAACCTAAATGCTATCTTGGGAACTAAAATGAATTTTAGAAAAGAAGGATTGGGTTTCAACCCAACTAATAAAAAGAGGTTTGATGTGAAAACCACCTCTTTTGTGGTAGAAAAGGGGACATTTCAGCTCCCGATAAAAATGACTTCTGGAGGGAGTCATGATGAGAACAAAAGAAAAAACATTGAAACAATTAAGCCCAGTGCCAATGACAAAGGCAAAGGGAAGATAGGGGTGTCTAGGGAATCATGTTCATATACTTCTTCACCTGATAAAAAGCCAGGATAAGGGTCAGTCGACTAAAGCCAAAGTTCAAAAGAAACCCAAGGCCAAAACCACAAAATTTCCACATAAGGGTCTGGGTAGAACCACCTCTGGTCCAGTGTACTACCAGAATGCTCCAACTCACTCTGCACTCTACAACTCGAATCATCAGCAGAACTGGAAAGGTCAGAGTCACATGAGTCCCATGCAGTATTTCCAAAATTATCATAATCAGTCACAGTGGACTCATCCTTGGAACTTTTATAGGCAGATTATGAACAATAACTTCAGGAGTCAGAATTCCTATGGCCATGTTAATTTCATGACCAGTCAGTCTAAGGTCTATAGGTCACCCAATACTCCCAATGTCTATTGGACCAGACGCTGGCAAAGATATTCTCAAAATGATTTGAAAAAGAAAAGGCAGACCAAGCTGAATAACAAGAAATCCACAATGCCTGAAAAGACACCAAAACAAATGTGGATACCAAAACATCTTGTGTCCAGTCTACATGAGACTAATGCTTTTATGGGACCCAAGAAACTCTGGGTTCCAAATCATTCTACTTGATTTCCTTGTAGGTATGCCTGGCAGCCAAACAAAATCGATGGTATCTTGACAGCGGCTGCTCCAGGCACATGACCGGGGATAAAGACAAATTTTGCATACTAGTGAAGAAGGATGCAGGTCATGTTACATTCGGAGGTAATACCAAAGGGAAAATAATTGGATCAGGTAAAGTAGGTAAGTGTTCTTCTTGTTGTATTGATGAAGTGTTGTTGGTAGAAGGCCTTGCCTATAATCTGCTCAGTATTAGCCAGTTGTGTGATAAAGGCCATAAAGTGATTTTTGACTCTCTAGCATGCACAATTTTTGAACCTAATTTTGAATTTGTCAAATTTTCCGGTAAGAGAATAAATAACATCTACATAATAGACTTAGATGATGCAGCACACTCTAATCTTTGTCTTAGTGTCAATAAAGATGACCTATCCTATCTGTGACATCGTAGATTAGGTCATGCTAGTTACAGTGTGCTTCATAAACTGAATAAGCATAGTATGGTAAAAGGACTACCTGAAATTTCATTAAAAATGACAATAAAATTTGTGAGGCATGCACCCAATGTAAACAAACCAGAAAATCATTTAAATCTAGAACTGAAAATCTATCTTCCAAACCTTATGAACTAATTCACATGGATCTATTTGGACCCACAAGATCTGTTAGCTTATCTGGTAAAAGATATGGTTTTGTGCTTGTCGATGACTTTTCTAGATTCACTTGGGTTTTCTACTTGTCTCACAAAAATGATGCCTTCGAAGAATTTCAGGAGTTCTTTTATAAAATAAATCAGTCTAATGAGCATGCTATCTTAAATATCTTGTCTGATCATGGTGGTGACTTTGTTAACTCACAATTTGATAACTTTTACAGAGAAAAAGGAACCACTCACAGGTTCTCCTCACCAAGGACTCCAGAGCAGAATGGAGTGGTGGAAAGGAGAAACCGAACCTTAGTTGAGATGGCTCGGACCATGCTGGTGGAAGGTAACTTACCAAAAAAGTTTTGGGCAGAGGCTATCAACACGTCATGCTACATAATTAATAGAGCCCTGGTAAGACCCAAAACTCAAATGACTCCTTATGAGATTTTGAAAGGTAAGAAACCCTCACTAGCCCACTTCAAGGTGTTTGGCTGTAAGTGCTTTGTCCACAATAATTCTAAACGAGGCCTTGATAAATTTGAACCAAAAAGTGAACCTGGAATTTTTCTAGGTTACTCTGATCAATCTAGAGTTTATAGGATATTTAATCTCAACTCAAAAACTGTTGAAGAATCTCCTCATGTTGTCTTTGATGAGTATGTAACTAAGACTGAAATTGATCTGTACAGGAACAAAGGTAATGGAGAAATTCTAAAGAACGATGAAGATCCAAATGAAGAGTCTGCTGAAGAAGCTGAAGCAGAAGCTCCAAAAACTCAGGGGGAGGTAAATGGGAATTCAGGTAATCAGGTCATTAACCTTAAATTTCTTAGAGACCATCCCCTTGAGAACATAATTGGTGATGTTAATGAACCAACGAGAACTAGAGCACATTTAAGAATTGAAAATGAACTGAATTCATTTGCTTTAGTATCTCAGATAGAACCCAAAAACATAGAAGGTGCCCTTCAGGATGAACACTGGATTAATGCCATGCATGATGAACTAAGTCAATTTTATAGGAACAAGATCTGGCATTTAGTTCCTAAGCCATCTCATGGCAACATAATAGGCACCAAGTGGGTTTTTCGGAATAAAACTGATGAGCAGGGTAACATAGTTAGAAATAAAGCTAGGCTAGTTGCTCAGGGGTACAACCAAGAGTTTGGTATTGATTTTGATGAATCTTTTGCCCCTGTAACAAGGCTAGAAGCTATTAGAATTCTTTTAGCTACTGCATGCAGCCTAGGAATAACTTTACGGCAGATGGATGTCAAATCTACTTTTCTAAATGGTGAAATAAAAGAAGATGTTTTTGTCAAGCAAACCCTGGTTTTGAATGTCTTGAATATCCTGATCATGTTTATAAACTTGACAAGGCTCTCTATGGGTTAAAACAAGCTCCCCGAGCTTGGTATGATAGACTGAGTAAGTTCCTCTCCGAAAACGGATTTTCCAGAGGTAAGGTTGACCAGACCCTATTCACAAAGGTATGTGAGAAAGAAATTCTGATTATTCAAATTTACGTAGATGACATAGTGTTTGGGTCAACCAACTCATCCATGGTTGAGGAATTCTCAGCCTTAATGACTAGTGAGTTTGAAATGAGCTCAATGGGAGAGCTGAAATTATTTCTTGGACTGCAGATCTGTCAGACCAAAGAAGGAACCTTCATAACCCAGGAGAAGTACATCAAGGACCTATTGAAGAAATTCAAGATGGAAAATCTCAAACCTATAACTACACCAATGGGAACATCTACCAGTCTTGATTCTGATCCGGCAGGTAAAATGGTAGATCCCAAACTTTACAGAGGTATGATCGGATCCCTTCTTTATCTCACTGGCTCTAGGCCTGATATTCAGTTCTATGTGTGTTTGTGTGCTAGGTTTCAGGCTAGTCCTAAAGAGTCACATTTGAGTGCTGTAAAAAGAATTTTTAGGTATCTATCAAGCACCCTTGAACTAGGACTTTGGTATCCTGCTAAGTGTGAGCTAGATCTCATAGCCTACACTGATGCAGATTATGCACGGTGCAGGGTAAATAGGAAAAGCACTAGTGGGTATTGCCACTACCTAGGTGGTTGTCTGGTGACATGGGCTTCTAAAAAGCAACACACTGTTGCTCTATCTACAGCTGAAGTAGAATATGTTGCAGCTGGGAACTGTGCAGCCCAGGTTCTCTGGATCAAGCACCAACTTATTGATTATCAGATAAAATTGGGATGCATTCTAATTTTATGTGATAATACTAGTGCTATATCACTCACTAAAAATCATGTTCATCACTCTAGGACTAAACACATAGAAATCAAACACCATTTTCTTAGGGATGAGGTAAATAAAAATGAAATTGAATTGCACTTCATTGAATCTGAAAAATAGATAGCTGATATATTTACTAAACCTCTGGGTAATGATAGATTCAAATTCTTGAGAAGAGAATTAGGTTTGTGTAAATTTCAGCATGATGAGTAATGTAAATTTCATTCATGATTGAGCTTTTTGTGTACTGGGTATTCTTGAATAAAATTCTAGCTCTTGCTCTGAGAATAATGGTTTGTCTGACTGAAAATTCAATTTTCAATAATTTCTCTGAATAGATTAGTATCAACTCACTGAACTGCTAGTCTGTTTAAGAATGAGTAAATGATTGTCTGTTAATTGTTTTTGAATAAAGGATCAGACCTTGTCTTGTGAATACCTCGTTAATATCATACATTAGCATCTTGATTTCAGAGGTATATCAAATGATATGAGATGGAAGGACAAATTCAATTTGTCTGAAAGTCCATACCATGTGTTGAGGATTAACCTTCACCTAGTACCCTGAATCAACAGTTTGTCTTAGCACTGCATTTCACTTCATATCACATTGTTGTGTCCAAAGTCTCATTCTTCATTTCTATTGGACTTCACTGCATGTTATGCATAATTGCATCTGAATTTCTGCACAGTCAAGTCTTTTAAAAAAAAGGGAATATCAATGCATGCTGCAAAGTGTCAGGGGGAGTATTGATCATATTTGTCTGCCTATCACATCTCTTCTACTCTAACTCTTTTGGAGTTCAGACTTTATCCTTCTCTCACACAACTTGCGATTTCTGATATAGAATTTGTGAGCTCCTCTATCATTATTCCTGTCTGACATAATGGCAGCCTGATAATCAGTTCAAAATTTTAAGCAACAGAAATCAGACATCTTCTATTATAAGAATCTTGATTGCTTCTTGAATGAACTGATGGTTTAAAGTTTATAATCTTTAGAATCCAGAAACTGCATTCAGTAAATAGGAATGTTGATAACTGATAATTGATCTCAACCCTTGTCTCATTACATACTTGATAAACTGTTTCTTGTATCTGAAATCTGCTAAATTGATGAAATCTTGGTAGAGAAAACTGAGTATGTGTATTGTCTTTAAACAAGTCTCTCTGAAAAATAAAAAGGACAGTAAATCGAAAGTATGAAAAATATCATGCGGGTTCATTTCTGCAAGGGTAGTAAAAAGGGGGAGACTGTCTTCTACTCTCAATCTTCTTGGTCTAAAGGGCATTGAGTTTATCTGATTTCACTCCTTGTACTTCTCATCATTTCCTATTTGCTGATGGCAAAGGGGGAGAGATTATATGATCTGTTGACCGGGAGAGAGATATCTGTATTTGGAGCATATTTTGGTTTCAAACCGTTAGGGCATTGGCATTTAGCATTGTGCTGCATTTTGTCTGCATGTTTAAAAACTGCATGTTTTCATCAAAATACATTTAATATAAACTATTGCCATCATCAAAAAGGGGGAAATTGTTGTGCCTCCTGATTTGATGATGATTGGGGAAGAATGTTCTGACTCCTCTGAACTAAATATCTGTAAGGAGTCAGTATGGTTTAGTATGTTTTGAATGATGGGCAACAGGTTAATTAGATGTGTGTATACTATCTAAGGTCGAGGCTAGTATGCTTAAATTCCTGACTTAGGTCTGTGCAATCTGCATTGTGCATGAATAAGGTCTGTGCAGCTTTTTCCTTGCATACACACGCTCCGTGCATGTTTTGTTCTACCCACTAAGTCTGTGCATTTTCTGCTCTGGGCTAAGCAAGGTCGGTGCATACACCTCCTACGCTTACACAACGTCGGTGCATGCCTTTGTATAGAAAGTCTGTGCATGTATGGAAGGTCTGTGCATGTTTCATCTCATACACGTATAGTCGGTGCTAGTTGCACCTTTTGCACACAAAGTCGATGCAATGCCTTCACTGCACAGGCAAGGTCAGTGCAAAGTCTTCCTTGGCACTAGCACGGTCGGTGCAATGTTTGGCTGTCTGCATAACGAAAGTCTGAGCATACTTTTCTCTCTTTCACACATAACATCGATGCTAAATGCATTACATGCTATACAATAGTCGGTGCATGTTATTGTTTATTGCATGTAATGTCTGTGCATGCCCATGCATAGTGCATATAGCGGTGTGTGCATTCTTTGCCATATGCATAAATAAAGTCTGTGCATGTTTTGCCTCTTGCATGAATAAGTCAGTGCACATTTGCCTTGTGCTAAAACAAGGTCGGTGCACAACCTTCGTTAGGCGAAACAAGGTCAATGCATAGTTGCTTCGTGCAAAACCAAGTCAATGTACACTTGCACACTGCACAGCTGAGGTCAATGCACATTTCCTTTGTGCACACTGAAGGTCTGTGCATGATTTGCTGAACACGTGCATAGGGTCAGTGCATGTTGCGATTCATGAGTGCAAGACGTTTTATCAAGTCTATGCACTTCTCATATTTGTCTGAGATGTCTTGTGAACCACTAATGCTGACTAAGTGTTTGACATATTGACAGGGACCTTACGGAAAACGTTCCAGAGAACCAGGACAAATGATCGTGAACTTTAAGGAAGGCACGTGGTCCCAGATTCATCCACAATAATGATTGGGCACGTGATCCAATGAAAAAGCAAGACTGATATAGTGACACGTGGAAAGCCATCAAGCCAAGGTGCTGACAAGTGGCTAGTGCAAATCAAATCTGGACGAATTTTTGAGCGGGAAACATGGACTCCACGCGCTCGTCATCTGCTGCCTATAAGAAGACGAAGATACGAAGAAAGAAGGTGCAGGAGAAAAAAAAAGCAGAGCAAAAATTGAGAGCAACACAGAGTGATTCATGAGAGAAAAGCAGTAAAAGAAAGGAAGATAAGAAGAGAGCAGTTCGTGAGAGCCTGTGAAATTATATAGGAGAGTGTGATGAGAGAATAGCATAGTGGCGTAGCTGCGAGAGTGAGGCGTCTGTTTATGATTCTGGCTTCTGGTTCAAAACCAAGCCAGTCTGCTCGGATTGAGCTACATTGTTTCGTTTCAGTTTTCTAGTTCTGTTTTCACTTTTTCGTTTGAATCCTTGTTTCTCAAGCTGTCAGTCAGCAGTTGTGCCAAGCTGTTAGGCCCAGCGGCAGAGGAGGATTCCTCTGGGTAGCATAAGTGTAAGGCGCAGCGGAAGCAAGCTGTGAAGCTCAGCGGTCTGGGATTGATTCCCCAAAGCTGTGGATCAGCGGTCTGTAGGGATTTAATCCCCAAAGCTGTGGATCAGCAGAGTGAAGCTGTGAATCAACAGTAAGCCACACTCGGTTTGAGTATGGGGTGGATGTAGGCTTATGCCAAACCACCTAAAACCTCTGGTGTTCTGTGCGATTGGTTCGTGACCTCTGCTCATTCGCCTGCTTATGTGGTGCTTGCATTTTTGTTTCAATACCGCATAGATGATTGCTTAGGATCTCTTAGGTTCATTCGCATTCATCCTCTTCGTGAGTTGAATTTAATTTTGCAGTAGTCTTTTAGCTATTCCGCATCTAGTTTGTCTGCTATAATTATTTTAAAGGGTAGATCTATTCACCCCCCCCCTCTAGATCTTAGCGTCCATCCAACTCAACACGAACAAGTGTGTGGAAAAGTTACTTCTCAGTGTGTGTGTGTGTGGTTGATGCAGGAGCGTCGTCTTCGAGACAGAGTCTTCGTGTGTGTGTGATTCTTTAGTTAGTGTGGTTAATCCTCACACACCGCGAGGGGTGGACGTAAGTTGCATTTGGGTGTAGTCGAACCACCTAAAAAAATCTCTGGTCCCTTCATGGTTTGCTCCTTATTTTCTACCCCCCATTCTCATCCTGTGTGCTTGAGTGCCAATCTACATCGTGATAACTGTGTTCAGCGAGTTTTCAATCTACTCGTTGTTTTCTTTGAGTGCTACAGTTTAAAATTTGGGGAAATCAATTCACCCCCCCTCTTGATTTGCCAGTCCTTTTGGGACTATAATTGGTATCAGCTTAACTCTTTATTTCTACAGATCTAACGATCTAAAGAGAGATCCATAAAGATGGCAAACAAGAAAATGATGCCTGAGAGAGATTCCATTCATCGTCCCCCTTTCTTCGATGATTCAAATTACCCATACTGGAAAAATCGCATGCACGTGTTTCTTAGAGCTCAGGAGTATGAGGTGTGGAAAGCTGTGAGTAGAGGTCCATATGATTTGCCGGAAAATGAAGATGAATGCACTGATGATGACATTAAGAAAAGTTGTGCTAATTTTAAAGCCATGAATATTATTCAGTGTGCTATTTATCCCAATGAGTTGTCACGTATTTCTATGTGTTCCTCAGCCAAAGAGATGTGGGACAAACTGAAGCTGATCTACGAAGGAATATCAGAGGTCAAAGAGACCACGGCAAATCTGTTGGTGAGGGACTACGACTCTTCAAGATGAAGCCAGACGAGTCAATTTCAGAGATGTTTGCTAGACTAATGGAAATCACAAACGGACTCAAAGGTCTGGGGAAGGACTATACTAACACAGAACTTGTCAGGAAAGTGCTCAGGTCTCTCACCCCAATGTGGCATACAAAAGCTATAGTCGTCGAAGATTCCAAGGACCTGTCCACTATGTCTTTGGACTAATTGATTGGATCATTAATGATTTACGAGATAAACATCTGAAGGAATGAAGAGGAAGCTAAGAAAAAGAAGACAATTGCATTAAAGGCCAACCAGCAAGCTACAGAGTCAAAGTGAGGATGATTCTTCAGAGAAGGGTGATGATGAGGAGGATCTGGCTATGCTGTCACGGCAAGTAAGAAAGTTTTTAAGGAAAAATAGGAAACACCCAGGAAATGTTAAGAAGGGTGTAAAGAAGCCAACTCAGAGCAAAGGGGAAGCCAATAAGATAAATGAAATAATCTGTTATGAATGCAAAAGACCAGGGCATATGAGAGGTGAGTGCCCTGAACTGGAAAAAAAAATTCAAGAAAGGAAAATCAAAGAAGTAAAGAGGCATGGTCGCTACGTGGAGCTACACAGTCCGAAGAAGACCTGAAAGAACTTCTACAGAGTATATGCCTTGTGGCTTACGAGGAAAAAAATAACCAGGTAAACTCTGATCTCGATCAGATATCTTGTGAACAATAGGAATTGGCATACACCTCTCTGTATAAAAAATATAAGAAGATCAAATCTGAAAGTAAAAATCACAAAGATAAGATTGAAAGTCTTGTGCATGGAAATAATAAATGTGATAGATGTTCTTCTCTGGAAAATGAATGTAATAAACTAGGCGATGAAAATGAATCCTTGCTTACAAAAGTAACTCTGTTTGAAAATGAACTGGAATGCATGCATGAAGATCGAATGTTACACGAGAAATCAAATAAATGGGAAAAGGAAAATGTTGAAATGAGAGAAGAAAAAAACATGTTGTTGTCTAAAATCTTTGTGTTAGAAGATGATGTAGAAAGATCTGGGAGTAAAATTGTTAGTTTGAATGCTGAAATAAGAGACTTAAATAAAACATTAGCAAAATTTGTAAAAGGAAAGCAGAATCTGGATAATGTGCTTGGCATGAGGGTGAACTTCTAGAGAGAGGGACTAGGGTATGTTCCTATCAAAAAGAAATCATTTGAACAAAAAGTCACCACATCATACATTCATGAAAAGAATCTTAAATCTGCTGCATTTCAAGATAGGAATGTCAAGTTCACATGACACAATCACCTATACACATAGAAGAAAATCATTTGATAAACCATCTAATATTACTTGTTTTTACTGTGCAAAACCTAGTCATATAATTTCAAATTGCTGGTTTGAGAGATTTGTTCACCAAATAAATGCAGCTTGGATAAGGAAAGATTGTTTAAAGAGCAGTACTAACGCCTATGGACCCAAACAAGTTTGAGTACCAAAAATCATTAGATGAGGATGTTTTATTGCAGGTATGCCTTGATGCCAAAGAATCAAAATGGTATTTGGATAGCGGCTGCTCAAGACACGACTGGTGATAAATCCATGTTCTCGGACCTGCAAGAGAAGAATGGAGGACAAGTTGTGTTCGGTGATCAGAATAAAGGTGAAATAATGGGTATTGGTAAAATAGGTAAAAATTTCTCCACAATTGATCATGTGTTACTTGTTAAGAGTTTGAATCATAATATGCTGAACATAAGTCAGTTATGTGACAAAGGATATAAAGTGATTTTTGAATCTTCTTACTGTTCAGTGATAAACAAGAATACCAATGAAATAAAATTTGTAGGCCATAGAAACAATAATGTTTACACAATTGATTTGAATGATACTTCTCTTAATGATCTCGGTTTAGTTTCAAATAGCTCAGAAAATGCATTGTTGTGGCATCGACATTTAGGTCATGCTAGTTTTAGTGTGATCTCAAAACTGTCCAGAAATAACTTAGTCATAGGTTTGCCAAAGTTAAAATTTGAAAGTAATAAAATTTGTCGTGCATGTGCTAAGGGTAAGCAGACCAGAACATCATTTAAACCCAAAAACATTGTGACATCAACAAGGCCACTCGAATTATTGCACTTAGATCTGTTTGGCCCTACAAGAACTAGAAGTTTAGGTGGAAAATCTTACGGCTTTGTCATTGTTGATGACTTTTCAAGATACACATGGGTACTATTTTTGACTCACAAAAATGAGGCATTGCAGGAGTTCCGGTCACTGTACAGAAAATTTCAAAATGAGAAAGGCTATCTCATCACAAGGATTCAAAGTAACCACGGTAAGAAGTTTGATAACTTGAATTTTGATGAATTTTACAGGAGTCAGGGGTGCACACACAATTTTTCAACACCAAGAACCCCGAAGCAGAATGGAGTGATGAAAAGGAAGAACAGAACACTCATTGGCATGGCTCGCACCATGCTCACAGAGAACAATCTATCGAAATATTTTTAGGCAGAAGTAATTAATACGTCATGTTATATAATTAATAGAGCCATGATAAGACCACTGATTAAAAAGACTCCATATGAATTGTACAAAGGTAAGAAAAAAGAAGCCCAACATTTCCTATTTTAAACCGTTTGACAGTCCATGTTTCATTCTAGACAACGATAAATCTGATTTGGGTAAGTTTGATGCTAGAAGTGAGAGAGGAATTTTTCTTGGCTATTCTACAAACTCAAGGGCTTATAGGGTTTTTAATAAGAAAAATCAAACTATTGAGGAAAGCCCCCATGTCTTGGTCGATGAATCTAATGCAAAAATGACTAATGAAAATTCTGATTTTTTGAATGCAGAAAATCAGAAATGCAGAAAATCAGAAAGAGGCACAGAGAGAAGAGAGCAAAGAATCTGAAAGTCCGCTTGATTCCTCAAAAGAAAAAGAAGTCCAAGAAGAACCAAATGTGGAAGAAACTCAAGAGCAACCAGAGGAACATCAGGATTTGCCAAGGAGTTCAAGGTTGATAAAGGATCACCCAGCAACAAATATTCTAGGAAATCTGGATGATGGTGTGAGGACTAGATCCTCACTGACGCAAGTATAAGAAGAGGATTTCATTGCTTTAATTTCTCAAATAGAACCAAAATGTGTAGAAGATGCATTAAAAGATGATTCGTGGCTTATGGCTATGCACGAGGAGCTACACCAATTTCAAAGAAATCAGGTGTGAGTCCTTGTGCCACGTCCTAAAGACCATCCTATTATAGGAACTAAATAGGTCTTCAGAAATAAATTAAATAAAGCAGGATTGGTGATTAGGAATAAAGCCCGACTTGTAGTCAAAGGCTATAGCCAAGAATTAGAGATCGATTTTGATGAATCCTTTGCCCCGGTTGTAAGATTAGAAGCAGTCCGGATTTTACTATCTTTTACATGCTCTATGAATTTTAAATTATTCAGATTGATGTTAAGAGTGCTTTTCTTAATGGCTATATCAAAGAGGATGTTTTTATAGAACAACCTCCAGATTTTGAAGACTCTAAACATCCATAGCATGTGTTCAAGTTTCAAAAGGCACTATACGGACTGAAACAAGTACCGAGGGCCTGGTACGATAGGTTAAGCTCTTTTTTAATTGAAAATCAATTCAAAAGAGGAATGGTTCCTTGAGCGCCTTCAAGTCTCGAGTCCTATATTCCCAGGCGTTTGAGAGCCTTCATGTCTCAAATCCCATATTCCCATAGTCCTTAAGAGCCTTCAAGTCTTAAATCCTATATTCCCATGGTACGTGAGAGTCTCAGATCCCATATTCTACAGCCTTGAGAGCCTTTAAGTCTCAAATCCCATATTATACGGCCCTGAGAGCCTTCAAATCTCAAATCCCATATTATATGGCCCTGAGAGTCTTCAACTCTCAAATCTCATATTCCATGGCCCTTGAGAGCCTTCAAGTCTCAAATCCCATATTCTATGGCCGTAAGAGCCTTCAAATATCAAATCCCATATTCCATGATCTTGAGAACCTTCAAATCTCAAATCCTATACCTCATGATCATGAGAATCTTTAAATCTCAAATCCCATGTTTTATGGTCCTTGAGAATTTTCAAATCTCAAACCTCATATTCCATGGTCTTTCAGAGCCTTCCAAATCCTTCTCATACACTCACACCCCTTAATATACCTTACTTCATCCTATGAATTTCCAATTCTATCATATGCCCATACATTCCATTCATATCTTGACAACTTCCAAATCCTTTTGTCATTCCTATCTTTCAAAAAGAAAAAAAAATAGGGGCTTAAAAATGAGGTGCCCTAACGGACTTGGCCATCTCCCTTGAGGGATGGTTAAGGGTAAAAAGGTTATAAACCCGACTAAGGTGAAAACTTATAAGGACGTCTCAGGCAAAAAGAATACCCCGCTACGTGAAAACCCGAAAGGGCACGCATGCAAAAGCAAGAGGGGGCTAAACCTGGCGAAAACCGGAAAGGGTGCTTGGATTAGTAATGTAAAAAAAAAAAAACTACAACATTGTTCTTGGCATGAATATTGTCATTGACATTCATCCACACACATGGCATACACATAGAAGAAGAGGCACCAACAAGACTTATGACAGTGCTACTATCTGTTCATAAAAAGCTCGGGATGTAAATGAGAGAGAGTTTGATCTTGATCACCTAAATAATCTGAAGAGCTGTGGAGACCTTGCTATCTTCTATTTCCAGCCCCAATGTACCTTAAAGTGTATGAATTGTGCATAATATCTTCCATACATAGCCAATTGCCATGCACATCTCAATGCAACTGCAACACATATTGAAGTGGCGATGATGGAAGCGAGGCCAGGGAATATTCATACAAACCCCAGACATATATTGAAAACAATTCCCCGGGTTTGCATTGATCTGAAGGTGCCTAACAGTAAATCTGTTGGCATCATTTTCAGATATTTGTGCAATGTTCGTGAACAAAGAGCTTGATTATGTTATAATGGCTGCTGTATTGGGGGATTCAAACAGTTCAGCTAGTAAGATGTTAACTGATCCAGGGTCTTCTACGATCCACAAGGAGTTCAAGAACAGGGAATGTGCCAATTCAGGTCATACTGGTAGCACAACAAAGCAGACAATAGGGTCTTCTTTCCTATGATTTTATCCTCAGAGTTTTGGAGAATATTTCTCAACCTAATTTTTGGCAGGGGATGATTGGTCTTCAATTTCGGAAAAGCTACATACAGATTGGCAAATCTTGGTGGGTGTTTTCACAACTATGATTGTGACTCGGCTCATCAAATATTTTTGAGAGGATGCTCATGGGTCTATCGAAAACTTCTCAAGGTGTTCCTCCAGGAGCTGCCACAAAATTGTTACGCTCATGAAGCAACTTCTAAGCTTGAAGCAACAAAGTATTTAATGACCATGGTGAGATCAAGGGTGACTAGATGAATAAACAGTTATAAATCCCTGATTCACAAACACCTTAAAGATTAGGAATGGTGGATAACAATGCTGAAGCTGGAAACAATATCCCTGTTTCTAATGGCAACAGCAAGGAGGGAGCAGAGGCAGTTGGGTCTCATCCTGGACCTGTAAACGGAAGCAGTGAATTGGTCCCTTGTGACAATGCCATGCTCGTATATTTTTGCTGTCTTTGCCCGCAGCAATCAGATGAACAAAATGAGAGAGACCATGCAGGTGTTCTCTTAGGCATGAAGCACAATGATGACATGGAAGAGTTCTGGGGGTATTAATTACTTCTGAATTAAGAGTTTTTTAATGAATCATTAGCATGCTCAAAAGTTGAAGCCCATTGTACTGATGCTTGAGTTTATAAGCTCGTACGCCTGATAGAATTTGTTGTTGTTGATCTTGATACCTATGGATCATCATCTGTATTCTGGGACTCAGCTGTTCAGTTTGCTGGTGATGGTGACATACTAAGAGACATTGCTACTGATATGACAGTTTTATGTGAAGTAATAGGCCAGTTTACTATGCCAAATATGGTTCATATCCATTGAGTAAATATCATCATGAAATGGCTTTAAAGATCCTCATTGTCTTAATTGAGAGCTGTGCAGATCGCCATAAGCGATGCATTGTTCCTACTCCTTCTTGTTGTGTTGTGCCCCTGTGTGGTTTTGATGATGACTGACACACCATGAGTCACACTGAGGTGTGCTAGATGACTGATTGACTGCTTGAATATCTGATTGTTTGCTTGAATAACTAATTCATGAATATGGCTAGATTGGGGCAACATAGTGGCTAATTGTTTGCTGTTTGCTCATGCATTTCAAGTCTGTACATTGGGTTCACATCTCCAAGTTTGTACAGCCGTTTGCTTTGGATTTAAAGTCTATACTTTGGCTAAGTGTATACACTGTTAGTCTCATTTAGAGTCATATTTGATGATCAGTCATGCTTCATGTTAAACTGATGCATAAAGCATTCATTGCTGAGGTTTTAATGATTTATCTGGTTTTGATGATTAGTGTTTGATGTTAATCACTGTGAGTCATCCTGCTGAAATGTTCATTCAGGCCTTCATATGCTCAGTCAGTTTATCTGCTGACATTGTGCTTTGATGATAGCTTCATGATTGTGATTTGTATATCATCTGGAGAATGCACGTGTATGACTGATATATTGTGTGTGTTAGACTTCTGGTATGTGCATGGTCTATACATCGCCTTCAATCTTCAAGTCTGTACATCCACAGTTAGACTTGAAGTCTGCACTCTAGTCTTCACTGTCAAGTCTGCACATTGGTGTTCGATTTCAATGTCCGTACATTGGGCTTTTACATGAAGTCTACACATTGTTGTTTGTAGTGAAAGTCCATACTTTGGACTGTTCATCAAAGTCTGTACATCATACTTCTATAGTATGTCTGTACAGTGAGTGATTCATTGGTGAAGTCTGTACACTTAACTGAACTTCAAGTCTAGACATTGCACGGTTCCCTTCATCTTCGTGTTGTTTTCAGTATGTGTCAATTTCATCTTCGTGTCGTTTTTACCTCGTGTCGTGTTACCCCGTGTCAATTACTGTTTCGACTTCGTGTCGTTATCAGTCCGTGTCTTTCTTATGTTGAAATCACACCTCGTGTTGATTTCTGTTTTCGACTTCGTGTCGTTTTATTTCTTGTCATTTTGACTTCGTGTCAAATCATTGCTCTGTCTTCGTGCTGTTTTCACTCCGTGTCAATTTCAGTTGTCATCTTCGGGCTATTTTCAACCCGTGTCAATTACTGTATCGTCTTCGTGGTGTTCTCACTTCGTGTCAACTTCACTTCGTGTTGATTCTTTGTATTCTGTCTTAGTGATTGGTCTTTCGTTTTAGACTTCGTGTCTTTATCGCATTGACCACACTCCGTGTCGTCTCTCCTCTCATGACTTCGTGTCGTGTTATCTACACCTCGTGTCGTTGTCTCTTTGTGTCTTCACCTCGTGTTGTTTTCGTCTCTTCGTGTCGGGTTTGTTCTCATGCGTGCAGGACATCGCAGCACTTCGTGTTGCTTCCTGTTTCACTTCGTGTCGTTTTTTGTTCTTCCTAGACCTCGTGTCTTTCTTGTATTGAAACCATACTTCGTGTTGGTTTCTGTTCTCGTCTTCGTGTCTGTTGTCAGCACGTGTTGTTCTCTTCGCTGTGTGTCATGTCATGTTGTTTTTATGTTCATGTCTTCGTGTTGTTTTTGTCTTCGTGTCTTCGTGTGTTTTCTTTCTACCTCGTGTCGTTCTCTTAGTAGTGCTCGTTGTGTCACCACTGTATCTCGTGTCGTCTTCAGTGCAGTGCACCTCTTGTTGTTTCTATACACCTCATGCAGCTCTATTGTTAATGGCCATACAGCGTATTAATAGTTTTAATGGCTTTACATCTCCTTGCAGGTCCAAGGAAGAAAAATTCCCAGTGACTGGCAGCACGTGATCCGAGGCTGGAATGAAGCCTGCTGAGAGACTGCCACGTGGTCCGAATTCTTAGGGCTGGAAATGTGGAGGTGACACGTCGTGGCTGATGCTGCTGCTGCTGCTATATATATGACTCTTCTTCCACAGAAGAAGCGTGATCGAATTGGCAAGAAGAGAAGCCAATACAGAGAGCCACGATCCAGAGAAGAAGAAAAAGAAAAGAAGAAGAGAAAGAGAGTGAGAAAGAGAAAGAAAGAGAGAGTGAGTAAGAGATCGAGATAGCAGAGTGTGAAGGGAAGAAGAGGAAGAAGAATAGAGAAGAAGAGAGAGCTAGAGTGATAGAAGCTTCAACAGAAGATCTGTTCCTGCTGAACCGTGGATCAAATCCAGGCCAGCCAGCTCCTGCGAGAGCCACATTTATTTTTATCTTTTCAGCTTTCTGTTGCTGGTTTCGTTTGTCTTTTGATCTATTTACTTGATGTATTTCCGATCCTCTGTAGAGAGGTCGGGGTTCCTCCTGTGGGTTCAGGAGAAGGGAGACTTTGTGTCTTCGGTTTGCAAGTAGCTGGGTGCTACTTGTGGTTGGTACCCTCCGGTGTGGAGGAAGAGAGACTTCCGTCTCTGGTTGCCTTTGACAGGGTGTCATCGGTTGTTTCCCTCCGGGTTGGAGAAAGAGAGATTTATCTCCGGTTGTGCTTCCCTCTGGGGTTCAGAGGAAGAGAGACTTGGGTCTCTAGGTTCCCCTCCGGGTTGGAGGAAGGGAGGCTTGTTCCTCCGGCTCTGGGCTTGTGAGTAGCAAGTCCGGTGGTTCCCTCCGTGTGTAGAGGAAGAGAGACCGTGTGTCTCTGGTTTCCAAGTGGCTGGAGTCACTTGTGGGTTCCTCCTGTTTGTTCAGGAGAAGGGAGATTGCTATCTCCGGTTCTGGGCTTGTGGATTCAAGTCCAGGGGTTTCCCTCCGGGTCTGGAGGAAGAGAGACCGCGTGTCTCTGGTTTGCTAGTGACTAGTGTCACTAGTGGTTCCCTCCGGTTGGGAGGAAGAGGGGAGGTTGTTCCCCTGGTCAAGCTGTTTGGCAGCGTTTGTTGCAGACTGAGTCTGCTGTTTCTAGCGTGAGCTAGTGGAAACCACACTCGGTTTGAGTGTGGGGTGGATGTAGGTCTGGAGGACCGAACCACCTAAAAACCCCTTGTGCATTGTGGTTTGATTTGTTCATTTGTGCTTCCGCTAGATGAATGCATAGGGGCGCTCTAAGCGTTTGGCTTTTGGCTGAGCAGAAGTGTTGATTAGTTTTCTTAGAATATTTTAATCTGTCAAGAGAGCGAAATTCCAGTTGAGCTTCAGATTGTCGAATCTGTCTTGTTATTATTCTAGTTTTAATTGGGAGAAGTTTTTAACGGGTTATATTCATTCACCCCCCCCTTCTGAATACTGCACCGAACCTAACACTTCTGTATAGATGGAATTCTACATTCGGGTTTTTGTCCGCAAATACACTTTTGCAAGTGCTATAAACGACACCCCAGCCCCCTAGATAGGTTTGACAAG
Organism: Amorphophallus konjac; assembly: GCA_022559845.1. Lineage (NCBI taxonomy): Eukaryota > Viridiplantae > Streptophyta > Magnoliopsida > Alismatales > Araceae > Amorphophallus > Amorphophallus konjac. The sequence goes on along the minus strand of CM040126.1, from coordinate 292,972,704 downwards.
TTGCTGAGTGATAAAAATGGAAATTTTTGATGTATCCCATTACAGAGAAGGTGTTTGTGTCAACGGCCCCAAATCTGCTGGCTCACCAGATGACATTAAGGATGAGCTTAGTTCAATCATTATTGAACTTAATGCTTTCATTGAAGCCTGGTTTCTCTTAATTGCTAAACTGAAGGATGAGAGAAGGGAAAGGTGTTTCAATGGACTGATTGAGATCTGCAGGGAGACATTGTAACCTGATAGTCCTGCTGGTCGAGGAGATATGTTGCAATAGTTTTCCCATATCGGTTAACTGTAACATGGCCAAAGTGACTGATCGTGTCCTTGGGCGCCCAGTTTTGAAACTAAGTGATATGCATGATCAATCTGGCCACTTCCTAATACAAAATAATGATAGTCAACGGAACTCACTAAGGCTTAAGGTTATATTGGGTAAGAGGATTGAGCAATGGTGAAATGCAGATGTCAGCCCATCAGCCAACCACAGCTACTAAGAGCTCCAAATTGAGCCAGTACACAAACAAACTACAAATTCGGACATAATCTTGAGCTTGGATAGCATCCTAATTATATCAACAACATGCAAGAGCACTTTAAGGAAAATGCTTGAAAAAGCCTGTGTTAGCTTCTTATGCTGCAGGGTCATCCTGGGATTTATGATTGTAAGTATGCTGGTTCCTATGCTAGTAGCCCTCAGTGTTTCAGTAGAACAGTGTGACAATGAAATAATAATATCCTATTGTCTAGAGGGCTTCCATTGAGCAATACACCACTGATGTCATGCTCGTGAAGACTCATGAGCATGCCGATAAGAAGATGTTTTGCATGGAAAGGGAAACATCGACAGAACACAAAAATACCTGTATGATGATCTCCGCAAGCTCAGAAATCTGATGGCAAAGTATACATGGCATGATATTAATGCAAGTGAAGTACAAAAAAAAATTCAAAATACATGTGCATAATTGCATGGACTGGATACCTTGGGCTTTGCCTACGCCATGCAGTCCATGGGGGGCACTTGTTGGGGTTTAAAAAAATGCTTTGGTTCAACGGTGAGCATTCCATCAAATACCTAATGCGCATATACAGATATGATGAGCATCCCATCAAAAACCTTATGTGCAGGAGAGATGCACAGACACACTGTGCATCATAGCAAACACTTGGTTTGCATAAGCAATACATATGAGCATACCTCAAATTGAGTTAAAAAAAATTGGCCTTAATCCCTCTATTGCACCAGCAAAGGAAGAGAGACTGCTGCTGTGCTTGGGAAGAGGTTACCCTGCTGCTGCTGCTGTGCCAGGAAAGAGGTCTCCTGCTGTTGCTGCGCCAGGGAAGGGGCAGTCTCTTGCTGCTGCTGTGCCAGGAAGGAGATGTTGCTGTTGCTACTGAGCCAGAGAGCAAGGGAGGGAAAGATCTTGCTACTGCTGTGCCAGGAAAAGAGAGTCGAAGCTTTTTGCTGCATCAGGGAATAGAGAGAGGGGTGAGGGGATTTAAATTAGAGATGCAAACAAGAGTCCTAACAAGTCTCTGAGTGGGCGGCCTTCCTCCCCACTTGAGTAAGAGTCTAAGTTGGACTACAACAAAAAAGAGAGTCCCGTTGGACTCTAGTTTGGAAAAGGGGGGAGCCAGAGTTAACACACGATTCTCTACCCTTCTCCCTCCTGCCCCATCTCTCTCTCTCCCCTATTTTTAAGGAGAGGTTATTTCCCCATTTAAAAAATACAGAAAATCTGGAAAATTGAGGGCAGAGAGAAAGGAGCCCGAAGGCTCTCTTCCCACTGCCTCCGGGTCTGTTTCACTCACTCTCCACTTTCTCTCTCCTGTGCCCTCATTCTCTCCCCTATTTTATGATAAAAATATTTTCTATTTAAATAAACACAGAAAAATACAGAAAATTGAGAGCAGAAAAAAGGATCCTGGAGTCTATCTTCCCACTGCCTCCAGATCCTTCTCTCTCTATTTTCTCTCTCCTGAACCATCTCTCTCCACCTATTTTAAGGAGGTTGTTTTCTATTGAAGAAAAATACAAAAAATGCAGAAAAATAAGAGCAGAGAGAGAAGAGCCCGGAGGCTCTCCTCCCACTACCTCCGGGTCTCTCTCTCCTCTGTCTCTCTCTCTCCTGCAGTTCTCTCTTTCTCTCTCCTCTCTCTCTATCTCCTATTTATTAGAGATATTTAATTCCCTTTAAGAAAAAACATGAAAAATCACAAAAAAAAATGAGAGCAGAGAGGGAAGAGCACGGAGGCTCCCCCCACCCGCAAGTCCTCTCTCCTGCATTTCTCTCTCTCTCTCCTATTTTTAAGGAGAAGTTATTAAAAAAATCACAAAAGGGGCAGAAAAAGCAGGGCAGAGAGAGGAGAGTCCAGAGGCTATCCACCCGCTACCTCCGGGTCTCTCTCTCTCTTCTCTCTCTCCTGGGTTTTCTCTCTCTCTCATGAAAATCAGAAAATGCCCACTTTAGTGTGGGTTTTCATGAATAGCACACCTACCGGATGGCTTTTGTGAGTGAACTGATTTTTCTCTCCTGAAAATCAGAAAACACCCATTTTGGAGTAGGTTTTCATGAAAAATGTCTCCTCTCTTGAGAACAGCCCGGTAGGGGACTGCCATGCAAACTTACTTTTGTTGGGTTTTATTATAAAACCCCATCCCCCAATTACACTACAAATAGCCCGGCAGGGGGCTGCCATGCAAGCTTATTTTCTTGGGTTTTTATATAAAACCCCATTCTCCAGTAAAATTACAAACAGCCCACCAGGGGGCCACATATGTGCCTCCATTGCCCCTAGAGTCTATAAATAGTCTCATGGGGGCCCCATTTGAGAAACAAAGAACCCTCGGCAAAGGTGCACTCGCGCCCTTTCTCTTCCCACTCAGGTGAGAGATAGCCTAAATTGGCTAAGTCTTGCCCATGGTCCATGTGGCTCAGACCACATGACCATTAAGCCCAATTGGCTCGGATCATTGGGTCCAATAGCCCAATTAGGCCCATTAAGCTCAATTGGCTCTGACCATAGAGTCCATTATGTCCAATTGGCTCACCATAGGCCCAATAAATCCCAATTAACCCAATTGGCTCGGACCATGGATTCCATTATGCCCAATTGGCTCATCATAAGCCGAATTAGCCCAATTGGCTCGGATCATAGAGTCCATTATACCCAATTGGCTCATCATAGACCCAATAAGGCAAAATTAGCTCAATAGGATCAGACCATTGGGTCTCTTATGCTGACTTGGACCATTGGATCCAATAGCCCAATTAGACCTGATAAGCTCAATTGACTCGGACCATGGAGTCCATTATGCCCAAGTGATTCACCATAGGCCCAATAAGGCCCGATAAGCCCAATTGGTAAGGCCTGATAAGCCCAATTGACTCGGACCATGAAGTCCATTATGCCCAATTCACTCATCATAGGCCCAATTAGACCCAACTACCCCAATTGGCTTGGACCACTGAGTCTATTATGCCCAATTGGCTCGTCCTAAACCCAATAAGACCCAATTCGTCCACGCTACCAAGTTCATCATCTCTAATTGGCCCGTCCAAGTCCACTAGGCCTAAGTTGCCCAAGAAGTTAAGTCTGCTCGGCCCAATTGGGCCCAATTAGTCGATGCACCAAATCTTTCCATGTACACTGCCCAATTTTGATGTAATTCCTCCACAATGATGAATAAAAATTAATTCTTTATTCATGTGCCTTGCTATGTGTAGGCGGATGTGTGATGCCAGTCTTATGGGTGAAATGTCTAAAATACCCTTTTGACCTAATTCTGACCTCACTTCAGCTGTACCATTGCCCAAATGACCAAAATACCCCCGATAGAATAAAAAACCCTAAAAATCATGAAAAATCCCCAAAAAAATGTGAAAATGCGCAAAATAGCCACAATACCCCCGAAACCCGAAAATATGCCCAAACTTACGAAAATATGCCCAAGCATTGCCGAGGCACCTAGTCCATAAGAACCAACCAAAAAGAAGTTTATATAAAATTTTCTATACAAAGGTTTATCATGATCATTAAAAATATATGAAACAATACTAATATGACATATAAATCAAAAGCAATAGAAAGTGACATTGCAATAAAATACCCAGATTACATATGAGATAAAATAATCACCATTTATCAAAACACAATGCAATAAAGTACCAAAAAACATCACCAATTTATAACAAACAAAGCATATCATTTAATAGCAAACAAACATCACATACACATCAAGCATTAACTAAAAAAGTAAGAAACACAATAAAACTACTAAAGTCAAGGTTTAAGAGCAGTCTTGTTCATAGTTGTCAAGGCAGTCAAGGCGACCAGGCATTGATCCAAGCCCAAAGTGTTGGGGCGCCTTTTTTGGGCACACAAAGGCACCCAATGTGCTTGCTAAAGATGGCCAGGGAGTCCAAGGCACCCTCCTAGGCACCTTGGGCCCTCTGGCTCAGCCCTAAACCCAAGCTCGCCTTGCTTGGGTGCCTTGGGTTGTCTGGCCTGGGCAAAACCTATAATACCTTAGCAAGGGTGGGCAACTTGACCGTGCATGTCGATCCGCAATGCGAGGTCGGGTCATAGGTAAGTTCCAACTACTCCTCCAAATCCTCTCTCTCTCTCCTCCCTTCCTCTCAATTTTTAATATTAAAATCTATAATTTTTTATTTATCTTATTCTAATTTTATTTGTTTTCTCTCTCCCCTTCCAGCTTTGCTCTTTTTCCCCTTGTCCTCTTCTTTTCACCTACTTCATCGTTTTTCTTTATTTTTAGTGTTAGTCAGAGCCCGACTAATATTCGTATGCTAGAAATAATAGGTTCTTATGAACTTGCCGCCTAGGCACCGCCTAAGCGCTTAGGCGCCCAGGGGACCCAAGCTCGCCTTGGGTCGCCTTATCACCTTGACAACTATGGCCATGTTTATGTATCTAAATCTGTGTGGATAGTGTGTGTATGTAAAAGAGCATAAAGGCCCCTGCTGAAGGAGTGCGTGGAGCTTAATCTACCTTTGACCAAGCCTTACATTGTGGATCAACCTTGTGTGTGTGGTGGGGGGGGGGCGGGTTCAAGGAGGGGCAGAGCCCCCCCATAGCTGAAAATTTGAGGGGCCCAAGATCTGAAGGAGGGCTCCTTGGGCCGCCTACATGCTTTGGCGGCACCTTGGGCCACTTGCCACACCTTTGCAGCACCTTGGGCCGCTTGGCACACCTTTGGGTAGCCTTTTGGAGGCCCAACTAGGTGCAACTGCGCCTAGCCCACAAAAAGATGCCCTCCCACCTAGGTAGCTAGGTGCTGCCTAGGCGGGCACCTTGATAACTATGCATGGGGTACATGGAGAAAATGAAAAGGCTAAAAAGAATGAAAAAAAACTTGACAGATTTGTTGTCAACATAGACCACATATACACTATTTAATTTACAAAGCACAGTTTCATCACCAAAAAAAAAATGTAAGTTCCTGCTCTTGGAGATATGGCCCTATTTTTTATTTTTAAAAAAATCAAATGAATTGGGCAAGATCGAGCTGAATCGGGTTCGGATTGGCTAATTCCACCAATTCCTGCCTAATCCCAGCCGATTCTGGCCGGATTCTTGAAAACCCAATGGCACGCCACCCCCCAACCCAACTTGGATTGCCACCTGAAACTTCCAGGTCGAATTGACCAATCGCGGTCCAGATCGGCCGATTCTGCAATCCATTGCTGAAACCAATTTGATAATGCAACTATAGCAATTAGAATGAGTAAATAGTCTCAGAAACTAGTATCAAGATCATATATATTGAAAGATGAACAATAGGAAAAGGCAAATACCATCTCGACGAATAGCAATTTCTCTTATGCGCCTAACCAGGCCAGTAATTGGATCAGTAAAAATTTTTGTCTCCAGATTCCCTTCGACATATACAATAACCCTGTTAAGTACAGAGAAATAAGAAGAAAATCAAAAAGGATACATGTCATTTGAATCACATGTCATTTGAATCACTGCATAAGCTAAAAGGAAAGTGAAGCAAAATTCAAAATCAATATTGGTGCTCCGATGTGTAGCCTGTATGCGTAATAATAATAAAAAATAGAAAATGACCTAGCAACAGGAATGTGAAGTTTTCTACTTATACATTGTTTTAAGGCAGCCACCTGGGCAAGGTCACCCACCTCGTAAGTAGGAAGCTATTGCCTCCCCCTTTTTCAATGGTTTAATTAATCAGTTTCTTACACCGTACAACTACCTACATGCTTTAAAAAAATGTCCCATAGCATGAACCTACACTTCTAGCATTGGGTGAGACTAAAACACTGAATAACAACATCAAGAGCAGTAGAAAACATAATTGCTCTGTTGTTTCATGTTTGATATTGGTTTATGATTGTGACAAAGAAAAAACAGAAAAAAAAAGGGACTGATCTGACTCTACCAAATAGAGGAAGTAGTAACAGAGGAAGTCAACCTCTTGCATGGAATTTTCATTACTCGTTCTAGTATCATATACTAATTCAGATACCTAACTATCAGAAACTCATGAATTGTGCCTTTACACTTTTGCAATCATCTGCTTTGTTTCATCTATTTAAACACGAATCATAAGCTGCATATCCGCATATTCAAGAATTATAACTCTTGACCTTCGCATGTAGTTCTGGAGTGTCTTGCACTATGTTTTTTAGCCAAAATTATTGACAGTGAAAGAATATTCAGTAGCAACCTCATGCCCCAATGAATATGGTTCTTAACCTGTACATGCATTTTTGAGATTCCTTATATTCATATACACATTGTTTGAGAAAAGCACATAAGGTCTTAAATCTTAATCGTCCTCCCTTTATAATGCACATACAATCACAACTTTGTCAAACAAATAGCAAAGCTTCTTAAAATGTTGAAGTTTGATAAATGATAACTGCCTCTAAGACACCCACTCGCCATTTGGGTGGCCCACACAGGTACCAGATGGGCCTACTGCCTTGTCCCACTTAGGCATTTTTAAAACATTGTATTTATGCATCAATATATCTGTTTGCATCGGCAGAAGTAAAATGTTTAACGAAAATGTGAAAATTCATGAACTTGCTCTTGGGGAACAAAGCTGCACATGAAAAGCAAGTGTGCTATGATGATGCCCTTTCCAAAGCTTGCATTGTCTCATGCAATTTAGTGGTAGTTCAGCAAGTATGTCACATGTCACAGTGGTCTCAGAGAGTTCAAATGCGCATTTGATAAATTCAGGTGGAATATTATCCAGAAAGGGGGTGGAAAAATTGGGCTCTAAAGCTGATCTTGGTGTTTCAACCAATATGGATCAGTTGAAAATTAACATATTAAGATTGGAACACATACTTATGCTGTTATTATGATACAACACTTGTTGGTGGATGGAAAAGCTAGCATGAAAACCAAGTGTTGCTGAATGCTGAGGTTAACCATTAAACTATAGGTGGTGTGGCAACCATACTCTTGCAGACTCCTTTCCGCTGCTTTTTTCCATTGTGTCTACCCCTCTAGCCTTGGTATACAATTGTTTAGACACACAGCAATCAGGAGGGATTTGAGCACCTTCTCTTAGGAGGAACCTCAGGGGCAAGGAGATGGATCAGCTAGAGAGACTACCTCTCCTACTTGTGGAGTATGCTCCAGAACACAGCAAAAGTGATCAATGGTGGTGGATGGGAGGGAGATGTAGGTTCTCAGTCAGGTCAACATACAATTTTACCTCAGATGAAGGAGCGTGTCATCATTTTGCCCCACATATATGGGCCACGAAGAGCCCACTTAAAGTGTATTCTTATATAGAAGATCTCACATGGGAGGCTGCTAACTTGTGACCGACTGGCTCCATTCTGCACAAATATAGATACCCTCTGCTGCTTGTGTGGATTGAAGGAGACTTTGGATCACCTTTTTGCAACCTGCTCTTTCTCGCAAGATGTATGGACATAGAATGTAACAAGGATCCATTGTGCCCCAAACACCCATGACAGTGTGCAGCAACTTCTTGAGATCTGGCACGGAAGATGGATGTTGAAGGAAGACAGACTCATACGGTGGCTAATTCTACATGCCACCCTATGGGCCTTATGGGGAGAGAGGAATAACAGAATCTTCAGAGGGGAAGCATGAGATGCAGAAAGAGTGGCCTCTTTCATCTGTGAGAGAGTCAGAGTGAACCAGCAATCTTTGTAACATAAACTCACAAAACTCATCCTTTTTTTATTTGTTGGGGGGATAGCAAGCGCCACACTCTCTTAGTGTGAATACTTTATTGTACAGGATCTTGGGGCATTTCCTTCTATACATGTATATCCCTTCTTTCATTTAATACAATTGTGGTACCATCCACTTTCAAAAAAAACCATTAAACTATAAGAGTCTGTATTGAAAGTTGAAACCGTTACTGAGCAATTAGCAAAATCTTAAAATTCATGTAATCATCCATAACCATCAAACCAAAACTTCCCCAAGTTCAAGTTTAAGAAAACAAAGGTAAAGATCATCCAGTTCTAGAAAGTCTGAAAACACAGAGGAAGCCAAAAAAAAATAAAATAGCAGATGGCCAAAGTATCCAGTAGATTACAAGATGCTACAGCCAAGGCATTAATGTCCCAAATCTGGCCATGCACGTAAAAAGGGCATATTAGGCCATGTCACCACAAAGCTTAGAAACATTTTGCCATCATTCCTCCTCCCAAAGCACTCTCACTCCCCGTTCCTGCTCGTACTCGCATTTTGCAAAGAAAATCTGAATTGCAAGATAGAAGATTATCAGCTCCTATCTCATTTTCTTTACTGCCCCGTGACTACCCCATGCTTCTAAGCATCAAAGTGATGATTTAGCTGGTCTACAGGCACTAGAACAAGCCATAATTTTCAAGTTTCTTTTTTCGTTGCAATCTTATCATCTAGCAAATGGCCTAACACTATAAGATTTCTCTAGGCTATTTTATTTTTTCCCCTTGCCTTTATTTCTTTTTGCATGAGTGTTTTCTGAAAGTTAATACATGCACCTTCCTTACCAAATAGCCTTGCTATCATACAATGATCATGATGTGTTTTATAATTTCTTTGATACACACACAATTACACAAACACCCAGTAGATGATACACCAGCTGACCAGCTTCACAGGATTTTGGAACCTGGTAAAATACTCCATCCCGTCCTATGGCCTAGAGGACATGGTGATGGGTGTCAAGTGTCGACATGGACACGTGTATCAGAGATGGGAAATATGAAAAAAAGGACATGAAAACATGGAATAATATAGTTTGATATATTTAGAATTTTGCAAAGTTCTTAAAGTAAAGACTGCTAATGTAGTATGATCCCTGAGAGGTTTAGAGTCATAAATATCATATGCATAATGCTTCTTAGGCAAAGTTGTTAAATTAAGGACTTCCATACAATTTTTCATCCCACCATAAAATATTCTATCCACCATCCACATTCTGCCCACCGACCTGTGACAACCAGCTCAGCCAAGAGAAACCTAACGTGAACCTTACTGGGAAGGAAAGAAGGGTCTATGGCAGTGGAAGGGGGGAAATGAGGGAAGATAAAGCCATTGGGATATTCTTCTTTCGAAGTGTTTGGGCCATGTCCCTCTAATCATTGTTCCTGCCCAACCAGTGCACAAGGATGGCAGTATCGGTTTCGGTATCGGTTTCGGCCGGTACCGAAACCGATACGTATCGGTTTCGGTATCGGTTTCGGTTTCGGTCCGAAACCATTAAAAAAATAATTTTTTTGGTATCGGACTTGCTACAGTGACAAGGCCCGTTTCGGTTTCGGTATAGGCCGAAACCGATACGTTTCGGCCGAAACGTATCGGTTTCGGCCGATACTGCCATCCATGCCAGTGCATGTCAAAGATTTTGCCACAACCAAGTAAACTGGAGTCAAATTGCCCGGCAGCTTGCAGAAGAGAAATGTTCAGATCTGCAGGATTAGCCCTCCCGGTCTCCAAGTCAATGCCACATGGTTGGCAAGGCTTTTAAATGACGATGAATATGCCATAACCATTCCTTTGCCATGCAATGTACCATAATTTTTCTTTTGCAATGCAGTGCATCTTTTGTGGCTTCAAAAGAAACAGGACCCCACATGAGTACCTTCTCTAATCATGGGCTCCCCCTCAAATTGTGTACGCAAGTCCATTATTTCTTGCCTTTTTGTTTCCCTTCCATCTGCCATTCTTTTTTATCCTGCTCACTCCCATGCTTTTTTCATGTTTCTTTTCCATGAGAATAAGACCTACAGGGCAATCGTGGACTTTTCTCTTGATCAATTGGTATTCCTCATTTCGTACAGTGAATAAATTCAAATGGTTATAATTAAGAGAAAAAATGGGGGAAAATGGATTGATAAAAATACTAGCAATATGTACAATACTAAAATGTGTCTGACAAGCTGCCCAATTGGTGGGCTGGATCACTGATGAATTCCATAAGTTGTTCTAAATAAGCATGAGTCATTTCTTTTTATCCTTCCGTCTTTTGTTCAAAATCTCCCATTTCTTCTCCTCCGTATCTTTTTTGTTGCAATCAAACAATCTAGCACAGCTAGTAAAACAATAAAATAAAACCCTACTTTAACAAATAAATGCCCTAAGATCAGTCCCCATTAAAGAAATTCCAATTCAAACTGTTCCCAGGATGAAGCCACTTTTCTACTCATAGTTTTCCAATGCCCCCGCCGATGACTAATCTGTAGTCCTGCCTGCCTCACAGTAGAAGCAAATTAACATTCCTGTTGTCTCGGATTAAAATTGTACGGTAACTTCTGTATAAATGCCACAATCATTAGTGAACAAAAATAGAAGAACCAGCGACTAATACTCAAGTTGGCAAATAAATATTTACAGAGGAGATAAATGATACACAAAAGTAACAAGAACACGCAGCCCAAAGAACTCACCCCGGTTTCACGTGTTTCAGTGCGACGTTGCCCAGTCTCTCCGGGTACACGGCGACGCGATGCCACTGCACAGAGCACCGGTCAGCATACTCCCTCGGGTCCTCGTCATCCAGTGGCCTACGGTTATTCCTTATCCCGCCGGTCCCCAAGGAGAAGAGGGTCACTGGCCGACCACTCTTCAGCCACTTCTGCACCGGCTTCTGCCCGATCTTCCCCACCAGAATCGCCTTATGGTAGAGACGACAAAAGGAGAAGTCAGAACCCCAACTACAAGAAAACCAGAGAACATATCCGCGCCGGAAGTGCCCGGAGGAAGCAAGCCCACCTTGTACACCCCCTGATCGAGACCGTTTTCGAGTGGCCTCTGGAAGGAGAGGCGCTGCTGCGGCTGCTGCGCTGGGGTGGCTGGGGGTCCGCCTCGGCATCTTCGCCAGGCCCTGCCTCGTCGATGTCTGGTTCAGAGTCGGTGGCAGCGGTGTGCGTCGTTGCGCAGAAGGAGCGAATGGCTGAGAGGTGCTGGCGTTGATCCATAGCAGTGGCAGGGAAGAGGCAGCGGGAGAGATGCAATCTTCTACAGAGAGAGGTGAAAGCAGATGCGGAGGAACCAGCGGCAGCGGTAGCAGCGGCCGCCATTAATCGCCGGAGCGGGTTGCCTGAGATCCCGGAGACGGAGGACGGGCGGGATTCTGCAGTGACGGGCTTTTAAACCCTCTGTCACTGCTGAAACCCTCGCCAGATGACGGGAGCTGGTGCCCAGGTATGGTTACATCCGACAACCGATACGAATCCGAGTGTGTCTAGCCCGATTTAGCCTCCATCATCAGGATCCGGATGGATGAATCTCCTTGGTCATTTGAGAGAGGATAGGTCCAACTCCCATGTCCAAACTCCAAAACCCTTAGCCCCACTTTGTTTGGGGATTAACTCTAGGTTACCTCTTTTTTAGCCCATAGTTAACTCTTTTTACTTTGACGAGATCGGATTATGATAATCAGATTAAATAAGAGTTAACTCGAGTTAATCTAAATTAACCTATCCCACCTCCTCACGTGGGTTAAGTTAACCCAATTTCATGTCAAAGCAAAAAAGAATAACTCTAGATTAACTTAATCTACTTATTTTTATCCAGACTAACTTTAATCCCCAATCAAAGTGGGGCTTAGTCTCACTTTGATAGGGGATTTGGGTTAAATTAAATTACTTAAGTTAGTCCATAGTTAGCTTATTTTTGATTTGATAGTAAGAGTATTAACTCGGAAATAAGTAGGTGGACTAACCTAGTTTGAATCTATTGTGATTTGGTAGTTAGTGGGTTAACCCAATAATATTTATAAGTAAAATATTGAGAGAGAGAGAGAGAGAGAAGGTGTATTTATTGTGTATTTATTGTTGGGTTAACCCTTCTAAATCCACCTTCTAGCCGTTTGGTACGGGGTTAGAGCGGGGATATGCCCGCTCTAACCCTGTTCTATGTTTGGTATGACTAAAATGGGCGAGGATAACCCGGGTTAAGAAAAATAAGGTTAACCCTAATTTTGGGGTTAGAAACGGGGATAAGTCATTCCAACCTTTTGTTGGAATGACTTATCCCCATTTTGGAATGACTTATCCCCATTTTTCTAATCCCATTTCACCCCTTGTGTACCAAACGTACATGAGAATAAGACTATACATAAATTATCCTAGAATGACTTACACCTATTCTCCTCAAAATTTATCCCGATACCAAACATTACGTTTGGTATAATTAGTCCCGCTTTGAAAACGAGTTAGCCCGTGGTTAACCTATGGTTAACCCTGGGCTAATACATTGTGTGGTTTGATTGGGGGCCAACGATAATCTAATTTTGTGCTGGGCTAACCACGGGATAATCCCAGGTTACGAATCCCACCTCGCGAGGTGGGTTACGTCTCTCCCGATGTCGCGTTCTCATTTTTGCCCTAGAGCTTCGGAAGGTGAACCACATCGGGGCTCGTGAACATCGTCTTCCCTCCTACGAAACCCTTCTTCCGGAGGTGTTGAACCCTCATCTCACCGTAGATCTCGTGACTCTCCTCTCCATCCTTCCTCGCGCAGCCGTTGTACCTCTCGATTCCTCTATCGTTCGGTTGCTGGTTTGCTCCCTGTGCCATAGTTCCTCTCAGAAGCGTTCCCATTCATCCTCGCTCGTCCCTCACATCTCTGCAAGCAGCGGTGCCTTCCGGTGGTCGTCGTTCTGACGCGCGAAATGGGAGGGAATCTTGTAGCTTTTGCAGTGTGCCATCCATTCCGCTAGCTATGTGTAGGTTATTGCAGTCCACTCATTTCTCGTGAGTGAACAATTAACATTTTTTCCTTTAAAAACACATTCGCGATCGCCCTTGCCCCTTTCTCAGTTACTCTTGACTTCGTCTTGTCAATCCCTCCACATTCTCGATCTCTTCACCTACTGTGGTTGATTTCCAGTGACGGTGGTGGTACGATCATTGTCTCGGGCGCTCGTCGTCCCTTGCTGGTTGTGTGCCAATCGGTGGTGCTCGGACGGGTGTGCCGGATCTGTCTGTGTTGTCGTTGCTATCAACGTTCACTGTTAACCCTAAGGTTTTTCTTCTCCATGTTGCCCAAAAAAATTGGTACATATTTAGTATTCATCTTTCATGTGTAGTCACGGATGAAGAGCACTCATCTGCCATGTGGGATATGTGTGCCTTATTCTTTTCATCCATATTTGTAATACCCTACTCTGCTTACATTTTCTGTGTACATTTATTTCTGGGCATTATTATTCTTACTGCTATTCATCTTTAAACACCGACTTTTCTGTTATTATCATTTTCATGTTCATGCAATGCTTGAAAAGCTTTAAAAAGAGATTGACATTGTAGATGGTACAGATATATTGAGGTTTCACTCTTGCCTCAGGATTTATAAATACACATTTATTGAAAGTCAGGTAATTTTGATTGTAGAAATAGCCACCTTCAAAAAAATAATCCTAAAAGTCATTAGATTTAGATTTCTAAGTGCAAGATATAACATTTAATTTAATTCTTTAATTGGCATTTATTTAGATATCTAGTAAATTCACCGTATGTGACATTTATAATGTTTCCATGTCTTCCATGGCTTTACTACTGCTGGCATCTAACTTGCCGCTATCTGATGTGTTTTTCCCCGCCACTTGGATGGTTCATATGCTAGGTGGGTCATCTCATATGACTTGTTGTAAACATATATAATATCTTTGTCTCTTGCCTATGTGTTTTGTTAATGTATGACCAATCACTCATTTGCATTTCAAGGATAAATTTTCTTACCACCAACACTTCTGACCAAAATGCCATTAATAAATATTTCAACACTTGTTTTTGATGTTATCTATCTTGTATTTTGAGACTTGTAGATACCTAGTAAATTCACCGTATGTGACATTTATAATATTTCCATGTCTTCCATGTCTTTACTACTGTTGGCATCTAGCTTGTTGCTGTCTGATGTGTTTTTCCAGGCCGCTTGGATGGTTCATATGTTAGGTGGGTCATCTCATATGACTTGTTGTAAACATATATAACATCTTTGTCTCTTGCCTATGTGTTTTGTTAATGTATGACCAATCACTCATTTACATTTCAAAGACAAATTTTCTTACGACCAACACTTCTGACCAAAATGCCATTAATAAATATTTCAACACATGTTTTTGATGTTATCTGTCTTGTATTTTGAGACTTGTAGATACTTAATAAATTCACCGTATGTGACATTTATAATGTTTTCATGTCTTTTCTACTGCTGGCATCTAACTTGTTGTTGTCTGCTGGCATCTAACTTGCTATTGTCTGAGAAAATTGCCATATTACATGAGAGATGACATTCCTCTAAAGTAGAACTTCATGACTTCACATAATTGTATATTTTACTCTCATACATTTTCTCATAAGTGCTATTTCATTATTTTACTTTTACTTATTTACTTATACATATTTTACGTTTGCAAGTGATTTATTTTCATTCTCGACCTATCAATTCAAATATTTGTTGGTGATAAAAGGTTGGAAAGCTCAATACATCTTAGTTCTTGGACCTTTCAAGCATCTACCTCTGTGGATTGCCCATCAATATGTCTTGCACCGGTAATTAACAATCTCGTTTACTTGGCCTTGGAGATCCCGAGCACACTAGGGCCATGGAAAATCATGTCATAATCGGCATTAACCCCATTTGTTTAGGTCAATTGTGGACATTGGAGATGGACCTGATCTTACTAAGATTATTTAGGGAGGAGTTGAAATGTGGAGAGTTCACTCTATTGGAGCCATGGGATGAGGTGCGAGAAACACTTAATATCCGAACTGGACTGAATTTCCCCACCTCTCATTTGAAGCATAGGCTTGGCTTCTACAAATCATTTTATGCAGTAGCCAATGCACTTGTGTCCGATGGGGGTTTCAAATGGGATGAGGCTTCCAAGCAGATACAAGGCCCTGACATGTTATGGGATGTATACAATGAGGAGTGTGAAATGACCACCAAAGAATGCATAGAATGAGACTTTCTCTAGTTTTTTTGCACGCTAATCGTATACACATTATTTTTACAGTTTAATCTACTTGTCATGTGGTTTAAGGGGAGGACATTACACTTATATTGGGAGATTATGCATTCTCTTCGTACGTGAGACAATCTCCGACTGTAAACAACTATGCATGGCATCCATAATGTGCATAGATGAACTTTGCATGACTTACCTCCTTTTATTTGATCTACTAACTATGATCTCGTATATTTACTTCAACATTTATAAGGGGACGATGTCTTCCTTACCTTCCTTGTAGAAAAACTCATGGCGGATAGCAAGGGGAAGGCACAAGTAACGAACTTCACGACTAGGGAAGATAAATTATTGTTAAATCTCTTGATCAACAAGTATCACAAGAACACATGCAACCAAGGCACATTCAAACAACATGTGTGGAATGATATCATAGGCCCATTCAATGATCATACGAAAAAGGGGGTAGACAAAAATAATTTGCAAAATATGTGGAAGAACCTAAAAAAATAATACCATACACTCGAACAATTGATCTCAAGGATTGGTTGGGGATGGAATGACGTTATGAAGATGCATGTGCCGTCTGAAGAGGGTGCTTGGGCGGAGGCAATTGCGGTATGTAATATGTTATTTGACCATACTCATTAAATGTCACGTGTCTCCTACAGGTCCATTACAAGGTACTTAGCTTGTCTTCTTGTTTCATAGGCCAACTTTGAATACAAGAAGCTCCTACGGAAGCCATATGAGTTCAAAGCAGAAATGGACATCCTGTGCGATAATACCATGTCCAGGGGATGTTTAGGATTTGGAACCACAATGGACAATGACTTATCACATAGGAGGTCACGGGGAGATGAAGAGTCACCTCGACAACAGATGGGTGAAGATGATTCGGATCGTCGCCGCTTAAGTGGCATGGGTCTTCAATCTAATGCTTCCCCTGTCGACTTAGAGTCTGAGTTTAACCCTTTCTTCATGCCAGCTCCTACGAGTTTTCAAGCTCGTACGCCCATTCGGTCACAAGGGAGGGGTACTACTCCATCGTCAGTGGGAGGATGCAGTGGCACGAGGGAATTCACTCCACCACGTACAAAGCGACCATCTGAAGATGAGACGACCTCTCCCAACAAGACGAGGACATGTGGCACTCATCATACGGGACCAGTACGGGAAAGCGTAATAAGAGGTTAGAGAATGCCACCGATGCACTAAACAAGTGTTGTGCTATGAACACCAATATGGCAGAATGTTATAAAGCCCTCGCCGCTGGACATTCTCCTGTCACTTCTACTTCAGAGTAGTGTCTCCAAAAATTGAAGGAGTTGCCAGGTTACAATCAGGATATTTTGTATACAGCAGTGGATCTTTTCCATGACTCTCATGTTCGGTTAGTCTTTATGGCATTGGATGACAAGGACAGGTTGGGGTGGATCGCTCATCGAATGGGATGAGCCATTTTATTCATGCGCCTTGGCATTGACTGTAACAACCCGAGAATCTGATTACCGAGAAGGCCCGATAATCCGAGACTCGAACCGCCGCCCACGAGCCGAGAGGGCTCGGAAGGACTAAAAGGAGTGTGGAGGCACAAAGAAATAGGAAATAAAGCAGGACAATCCTTTCCTGGGATTTTTCAGCAACTTCACGTTGTCCTAGCTCCTCAGCCTCTTGACCTAAGGACGTGAAATTTTGAGGGTAAGAAGATGAAAGTAAGGGGAACAAAAAGTTCTAAATAACCGAACTCTAATTACCTCGTTTAGACGTCCTAATCTCTTGATCTTCAGGGGACTTGCGTTTAGTTTCCTGGGTTGCTAAGGTCCGACCAGCAACTTTGGAAGCTTCAATCTCCTTGGTTGGTTAATCTCCTAGCACGAAATTTAGAGAGCTATTAGTCTAATGTATTATAAACAAAATCTTCCAAAGAACTTACCCGAAATTCTATCTCCTTACCTTGATTCTTCGCGAGCCAAAAGTAAGGGTCGCTCAGTTCAGAACTGGGTCCTATTTATAGGGTTTTGGCTAGGGTTTGAAGATTAGATCGATTCTAGAGTCCTTAATTTGTCAGAACCTGATCCCTAAGAGTCTCTGGTATCCTTACATGTTCTCCTAATTAGGTCTCTTGCAGATAGGATCCCAAAGATCCAATCTTTTTACAAGTTCTTCCATTCACGGAACTGACAGGGTGTAACGCATCAGGACTAGTGCGTTACATGCTGTAGCGGTCGCCCGATAGACCGTTACGTCAAACATGCAAAGAGTTTCTATTTATTAAAACTCTTTTATTCGTTTATCCTTCTAATTATCTATATAAAAGAGTATTTATCTTTAAAATTCGTGGATAGGTTAAATAACCTTCTAGAATATGGGCCAAACTTAATGGGCTTGGTCCTTAACCCTTTTGAGTATTAATTGAATAGGCTAGGCTAATTATTTAACACCATTGGGCCTTATAACCCATTTATTAGTTCAATAATTCATTTATTAATCTTTTTAGCCTTTATAAATTCCTAATAAATTCCAGGAAATTCCATTTATAATCCAAATATTATATATATAAATTATGGGACACTGCACCCTCCCCCACTTAAAAGAATTTGGTCCCCAAATTCAATACATGGATTGTGGAGAGTGTACTTACAGTTGAATAATTCTGAGAATTTCTTCCGCATAGCTTCTTCGGTTTCCCATGTTGCTTCATATGGCCATATTTTCTTCCATTGTATCTTGACCATAGGAATAACTTTTCCTTAGTTGACGTACCTCCCGTTCCAAAATCTTTATTAGTGTTTGCTCGTACGTCATGTCCTTCTAAATCTTCAATTTATTATAAGTGATAACATGGTCAGGATCATATACATACGTTTTCAGCATAGAGACGTGAAATACGTCATGAACTCATGCTAATTGTGGAGGTAAAGTCAGTCTATAATCCATCTCACCGACCCTTTGAAGAATTTCAAATGGGCCAATGAATCTTGGAGTTAACTTTCTTTGATGCCAAATCTTCGAATACCACGACCTGGAGAAACTTTCAGATACACATGATCACCCACCTGAAACTCCAAGTCACGTCTTCGATTGTCAGCATAAGACTTTTGTCTATCTTGCGCCATCTTCATTCTTTCTTGAATGAGCTTGATCTTTTCTGAAGAATCCCTGATAATGTCGGGGCCTAGAAATTTCCTTTCCCCTACTTCATTCCAACATATTGGTGATCTACAACTTTTTCCATATAATGCTTCAAAGGGTGCCATTTGTATGCTAACTTGATAACTGTTGTTATATGCAAATTCTACCAGAGGCAAGTGATCATGTCAACTACCTCCAAAATCAATAGCACAAGCCCTGAGCATGTCTTCTACCACTTGATTTGTTCTTTCCGTCTGACCATCAGTTTGTGGGTGAAATGATGTACTAAAGTTCAATCTAGTCCCTAGTGAGTTTTATAGACCCTTCCAGAAATGTGATGTAAATCGAGGATCTCTATCAGATATAATAGTAACTGGGACACCGGAATATCCACAGACCATCGACTTTTTATGGGTATAAAATGTGCAGACTTTGTCAATCGGTCTATGATTACCATATACCATCGTGTCCTCCTCTGGTCTTAGGTAAACCCATGATGAAATCCATCCTATACTTTCCCATTTTCATTCGAGAATATTCAAGAGATGCAATTTACCTGCGGGTCTAAAATGCTCTGCTTTTACTTGTTGGCAGGTGAGACAGCGAGACACAAAATCAGCTATATCTTTCTTCATATTGGGCCACCAGAAATTTCTTTTAAGATCTTGATACATCTTTGTACCACCTGGATGAATAGTATACTTGGAATTATGTGCTTCTTCTAGGATCAATGTAACGACCCGAGAATCTGATTACCGAGAAGGCCCGATAACCTGAGACTCGCACCGCCACCCACGAGTCCGAAGACTCGGAAGGGTTAAAAGGATGGTGTGGAGACTACACACTACACAAGTATCACAAATAATTACAGAAATTAAACAGTTATATAATTAAGCAGGAAATAAATTAACAGTTTACATGATACATGGTCTACAAGATAACAATAAGATAACAACAACGGTAGTCCATAATTAGTACAGAGACAAGAAAGAAAACTATAGCTACACGGGGCATACCCCGGCTCTGACCTCTGGCACTAACGCTGGGCACCTGAACCACGTTGAGCCTCAGACGCGCTCCTCTGAGGCCGCGACTCACCTGAAACACGGTGAAAAAGACACAGGGAATGAGTCTCGGAACAAGACTCAGTAGAGATCACTCGAACCCTACCTCGCAAACGGAGAAACCGCTACGCTAGCAGTAAGCGAGTACCTCAGAAAGGGAAGCCATGTAATCTACAAAACACCGATCTCACGGCATGAAAGCCGACACACGTGCCACGGTGGAACGATCGAAACACCACGATCAACATGACAAAACTCGAAGGTCGAAGTCGCAAAGACTGACAGTCTGCCACTCCCGACTCGACAGGAGTACCTTCCACTAGAAGCACAGCCGGTAGCGTCCCCTGACGTCTTACACCGCACCGCAGGTGAATTGCCTGACGTGGTAGCTACTACCAAAAGCACGAACACCACACAAGTAACCACAAATGAGTGACTAGCCGGGGTCACGCTCGTCAGCGTGGGTCCAACCGCCCCCAACCATGTGTGCACACATAGACCGCACGTCCTTGGTCTGGCCCTCTGACTGGTTTTCCCCTCAGCCGGACTCTGGCTACAAGACGTGGGGCCCGACGAAAACCGGTCCACAAATCGTCTCTAAGGGTAGCCTCTCCACCACTCCCTGGTGGGACCACACGCGTGTAAGCATGTTACGACTAGTGGAGGGTCACTACGGAGTAGACTCTCAAGTCAACGGAAAATAACGTCTGCATCCGACGACGTACAGGGAGCGTCCCACGTACTAGCACCGTCGCACGGTGACCACAGTCGGAAAAGAAACGGGGCTGCAAACCACCCGGGGCAACCCTGAGCCTGACAGTCTACTCTAGACGCGTCACAGGCTCTGATGGTCTAAGCCGGACCGTCACAGTCACCTGACGACCCACCACAGGGGCGTCACACTCTCGGTGCAAAACAGCGTGTAACGCACCTACCCTGGTGCGTTACAGTCTTTGACGCGCCTACACTGGTGCGTCACAAGACAACTGAAAACCAGCTATGACGCGTGCCACTCGGTGCGTCACAGCATGTAACGGACCAACTCTGGTGCGTTATAACGTGGGGATTCGTTTCTCTAACGCACCCACATAGGGGTGTCACAAGGCTGTGACGCGCCAAGACTGGTGCGCCACATGCCTTGACCCCCAACGGTCAAAAACCAACGGTCAAAAGCCAACGGTCAAACATCCATAACGGTCCAACCCAGGTGCGTCACAGCACCTGTGGCGGTCTATCGTGGGACCGTCACAGCCCACAGACCCCAATTGGCTGAACACAGGGCTGTAACGCACCTACCTGGGCACGTTACATAGTGTGACGGTCACTGGAAGGACCGTTACACCTGCCCGAGGGCGAAACGGCAGAAAACGCCCAAAAAAATTGACCACGCCCCGTGCCTCCACCGGAGAGGGGGAAATCAAAGGGGAAGACCCCTGGGGAACCCTAGCATGCTCCTAGGCCATCAAAACGCGAAATCATGGCTCAAATCCATAGATCGGGTGAACTCTCCCCAAATCATGAAAAACCCCAAACCAGCATGAATACCCATCTCTCAGCCTCCCCTCGGCCTACAAATCGCGAGAAAGCAAGGCAAGATGCTAGGGAACGTCACCCTACCTCAAGATCGCCCCGAGACGCGCCTGATCATCCACAATCGCAAGAAATCGCTTGAAAAACCCTCGTTCTTCCTTGAGCTCCCACGGTCCACGTACGCCCTACGATCACCTCGCCGTCGCCACCACGCCGCCGTCCCACGCCGTCTGCAGCCGGAGGGGGTGCCGCCGTGGTCTCGCCGGACGAAGAAGAGGGGGAGAGGGGCGTTCTCACGGTGGGGGAGAAAGGAGGAAGAAGAAGAAGAAGAAGAAGAAGAGGGTGGGGAAGAGAGAGAAAAGGAGGGGTATTTATAGAAATATCTGGAAATTTTGAAAAATACCAAAAAATTAAAAATTACATTTCCACAATCCTCGGAATGCACTGATCGCAACGGTATCACTCTCGCCTAGGTGAACGACCCGGTTCACCCGCAACGAGGTTCCGAAGGAATTACCGAAACACACACCGGTAATCGGAAAACACGCGCGAAAAAGCTGCGGAACGCTTCCGGGCCTCCGAAACAACTCCAGATCGCGCCGATCCGAACATGAAAGATGTCCGAAACGAAATTTCGGACACAACGGAGTCGGACTCTCCGAGAAACCAGATCCGGGACCCACGAAGAAGGATCTGAAAGGTATGGGATATTACAGCCCTCCCCCTTAAGGAATTTCGTCCTCAAAATTGAGAACAACCCAAGGGGAAAGACGAGGAAGACTCACTCAAACATGTAAGGGAACTGCTGACGCATCTCGTCCTCACACTCCCAAGAAGCCTCACCACCAGAGTGCCGCTGCCACACCACCTTAACCAAGGGGATGACCTTGTTCCGCAGGCGCTGCTCTCACCTATCTCCATGCGGACAGGAAACTCTGGGAGAGAAAGATCTGGAGTCACCTCGGGCCACATAGTTACCTCTAGCACATGAGAGTCATCGGGCATATACTTCCGCAACATCGAGACGTGGAACACGTCATGCACCGACGCCAACTCAGGGGGTAACTGTAACCGATAAGCTACCTCACTGATGCGTTCCACGATGTGGAAAGGACCAATATAGCGGGGACTTAGCTTCCCACGCCGTCCAAAATGCATCACCCCCTTCATCGGAGAAACTCTCAAGAACACACGATCGCCCACGGCGAATGCGAGAGGCTGCCGCCTACGGTCAACATAACTCTTCTGTCGACTCTGGGCGGCCAACATGTTTTGACGAACCAGGTGCACAACATCCACACACTGCTACACCAACTCCGGTCCCGTCAAAACACGCTCACCAACCTCAAACCAATCCAGTGAGTCCGACACGGATGCCCATACAACGCCTCATGTCGTCGCCGATGCCTTGAGTCGGAAGGTGGCGGTCAGTGCCTTGATGTTGAGGAAGTGGAGGCTCTGGGAACAAGTGCCCGAAGTTTCATTCAGGCTCAAGATTCCCCAGGACCCAGGGTTGGCAGTGCTTGCTAGTCTGACTGTCACGCATGCTATCCGCCGTCAGGTGACAGAGGCTCAGCATGCGGACCCTGAGTTACCCCAGATTTTGGCTTTGGCTGATGTGAAGCTCGGCGAGGATGGTGCCGTGAGGTTCCGTGGTAGGCTGTACGTTCTAGTCGAGAAGCAGGTTCATCGTGCGGTGTTACGCGAGACTCATGAGAGCAGGTACACCGTACACCCGGGTGCGACGAAGATGTATCGGAACTTGCGGAGGTAGTTCTGGTGGCCTGGCATGAAGAGAGATGTCATCAAGTTTGTGGCCAGGTGCCTGACCTGTCAGCTGGTGAAGGCAGAGCATCAATGACCGGGAGGTACTCTCCAGCCCTTGGATGTTCCTGCATGGAAGTGGGACCACTTTGACAGGAGTACCTCACACTAGAAGCACAGCCGGTAACGTCCCCTGACGTCTTACACCGCACCGCAGGTGAACTGCCTGACGTGGTAGCTCCTACCAAAGGCACGAACACCGCACAAGTAACCACAAACGAGTGACTAGCCGGGGTTACGCTCGTCAGCGTGGGTCCAACCGCCCCCAACCACGTGTGCACACACAGACCACGCATCCCTGGTCTGGCCCTCTGACCGGTTTTCCCCTCAGTCGGACTCTGGCTGCAAGACGTGGGGCCCGACAGAAATCGGTCCACAAACCGTCTCTAAGGGTAGCCTCTCCACCACTCCCTGGTGGGACCACACACGTGTAAGCAGGCTACGACTAGTGGAGGGTCACTACAGAGTAGAATGTCAAGTCAACGAAAAACAACGTCCGCATCCGACGACGTACGGGGACCGTCCCACGTACCAGCACCATCGCACAGTGACCACGGTCGGAAAAGAAACGGGGCTGCAAATCACCTGGGGCAACCCTGAGCCTGACATTCTACTCTAGATGTGTCACAGGCTCTGACGGTCTAAGCCGGACCGTCACAGTCACCTGATGGCCCACCACAGGGGCGTCACACTCTCGGTGCAAAACAGCGTGTAATGCACCTACCCTGGTGCGTTACAGTCTTTGACGTGCCTACACTGGTGCGTCACAAGACAACTGAAAATCAACTGTGACGCGTGCCACTCGGTGCGTCACAGCATGTAACGGACCAACTCTGGTGCATTATAACGTGGGGATTCCTTTTTCTAAGGCACCCACATAGGGGTGTCACAAGGCTGTGACGCACCAAGACTGGTGCGCCACATGCCTTGACCCCCAACGATCAAAAACCAACGGTCAAAAGTCAACGGTCGAACGTCCCTGACGGTCCAACCTAGGTGCGTCACAGCACCTGCGGTGGTCTATCGTGGGACCGTCACAGCCCACAGACCCCAATTGGCTGAACACAGGGCTGTAACGCACCTACCTAGGCGCGTTACATAGTGTGACGGTCACTGGAAGGACCGTCACACCCGCCCTGAGGGTAAAATGGCAGAAAATGCCCCAAAAAAATTGACCACGCCCCCGTGCCTCCACCGGAGAGGGGGAAATCAAAGGGGAAGACCCCTGGGGACCCCTAGCATGCTCCTAGGCCATCAAAACGTGAAATCATGGCTCAAATCCATAGATCGGGAGAACTCTCCCCAAATCATGGAAAACCCCAAACCTGCATGAATACCCATCTCTCGGCCTCCCCTCGACCTACAAATCGCGGGAAAGAAAGGCAAGAGGCTAGGGAACGTCACCCTACCTTAAGATCACCCCGAGACGCGCCGGATCGTCCACAATTGTAAAAATTGCTTGAAAAACCCTCGTTCTTCCTTGAGCTCCCACGGTCCACGTACGCCCTACGATCACCTCGCCGTCATCACCACGCCGCCGCCCTGCGCCATCTGCAGCCGGAGGGGGTGCCGCCGCGGTCTCGCTGGACGAAGAAGAGGGGGAGAGGGGCGTTCTTACGGTGGGGGAGAAAGGAGGAGGAAGAAGAAGAAGAAGAGGGTGGGGAAGAGAGAGAAAAGGAGGGGTATTTATAGGAAGATCCAGAAATTCCAGAAAATATCAAAAAATTAAAAATTATATTTCCGCGATCCTCAGAACGCACTGATCGCAACGGTACCACTCTCGCCTAGGTGAACGACCCAGTTCACCCGCAACAAGGTTCCAAAGGAATTACCGAAACACACACCGATAATCAGAAAACACGCGTGGAAAAGTCACGGAAAGCTTCGGGCCTCCGAAACAACTCTGGATCGTGCCGATCCGAACACGAAAGATGTCCGAAACGAAATTTCAGACATAACGGAGTTAGACACTCTAAGAAACCAGATCCGGGACCCACGAAGAAGGATCTGAAAGGTCCGGGATATTACAATCAATTTCTTCGTATCTTCATGATCCGGTACACATATTCGGCCCTTAAATAGCAATCTTCCATCACTGGTAATAAAGAAATCTGGCCTTTGTTCAATATTGGCTTTAATCTCTAGTAACGCGGGGTCATCATTTTGCAGCTTGGCCTGATCCTCTATCAATGTAGGTTGAGCTCGGATATTAGCTATGAAACAATCTTCTTCCTTCCTGTCAATATCTAGATTCAACTGAGCAAATTGAGGAATAAGATTAGTCATACTAATCATAAGACTTGATAGCATTCCCATTGATTTCCTGCTGAGTGCATCTGCTACAACATTCGCCTTGCAGGATGATATTGAATAGCAAAATCAAAGTCCTTGAGATATTCTAACCATCTCCTTTGCCTCATATTTAACTCTTTTTGAGAAAATAAATATTTCAAGCTTTTGTGGTCTGAATAGACCGTGAATTTCTCTCCATAGAGATAATGATGCCAAATTTTCAAGGCGAAAATAACAGCTGCTAGTTCTAAATCATGCACGGGATAATTTTCCTCGTGACTTTTCAATTGTCTTGAAGAATAGCAGATTACCTTTCCATTCTGCATGAGGACACATCCTAAGCCAATACCAAACGCATCTGTATATACTTCAAACCCACCACCTTCCATTGGTAGTGATAGAATAGGAGCTGTAGTAAGATGATTCTTAAGCGTTTGAAAACTCTTTTCACATTCCTCTGACCAGACAAAATGATTTTCTTTTCTTGTGAGTCTAGTTAAAGGAATTGAAATTTTTGAGAAGTCCTTAATGAATCTTCTATAATAATCAGCTAGACCTAGAAAGCTTCTTACTTCTGATACAGTCGTTGGCCGACTCCAATTTCTGACAGCTTCCACTTTCGAAGGATCCACATCGATACATTCCTTGGAAATAATGTGGCCTAGGAATGAAACTTCCTTAAGCCAGAATTCACATTTGTTAAGCTTGGCATAAAGTTTATGTTCTCTAAGTATTTGCAAAGCTATCCTCATATGTTCTTCATGTTCTTCCTTTGTCTTGGAATATATCAAGATATCATCAATGAAGACGACAATGAATTGGTCCATATATGGTTGAAAAACACTGTTTATGAGTTACATAAACGCTGCTGGGGCGTTTGTTAACCTGAACGGCATTACCACAAATTCATAGTGGCCATAACGACTCCAAAAGGTCGATTTATAGATGTCTTCTTCTTTAATTCTAAGCTGATGATATCCTGATCTGAGGTCAATTTTAGAAAAATACTCTACTCTCGAAAGCTGATCGAAGAGCTCATCAATACGCGGCAATGGGTACTTATTTTTGATTGTAAGTTGATTTAGTCGCCGGTAGTCGATGCATAGCCTGAGAGAACCATCCTTCTTCTTAACAAATAGAACTGGCGCACCCCAAGGGGATGTGCTTGGTCCAATGAAGCCCTTATCTAGGAGTTCCTGCAACTGCCTCTTTAGTTCCTTGAGTTCTGTGGGGGACATCCTGTAAGGGGCTATAGAAACATGTGCTGCTCCTGGAATGAGTTCAATAGTGAAGTTTACTTCCCTTTCGGGCGGTAAATCGGGTAATTTGGATGGGAATACATCTGAGAACTCATTTGCAATAGGGATGTCTGCTATGATAATTTCCTTGGATTTCGTAACAATGACAGAAGCAAGAAAAACTTCACATCCTTGCGTGATGAGTTTGCAAGCGTGAAGAGAAGTCATGATAGTGGGATGTTTCTTGTATTTGATGCCAAGGAAAGAAAATCTTGGAAGACCAGGTTTTTGAAAGGATATAATTCTATTTCGGCAGTTGATATAAGCATCATGATCTACAAGCCAATCTACCCCTAAAATGGCATCATAACCTTTCATGTTAAGGCATACTAAATTTGCGGGGAGATTGTGACCTTCTACTATCACTTCGATATCAAGATAATAGTCGGTAAGCTTTGTTCCAGAACCTATGGGTGTGGTAAGAGCAAGATCTGAAGGTAAGGGAACTGATGCAATTGATAATATTTTTGCGAAAGTAGTGGAGATAAAAGAATGAGATGCACCAGTATCAAATAGCACAAATGCAAGACGAGAATAAATTTGAAGAGTACCTTCCATAAGCCCACCATCCCTGGGCGCTTCTTCTTCTTCTAAAATGGCATTGAGGCGAGCCTGCCTCCTACGTCCTCCACTAGATGGCTGGTCTTTCATAAGGGGGCAATCCGGCATGCGATGCTCCCTGCTTCCACAACGTAAACATGCGCCGAGGCGCTAGGGCTGTCAAAGGGCCGGGCCCGGGCCGGGCTTAGGTCGACTCGGCCCGGGCCCGACTTCTCAACATTAAGGCCCGAGCCCGGCCCGGGCCCGACTTATGTCCGGCCGGGTCGGGCCCGACATTATGTAAAAATTTCAAAGCCCGACTAAGGCCCGGCCCGGCTCGCCAATTTAAATAAAATAATAAAAATAATAATATAAAGCATATAATCTCACTAAATTAATTAAAATTTTGATATTAATTACATAATTTGTGTAAAAAGAGAGTTTTAAAATTTATCATTAAGTAAAATAACATAGTTTTAACTAAATAATTTTTAAATTTTGATGTGGGAATAAAAAAAAGAACGGGCCGGGCCGGCCCGCAGGCCAAACTCAAAGCCCGAGCCCGGCCCGCGGGTCAAATCGGGCCGGGCTTTTAGGCCCGACTAAAAGTCCGCGGGCCGAAAATGACCTTGCGGCCCGGCCCGAAATCGGGCCAAGCCCGCGGGCCTATCGGGCCGGACCGGCCCATTGACAGCCCTACGAGGCGCTTCCAACATTCCTCAGCCGAGTGGCCGAATTTTTCACAAAAAGTGTAAGCTATGGCGACCTGCTCCTCCTCCTTAATCTTCTTATTCTTCTGGGAACTTCCATTGTTCCCACTCCTGGATCGCTTCTTATTATCACAACTTTTGTGAGGCTCCGTGATACTGAATTTCTCTTTCTTATAACGCCGATCTGAGCGTCGGCTAGACTCTTCTCATTTGCCTTTCAATTTCTCAACCTTCTCTAAGGTCCTTTCACATAAATATGCCCACTGAACCATCTCCGTATAGGTACAGATGTTTTGGGTTCCTAGCTACTGAATAAAACCGGGACGTAACCCGTCAATAAACTGATTAGCCTTTAATAGATCGGTACTGATTAGATGCGGTGCATAAGGTGCTAACCTTGAGAATTGCAATTCATATTCTGCCACTGTCATCATTCCTTGTCAGAGAGAGGCGAACTCCATAGCCTTTCGTTCCTTCACGTGCTCGGAAAAATACTTGGCACGGAACAAGGTGAGAAAACCATCCCATGTATGAGGTGCATCGGCCGAAGGTGCCGGAACCGACTTCCACCATGTATGGGCACCCTTGTTGAGTTGGAAAGTTGCAAGACGCACCTTCTCTTGATCGGTGGATTGGATGACGTCAAATATACGGTTCATCTCATCAATCCAGTTCTCTGCTTCGTCTGGATTAGAAGAACCATAGAAACGTGGAGGGTTTAAACTCCAGAAATTGCGATGTAAGTCGCCAGCCCTTGCCCCTGCGCCAGCTTGTGCCATGGTTTGTAATGCTTGAGTAAGGCCGGCAACTGTTTGTTGCATGCCATTCCAATCTACGCGATGAGCCAATATGGTAATAAGAGGGTACCTCAGAGAAATATAATAACTTATTATTTCTCATGAAATTGGAAGAAAATAAATCATAAAGCTAATTAACTATCTTATCCCGGGCTCTACCCAATTCTCACATGGGTATGGGAAATTTCTTCCTTAGTTTATAGGTAGGGGTCCTTAACCTTGGACTTATCCTACGACATGACTCTTCTCCCTAAGTCTTGAGACTTAGGCTCTGATACCAACTTAACTGTCACGCCTCGAGCCTTTATTACAGCAGAAGACTCACTCGAGGAACGTGAACAACCGGCATGGTAAGTCTCTTGCAAGCAAGAATAATCAGAGCGCAAGACAATCACATACATAAATGCAATTACACAATATTCTAATCAAAACTACAACTTAATTTCATTAATAACCAATTATTCAAATACAACCACTAATTCAACTTCCATCATACTAGACTCAATAAATAGGAAAATTACATAGACTCAATCTAAACAATGTAGACTTTCCTAAGTCTTCACTCTCAATTTGATATGACTTTCATTCGCTCTCGGATCCGCTACTTGTATAACTCAAATCCGAATTTGTATCACTTCCATCTCCTGAAAAAGATTAGAAATAGGTAATGAGCACACTTGCCCAGTAGGTATCTTCGCATCAACATGACTAGCACTATTAAAGTAATTAACATTTTTGCTCTAAAGAATTTAGGTAAAATCATGCGAACGCGATCAATCATGCGAATAACCAAAGTAACAAAGAGGATCGTTTAAGATAGAATGAGAGCAAATATGAACTAGCAAGAATGTCACAAAAATATGATATAGCCTTTCATGAACAAGAATGTAACGAGAATGTACTAGCAAGCCACATAATCATCACTCCAACATCTTTTGCTTATGAGCAAGTACTTCGTGAATTTCTGTGGAATATCAAGCAATAGTCATGTACAAGTATTTTCATGATGCCGTGGATTTTCACTTATTTATAAAGAAAGTACTCCCAACGCAATGCGACGCCAGTAGCATCATACACCATGGTTTATTATAGTATGTTTCCGACAATCAACCGAGGGGACTAGCATAGAGCCCTTGAACACAATCAGTGCTCGATCGCA
The DNA here is from genome assembly GCA_022559845.1 of Amorphophallus konjac. NCBI lineage: Eukaryota > Viridiplantae > Streptophyta > Magnoliopsida > Alismatales > Araceae > Amorphophallus > Amorphophallus konjac. Next base: position 292,942,907 of record CM040126.1, on the reverse strand, counting down.
TCTTCAAGTATAAATCAAGTTATTTCCACGCATGTAATAATAAAGTATGGCCAAGAATGTAATAAATTCAACAAGCTCATGATAACAATAATCAATGAATGAACGTTTCAATTTAGAATATGAGAGATCAAGAATGACTTATACTATGTTATGCTCATGGATATAATTCGACAGCATAATGGTACATTTCTTTAACTTTCATAATTTAAATTAAGTATCTTGATCATTATGACAAATTCTAGAACATCAATCATCCATCTAGGAACTTTAGAATATCAACCCTTTGGTCAAACCTCGGGTTAACGAAATACAGAACTGTGACGGTCTTGTACTGGGCCGTTACATAACGTGACGCTCCAGTATTAGGCCGTTACAATGATTTGAATCCAGAACCAATAATTGGATCCAATTAAACGTGACGGTCATTTATTGGGCCGTTATATGAGCCTGACGGTCCAATGTAGATATGTTACATGTCCAGAAACCAGAACCCATCGGTAGTGTTTTCTAATGATTGGGCTTTCATAGTACAACCAACTCGGCGTCCTAGTGGGAATCCCAGGCTTGCAGAGAATTACAGAGGCCTTGAAACAAGATTTTTTAGTCCATTGGAAGGAATATCCAATAGAGAGGTCCTCAAGTTCAAGAATATGTTCCTATAGTGCACAAGTGTAAACTAATGGCCATATATCAGAATATATGCCATGTACTTAAAGAAAATGACTCTATTGATAGAGAGAATGTGTAGCAACATGAAACCAAAATAAAACTCCGTCAACACATCATTAAAAATCACGATTTAGGATACAAAGCTATAGAAGTTTGACACATTAAATCATCATAACTTAAAATAACTTAAGATACCTTAATCATGCAATTTCTATTATGAATCAGTAGCTAAACTTAAACTCATGATAACAGGTCCAAACTTAGCTATCTAAGCTTATTTATAAGTAAACTTAACTGGTTACCATTCTGCCTCGGGCTGACAGAACATAGGGGTCTGATGGTCTAACAAGAGCGCGTCACAGTACCTGTGACGGTTTATCGAGGGGCCGTTATAGTAGTGTAATGCTCCTGTTATGGTGCGTCAGAGACAACAGAGCAATTAAAATGCAACAGAGGGTGTGACGGCTTATCGTAAGGCTGTTACAGTGTTGTGACGGTCCTACCCTAATCCGTCAGAGATTCTGCTGACAGAAATAGATAAAAAGATCTAAGGTTTCAACTTACATCATGTCTGGAAATCATATATAACTTCCACATGATAGAATGAAGGTAAAGCTACTAGTATGCATGGGTTTTCTATGAATTTGACAAGAAAGTTACTTTTTAACTTAATTAGGGCTAAGAATACACATGTATGCATGACTCTACTAAAACATGAAATCCATGATCTATAATGCATGAAATCAAACACAATCAGAGGGCTTTTATCTCTAACAATATGTTTTTGCCAATCATGAGATAACCTACCTTTCAACTGAGCTTTAACTTTCCAATTTATGACTGCAAGACACACCCTAATCTCTCCTTTCCTAGGATTTTTCAGCAACTTCACGTTGTCCTAGCTCCTCAGCCTCTTGACCTAAGGACGTGAAATTTTGAGGGTAAGAAGATGAAAGTAAGGGGAACAAAAAGTTCTAAATAATTGAACTCTAATTACCTCGTTTAGACGTCCTAATCTCTTGATCTTCAGGGGACTTGCGTTTAGTTTCCTGGGTTGCTAAGGTCCGACCAGCAACTTTGGAAGCTTCAATCTCCTTGGTTGGTTGATCTCCTAGCACGAAATTTAGAGAGCTATTAGTCTAATGTATTATAAACAAAATCTTCTAAAGAACTTACCCGAAATTCTATCTCCTTACCTTGATTCTTCGCGAGCCAAAAGTAAGGGTCGCTCAGTTCAGAACTGGGTCCTATTTATAGGGTTTTGGCTAGGGTTTGAAGATTGGATCGATTCTAGAGTCCTTAATTTGCCAGAACCTGATCCCTAAGAGCCCCTGGTATCCGTACATGTTCTCATAATTAGGTCTCTTGCAGATAGGATCCCAAAGATCCAATCTTTTTGCAAGTTCTTCCATTCACGGAACTGACAAGGTGTAACGCATCAGGACTAGTGCGTTACATGCTGTAGCGGTCGCCCGATAGACCGTTACGTCAAATGTGCACATAGTTTCTATTTATTAAAACTCTTTTATTCATTTATTCCTCTAATTATCTATACAAAAGAGTATTTATCTTTAAAATTCGTGGATAGGTTAAATAACCTTCTAGAATATGGGCCAAACTTAATGGGCTTGGTCCTTAAACCTTTTGAGTCTTAATTGAATAGGCTAGGCTAATTATTTAACATCATTGGGCCTTATAACCCATTTATTAGTTCAATAATTCATTTATCAATCTATTTAGCCCTTATAAATTCCTAATAAATTCCAGGAAATTCCATTTATAATCCAAAAATTATTTATATAAATTCTGGGGCACTACATGGAACCCTCCAACCCTAGGCTGGAAAACTAGACTCGCCGTCCAAGGCCACACACATGGCCCATGCGGAAAGCACAGAAGCACGATTCCCAGGGTAGCGCACAAGCTGCCACACCGATAATTGGACTCGCAGTCCAAGGCCAAACACATGGCCCACTCAGGAATCACCTTCCAGGAAAACTCACGGCATGCGGGGGAGACCCCACCGCACACACACCGATACACGGTGACTCGGTCAAGCATAACACAAAAGCCCGGAACACGAGGAGTCACCCGAACTCTCAAACCCATGGGCACGCTAAACTAGGTAGCACGGTCCTCCCAACACCCTCAAAACACGGACACAAAACCCTCGGGGTGTCTGGGACATCCAAGAGACCGCAAGTCGACATTGGGTCACAACCGGGTCGACCAGGGACATACACAACGCGAAACAATCGCGGCAAGCATGAAGAACCACTTCGGCGTAACACAGTGCCTGGCGGTCTACCTTTGGGCCGTCATAGCTGTAACAGTCCAAGGCTAGACCGTCACAGCACTCTAACGGTCCAACACAGGAGCGTTATGCGAGAGGGGCAACACCGACTGTGACGCACCCATCCTGGGGCGTCACAGTCTCTAACGGATCAAGCTTGGTGTGTTAAAGACAGAACGAAACAGGTTGTGACGCACACCCCTCTGGGCGTCACAGCCTGTGACGGTCCTACCTAGGCGCGTCAGAAGAATGAGCTGCGTCAGCTCTGAAGCTCCCATTCAGGGGCGTCACAGTGCTCTGACGGTCCACCCCTAGTGCGTCAGAGACTCGTGACCCCCAACGGTCTGAAAACACGAGAACAAACGTAGCGGTCGAACCCAGGCGCGTCACACTCTCTGGCGGTTTATCGTGGGACCGTCAGAGCGACCGACACCCTGCCGACAAAATAGGACCCTGTGACGCACCCTCCTTGGGGCGTCACAGCACGTAACGCACCCACCCTGGGGCGTTACAGACTGTGACGGTCACTGGAAGGACCGTCACACCGTCTCGAGAACGCTACGGCGGGAAATAACCCAAAAATCGTCCCACGCCCCCATACCTCCACGGGAGAGGGGGAAAACAAGGGGGAAGCCCCCAAATAGCCCCTAGCATGCATCATGGCCTCGGATCGGCCAAAAACGCAATGAAACGGCGGATCGACGCTCAACCCCAAAAACATGAATTTTTCCCAAAAATCCCCAATACGCCCGCTCGGCTCACTATGGCCTACAAAACTTGCGAGAAAGGAAGTGCACGAGCTGGGGGTCCATCTCCCTACTTCCACTGAAGAAACGACGCGCCGTGGACGCCGATCCACGAAGAAAATGCCGTGAAACCCTCGTCGTTCCACGAACCCGCGGCCGAGCTTCCACGCGCCATTGGCCCTCGATCCTCGACTCGTTCCCCGTTCCTCGCCTCCCGCCATCGCCGCCTCGCCCTCCTCCGCCACCGTCGGCCGCCCGGGGAGAGGGGGAGAGAAAGAGATGAGAGAGAGTGAGAAAGAGAGAATGAGAGGGGGAGAAAGAAAAGGGTTAATATATATAGAAAAACCCAAAAATTGTAGAAATTCAGAAAATTACAAAAAATTACCTCCGTAATCCTCGGAAGGAACACAACGCAGTGGTAGTGTCTCGGAGTCAAAGAACGCCACGGTTCGCCCTACATAGAGTTCCGAAGGCACATCAGGGAAAAACACGTGTAAAGCATAAAATACACTCCGAGACCCACTAAAAGATCCGAAAAAAAACCCGGGGCATTACAGCCCTCCCCCCTTAAAGGAATTTCATTCTCGAAATTCGAGACTAGCACCAAGACACAGGGGAAGAACACTGAACCAACTGACAATGCCGTCAGAGCCCCAACACAGAAAACCTCGATTCGCACGAGAGGCTCCAGACCTGAGGGATGCAGCCAGACTTACAATCACAAACAACACCTCACTCCGCGCGCCGCGCACACCGGCCATTAGAGCAGGTACACAAACAAACACAGTCCGGCGTCACCTCAGACACCAAGAAAACCAATCATGGCACCACTGCCACCATCTCGCTCATCGAGGAGAGACAACCCTCGCACGAGAAGCAACTATCGATGCAACCCATGGTCGGCAGATGACCCAGGCGCCAGTTTCGCAAACCCGCCGACTGGTCTCTCACCCGACATAGAGGAACAACCAAAACCGAGCTCCCACCAGCTCATGCAGCCATCTCAACAGACCATAACCAGAACATCGACTCAGCACCAAGAACCACCTCACACTTGGCAAGCTGACAGCCAGACATATCACTGTGCCAACTCTGTCAGAAGACAAACTTCCACAAAGCCTAGACCCCATCCGGAAAGGCACACCTCAAAATCAGCCACCCAAGGCCTCGCTGGCACACGGCTCTCGCCACGCTCGAGCCCCAACAACCAGCATCTTCTGTCTGTGAAAAGACCATCAACTGGTCGCCAGATACACGTCAACGGGAAACCTCTGCTTGCTTAGGTTCTTCCTTCTTTCCTGGTCCTCCACCAGATCCGAAGGGAACATTCTAAACCTCGGCAAGCCATCCGTTGACTCACACATAGACCGATACCACATCTCGAGCTGCACTCCTCTCGGACTCGCATCCGATCTCAATCATCGCGCCAACTCGACCCTCTCGAGGAGCACAATGAAACCAATTGATGAAATCTAGGTGTCTTCAGTCATCACCTCACTCAACTCAGACTCAAAGGGGAACCATCCCATGCTGGTCACCAAACCAGGGATAACCATTGTGACACCAACGTCCCATCAAGGACCACCATTTCGACGCCAAACTCACTAAAAGGTCTCCGCCCACAGGCGTCACTCTTCCGTCCGGTCTCATCACATCCCTCGACCTCCGTCAGGCGACATCCTCAACAACCCCATCCGGGTCTAACACCGACGCCTGACACGGCTTCCATCACAGGAACAGGGTACTCATGCGGCGCACTAGCCAGTACATTCTCCAACACTCCATCCTGCGAGTGCAAAGAACCATGATACCTCGAGCAACGGCACGGCAACAACACATTTCACACAGAGGAACCAATCTCCAATGCTCAATGCAAACTCAGGAATCCGCCCGTAGCAACCAACGCTACGATCCTGAACCAGTGGGTCACAAGCCCACCAGGCTTCCGCTGTGCACTCTGATCCACGCGCGCACATCCAAGAATGTGAACACCGCCCAACCAGCACTCGTCCCTTCGGAAAAGCGCCAACGCATCCTCACACGACAAGGAACACGGGCACAACCCTCGCAGGCAACCGCCTTGCCAAGACAAGGGGCACGTCTCGCACGGACTTCATGGCACACAAGGCCAACCAACCCGGACACATGATGCAAGACGACAATCCTAGCCAAACACAATCCTCTCCTGCCAAAGGAGAAACCAAACACACTTCCGACCAACGGAAAACTCCACGCCCGACCTGACCTCGAATCTCGCGCACGCTGGGAACATCACCTTCCAGCACCGAGAAAATCATCACCACATCAGGTCAGCGCCTCCGACACACTCAATAAGTGTCACGTCAGACCACAATCACAGCATCTCTCGATGCACCACCGCTGTAATTCCATAAACTACAACACACCACGTCAGGAGCCGCAACACGAGCCATAACAACAACTGTCAACGCTCATCCTCGCGTCCCAAAACTCACCACGAACCTTCACATCTCAGACCAAATCCAAGGCGAACACAACCCATTCGCACATAAGAGCACATGAGCAAGACTTACTGGGACACCACAGCCCATTCCTGCCTCGAAATCCGTAAGAATAATTGGGACCGACACATCATTTCTGACGCCACAGAGCACAACAGGAACATCAGGCTCGACGAAACAACAGCTCACCGAGAAGATCCTCCGCTCACCCGAGCACACTTCTCGATCAAAACACCCGCTCTGCCACCTTAAACCACGATCTAACCACCTTAGGGCTGGACAAATCTCAAGCTGGAGTGGCCAAAACCGATAGTAGATCCCTCAGAGCACGCTCACAGGCCACTTAACCACAAACAATCATCTCCAGCCACCTGACCATGCTGCAGACACCTCGAACGCAGCACCGCGAGTTCACGCCTGCCAGCAACCTCTGCCCAACGCAGCACAACCAGGGCCACCATCAATGAGGGAGAAGGCTCTCGACCTCGATCCTTAGACCCCATGTTGGCACGAAAGCCGCGGACAGCAACCACCTTCACGGCGTCGCACAGCGCACTCAAGCTCTCAAGCGAAAAATTAGGCAGAAAGCGATTACAAAACCCTAAGCCAGCTGCCGACTGTACTGGACCTTATGTACTCTGATCACTATAATATTTTGAGTTCCTATGTACGTCCACAACCACCGCTCTGATACCAGCTGTAACGACCTGAGAATCCGATTATCGGGAAGGCCAGATAATCCGAGACTCGAACCGCCGCCCACGAGCCGTGAGGGATCGGACAGGCTAAAAGGAGTGTGGAGGCACAAAGAAATAGGAAATAAAGCAGGACAATGTAATAATTAACAGAAATAAATAAATAACTACTACTACAACAGAGTCCAGTCCAACAGAAAGTACACTCTAAAGCAGTAAAGCGAACCACATGCTGAGTGAACACTCGGCCCGGCGAGCTGGCAACTGAGAACCACCATACCGCACCCTTGAACCTCGAGAAAAAACTGCCACACCTGAAAAGCAGGGAATGAGTCTCAAAACAGAGACTCAGCAGGGATCCCGCGGAACCCCAACCGGAAACAACGGTGGTAGCGGAAAGGAAAGCTACAACGACAGCAGGAACAATGAACCGGTGGCCGGTCAAAAACTCGGCACTACAGCTATTCCTACTGTACCAGAAACACACCCCGATCTCACGGTCGGGGGCTACAAAACCACACTAGTACCACTTACCGAAGTAAAAACCTACGGCAACCATGCCGTAGAGGCCTATCTCCCAGGACATGGCCAACCTGGACACACTGTCCAAGGTGCAACCCCGACCATCCGGTCGCGGATATCGCACAACAAGACGTAACCTCGGTAAAGCCACTAGCACTAGTCTCACGGCACGAAAACTGACACACGTGCCACGGCGAAACAACCGGAACTCAACGGTCAACACGACCAAAAACCCGAAGGTCGAAGTCACAGAAACTGACAGTCTGTCACTCCCGACTCGATAGGAGTACCTCCCACTAGAAGCAAGGCCGAATGCGTCCACTGACGTCTTAGTCCGTGCCTCAGGTGTCTCCCTCCGGCCCAGCGGGAACTGAGACACCGTACAAGTAACCACAAACATGTGACTAGTTGGGGTCACGCCCGTCGACGTGGGTCCAACCGCCCCCAACCATGTGTGCACACACAAACCGTGCGTCCTAGGTCTGGCCTCTGACTGGTTTTCCCCTAGAGCCGGACTCTGGCTACCGACGAGGGGCCCGACGGAAACCAGTCTAAAAACCGTCCTCAGGGTATGCCCGTACACCTACTCCCAGGTGAGACCAACACACGCGTATTGGTGGGCTACGAATAGTGAGGGTCACTGAAGAGTAGACTCTCAAGTCAACGAAAACAACGTCCGAACCCAACGAAGTACGGGGACCATCCCACATACCAGCACCGTCGCACGGTGACCACAGTCGGAGAAGAAACAGAACTCACAGTCCGCGGGCCACGCACCTGGCCACGCAGAAATGCCAAAACATGGTTCCCAAGGCAGCTCACAGGCCGCCAAATCAAATCCCATTCTCAGGGACAAGCGGGAACTCTCCAGCCCTAGGCTGGACAACTGGACTCGCAGTCCAAGGCCACACACATGGCTCATGCGGAAAGCACAGAAGCACGATTCCCAGGGTAGCGCACAAGCTGCCACGCCGATAATTGGACTGGCAGTCCAAGGCCAAACACATGGTCCACTCGGGAATCACCTTCTAGGAAAACTCACGGCATGCAGGGGAGACCCCACCGCACACACACCGATACACGGTGACTCGGTCAAGCGTAACACAAAAGCCCGGAACACGAGGAGTCACCCGGACTCTCAAACCCACGGGCATGCTAAACGAGGTAGCACGTGTGCACACACAGACTGCGCGTCCCTAGTCTGGCCCTCTGATTGGTTTTCCCCTTAGCTGGACTCTGGCTGCCAGTCGAGGGGCCCAACAGAAACCAGTCTAAAAATCGTCTCTCGGGGTAGCCTTGACACCACTCCCTGGTGGGACCACTCGCGTGTTGGAAGGCTACGACTAGTGGAGGGTCACTGAAGGAGTAGAAAATAACGTCTAAACCAGACAGAGTACAAGGGCCGCTCCTCATACCAACACTGACTCACGGTGACACGAGCCGAGAACACCAACTCCCGGGATCCCACGGCATCCTCACTTGTGGCCCCCACATGATGCCCAGCATCAGTCAGACCACGGGTCAACACGCGGATCGAGATTCACTCACTCGGGACTCGAATCGGTAAAACATAACTCCAGTCGGACATAGATCTCTGGCGGTCCACCTTTGGGCCGCCACAGAGTCTGGCGGTCCATAATTGGGCCGCCACAGGGACTGTAGCGGTCCAACAATGGGCCGCCACACCCTGGGTTGCGAAGGAAATGGCGGTCCTACCTCGGTCCGCCAGAAGGATGAGGCGGGTGTACCTTAGGCCGCCACACCCCAAAAATTCATAACGATCGAAAACCAACGGTCGGAAGTCAACGGTCAACTCGCCCTCTGGCGGTCTGACCCTCGGCCGCCACATCTTCTGGCGGTTTATCGTGCAACCGCCAGAAGACATGGGGACCTGCCGACAAAACAGTGCCATGTGGCTCACCCACCTTGGGCCGCCACAGGCTCTGGCGCACCTACCCTTGGCCGCCAAAGGCTCTAGCGGTCACTGGAAGGACCGCCAAATCGTCCCGAGAACGGGCCGGCGGGAACAAACCCAAAAACTCGTTCCACACCCCGATCATCCACGGATGAGGGGGAAAACAAGCGGGAAGCTCCCCTATAACCCCCAGCATGCATCTATGCCCTCGAATCGGTCCGAAACGCGACGAAACGGTAGATCGGCACACAACCCCCAAAATTTGGATTTTGCCCTACCCGGCTCAAAAATGCCCCTATCGACCTCTCCTCGGCCTACAAATCGCGGGGGACGATGGGATGAGCATGAGGATCTCTCTCCCTACCTCAATGGAGCACGAGCTCCGCCGAAACGTCGCCGAACGCGAAGAAGAAGCTTTTAGAACCCTCGTTCCTTCACGAAATCCCACGAGCCACACGCCGCCACTATCGCCTCACCGCCGTCGTCGCCGCCACGCCGTCGCCTCACTGCCGTCTGCAGTCGGGAAGGGGCGCCGCCGCGGTCACGCCGGTCGAAGAGAGAGAGGAAGGGGGTGGTCGCTGACGGGAGGAAGAAGGAAGAGGAAGAAAGAAGAAGAAAGGGAAAAAGAAAATATGTGTTTATATAGAAAATTCAGAAATTCTGAAAAATACCAAAAAATTGAAAATTACATTTTCGTGATCCTCGGAATGCACTGATCGCAACGGTACCACCCGCGCCTAGGTGAACGGCCCGGTTTACCCGCTACGGGGTTCCGTAGGTCCTGTCAGGGAAAAACATGGGAAACTGCAGAACACGTTCCGGGACCTCCGAAACTGATCCGAAACGCACGGATCTGAACTCGAAAGATGTCCGAAAGATAACCCCGGGCAAAATGAGAACAAAATCTCCGAGAAAGTGGATCCGAGACCTAAGAAAAAGGATCCGAAGGGTCCGAGATATTACATCCCTCCCCCCTTAAACAAATTTCATCCACGAAATTTAAAACAAAGCACAGGGGAAGAAAAGGGGTACTCACTCGAACAAAAAGGGGAACTGCTGACACATCTCATCCTCACACTCCAAAGAAGCCTCACCACGAGAGTGCCGCTGCACACCACCTTAACCAGAGGGATAGCCTTGTTCCATAGGTGCTGCTCTCGCTGATCCTCAATACGGATAGGGAACTCCGGTAGAGACAGATCGGGAGTCACCTCGGGCCAAACCGAGTCCTCCAACACATGAAAAACATCGGGCATATACTTCCTCAACACCGAGACATGGAACACATCATGCACCGCTGCAAACTCAGGAGGTAGCTGCAACCGATAAGCAACCTCGTCGATGCGCTCCATGATGAGGAAAGGACCAACATAGCGGGGACTCAACTTCCCACGCTGTCCAAATCTCATCACTCCCTTCATGGGAGAAACCCTCAGAAATACACGGTCACCGACCGCAAAACTGAGTGGCTGCCTTCTCCAATCGGCAAAACTCTTCTACCGACTCTACACCGCCAACATGTTCTGACGGACCAGATGCACCACATCAATGCACTGCTGCACCAGCTCTGGTCCCGTCACAACACACTCACCAACCTCATACCAATCGAGTGGAGTCCGACACGGTCGCCCGTACAATGCCTCATAAGGAGCCATCCCAATGCTAGAATGATAGCCGTTGTTGTAGGCAAACTCCACCAACGGTAGATGGTGAATCCAACTCCCTTGCCATTCCGGGCAACAGGATCTCAACATACCCTCCAACGTCTGAATGGTCCTCTCCGACTGACCATCTGACTGAGGATGATACACTGAGTTAAATGCTAACTCCGTGCCAAGAGCTCGCTGGAAACTCCTCCAGAATCCATAAGTGAAATGCGGATCTCGATTTGACACAATGGAAATGGGAATCCCATGCAAAGGTACGATCCGCTCCACATAGAGACGAGCTAACTTGGACACACTCCAGCTGACTTTGATCGGTAACAACCGAGCCACCTTCATCAGCCTATCCACCAGTAACCAAATACTATCCTGCCCACTCGGAGTCCTCGGCAATCCCACCACAAAATCTGTGGTCACATGGTCCCATTTCCACGCGGGAACATCCAAGGACTGAAGAGTACCTCCTGGTCACTGATGCTCCGCCTTCACCTGCTGACAGGTCAGGCATCGGGCCACATACTCGGTAATATCTCTCTTCATGCCAGGCCACCAGAACTGCCTCTTTAAGTTCCGATACATCTTCATCGCGCCCGGGTGCACAGTGTACCGACTCCCATGAGCCTCCCGTAACACCGCACGCCTCACCTGCTCCTCGGCTGGGACGTACAGCCTACCACGGAATCTTACAGCTTTGTCCTCGCCGTAGTCCACATCAGCCAAAGCTAAAATTCGGGGCAACTCAGAGTCCGTACGCTGAGCATCTGTCACCTAGCGATGAATCGTAGGCGTGACAGTCAAGCTCGCAAGAACAGCTGACCCCGGCTCCTGGGGAACCTTAAGCCTAAATGTCACGGCCGGCACCTGTTCCCAGAGCCTCCACTTCTTCATCATCATGGTGCTGACAATGACCTTCCTACTCAAGGCATCAACAACGACGTTCATTCTGCCCGGCTGATAAGATAGGGTGAAGTCATAATCCTTCATATACTCCATCCATCGCCTCTGCCTGAGGTTGAGGTCCTTTTGAGTGAACACATATCTCAAACTCTGATGGTCTGTGAACACCTCGAACTTCTCACTGTACAGATAATGCCTCCAAATCTTCGATGCAAAGATCACAGCCGTCAACTCAAGGTCATGGATAGGGTAGTTCTCCTCATGGGACTTTAGCTGCCAAGATGCATAAGCCACCACTCTACCGTGCTGCATCAGCACAGCACCCAACCCAATCCCGAAAGCGTATGTACACACCACAAAACCTCCCGATCCAGAAGGTAACACCAACACTGGTGCCGAGGTGAGCAACCTCCTAAGCTCCATGAAGCTCTGCTCACACTCACCAGTCTAGACGAACGGCACATCCTTCCACGTAAGCCTGGTCATCGGGGCTGCAACACGAGAAAAATCCTGTATGAACCTCCAGTAATAGCCTGCAAGCCCTAAGAAACTTTGAATCTCCGTCACGGACCTTGACCTCAGCCACTGCATCACTGCCTCGACCTTGGCTAGATCCACGAAAATACCATCACCAGAAATCACGTGCCCCCAAAAGTGCACCTCGTGAAGCCAAAATTCACACTTGCTGAGCTTAGCATACAACTGGTGATCTCGCAAAGTCTGCAACATAACCCTCAAATGATACGCATGCTCATCAGCAGACCACAAATAAACAAGGATGTCGTCCACAAACACGACCACGAATTGGTTCAAGTAGGGACGGAACACCCTCTACATCAAATCCATAAACGCTGCGGGGGGATTGGTGAGCCCAAACGGCATCACCAGAAACTCATAATGCTCGTATCTCAAGCTAAACGCAGTCTTATCCACGTCAGACTCTCGAATCCGCAACTGATAATAACCGGACCATAAATCAATCTGCGAGAACACTCGAATAGACTGAAGCTGGTCGAACAAGTCATCAATCTGTGGCAACGGATACTTGTTCTTAACGGTCACCTTATTCAACTTCCGATAGTCAATGCACAACCTCAGACTACCGTCCTTCTTCTTTACAAACAACACTGGCGCACCCCAAGGGGAAAAGCTAGGACGAATATACCCCTTGGCCAACAACTCCTGCAACTGCGCGCTCAACTCTCTCAACTCAGCGGGAGCCATATGGTAAGGAGCCTTCGACAAAGGTCCCGTACCAGGCACAATCTCAATCACAAAATCAATCTCCCGCCGGGGAGGCAATCTAGGTAGGTCCTCGGGAAAAACATCAGGAAACTCGCACACCACCGGAATGTTCTCCACATCCGGCTCCGACTGGTCCACCGCGACCACAGAAGCGAGAAAACCCTGACAACCCGCATCAAGCAAACGACGAGCCCTAATAGCCGAAATAAGAAAGCGGGAAGAGGAAGACCTAATACCTTGGAAATAGAAGGTGGGTCCACGAAGTCGCTGGAAATAAACCCTCTTCGGGCCACAATCCACCAAAGCATGATGTGTCTCGAGCCAATCCATGCCCAAAATCACATCAAAGTCCTGAAGTGGCAACGCATAAAGCCTGGCCGACAAACTCCGCCCTTCAACCCACACAGGAACCTCATCGAAACAATACAGAGTGATCATAAAATCACCAGAAGATAACTCCACTGCCAAATCACAGGACAACTGGGTCACCGGCTCCTCAATACTCAGCACGAAATCCTCCGAAATAAACGAATGAGACGCGCCAGAATCAAACAAAACTCGAGCCGCACAACCCAAAATCCTAACGGTACCTTCCACGAGTTGTGACGCCACTGCCTCTGCCCTGGTCATGTGTGTAATCTAGCCTCGGGATCTCTGCTTGCCTCCCACACTCGCAGACTTAGGTAGCGGTGGATACTTTCCCTGCTGTTGCTGCCTTTACTGCTGAGGGTACTGCTACTGTGGAGGAAACTGTTGCTGCTACGGCCTCTGAGGATAATCACGCGCCATATGCCATGGCTGGTCACACCTGAAACAAATCACCGTCACCGTGCACTGCCTACCTGGATGCGACTCGCCACACTGGGGACACAATCCCCGCGATCCACCCACTGATCCTTGACGTTGAAAAGGGACCGGCTGCTGCACACTGCCAGAAGATGCCTGTCTCTGTTCCTTGCACTTCTTACCAAAGCCCTTCTTGAGAAACTTCTTTAACTTGGAGCCAAAAGACGCAGATCCTGCCGCTGACGCTGCCGGTGTTGACGCTCCCGAACTACCCACAATATGCTAGAAAGTACTCTACTACTGGGTAGCTGTATGCTGACTACGGCCTGACTGGGACTGCCCCTGGCCTCCTGGACCTTGGACCTTCTGCATATCCAGCTCCAAAGATGCCGCCACACGAGATGCTGTCTCCAAATCGGTAGCCGTGTTCGCCATCAGAAGGTGCCTCAGCTCCTGCCTCAAACCTACACAAACTGCTCCGTCTTCACTCCCTCATGCTCCATGATATGGGGAGCATAACGGCCTAACTCCATAAACCGAGCCCTGTACTGCAACACTGACATGTCACCCTGAACCAGCTCCAAAAATTGACGCATCTTTTGCGTACCAACATAGGATGGGCAGTAAGTATGCTCAAAGACCGTAATGAAGTCCTTCCACGCGATCTCCTGAAGGGGACGAGACCGAATGGACGTCTTCCACTCTGAAGACCACCAATCGCGAGCCGTACCCTGCAACTGGTTACAGGCCAACATCACCATGTCCTCCACAGCACAGCGCATGGAACTGAACACTCTCTCCATCTCATCATGCCATCGCTTGGCCACATCGGGATCTGGCTGGCCCTCATAATAGGGTGGGTGAAACTGCAAGAAGTCCCTCACAACACGACTGGGTCCACCCCTAGCCGACGAGCCCTCGCCAGCATCACCGCCAAACTGCTGAGCCATGGCCTGAACCATACTCCGAAAGAAATCCTCGGCCCCCGGAACTCTCGCTGCATCCCCTGCCTGGGTGGTAACTGGTGGTGTTCTGCTCTGCTCCTCCTGCTCCTCTACCGACTGTCCCTTCTGAGAGCGAGTCCTCCGCCTCGGCGCCATACTCGCCTACTGCAAAAAGACAGAAGACACGAGAAACGGCGAAATCAATAAAACACACGATGCCCTAAGCCAGTGCCGACTGTACATCATCATTGTGGACTAGTAGACCACTGTAACGATTTATGATTCTCTTATATATCTACAACCATCCTCTGATACCAGCTGTAACGACCGAAAATCCGAACACTGGGAAGGCCCGATAGCCCGAATCTCGAACCGCCACCCACGAGCCCGAAGACTCGGAAGGGTTGAAAGGATGGTGTGGAGATACAAAAGAGTCTAGAAGTAATTGCAGAGTTACGCAGTTAAATGAAGTAAGCAGAAGTAATAAACAACATTAATTAAATTACATGGTCCACAAGATAACATCAGTCTAAAAAAGACAGTAGTCCACAACTAGTACAGTCCAAAGAAAAGTAGAACTACACGGGACATACCCCGGAACTGGCAACTAACCCTGGGCACCTGAACCACGTGGAGCCTCTGAAGCGCTCCCCTGAAGCCTCATCTCATCTGAAACACGGTGAAAACACGTAGGGAATGAGTCTCAAAATACAAGGCTCAGTAGGGATCATCTGGTCCCCACCTCGTAAATCGAGAAACTACGCGAAAAGTAACTACAAGCTACTATGACGGTTAGTACCGAACACACAGCATAAAAATCGAGACAACTCGTCAAAAGCCACAGAAAGACATGAGTACCAACCCACTAGAAGCAAGGCCGGATGCATCCATTGATGACTTAAACCGCGCCTCGGGTGTCCCCCTCGACCCCTGGTGAAACGGGGACACCGTACTAGTAACCACAGAATAAGTGACTAGCTGGGGTCGCGCTCGTCAGCATGGGTCCAACCGCCCCCAACCACGTGTGCACACACAGATCGCGCGTCCCTGGTGTGGCCCTCTGACTGATTTTCCCCTCAGTTAGACTTTGGCTACAAGACGTGGGGCCCAACAGAAACCAGTCTAAAAACCGTCTCGCGGGTAGTCTCGCCACCACTCCCTGGTGGGACCACTCGTGTGTTGGAAGGCTACCACTAGTCGAGGGTCACTGAAGGAGTAGACTCTCTAGTCAACGGAAAACAACATCTAAACCAGACAGAGTATAAGGGCCGCTCCTCGTACCGACATCGACTCACGGTGACACGAGCCGAGAACACCAACTCCTGGGATCTCACGACATCCTCACGTGTGGCCCCCACATGATGCCTAGCATCAGTCAGACCACGGGTCAGCACACGGATCGAGATTCACTCACCTGGGACTTGAATCGGCAAAACATAACTCCAATCAGACATAGATCTCTGGCGGTCCACCTTTGGGCCGCCACAGACTCTGGCGGTCCATAATTGGGCCGCCACAGGGACTGTAGCGGTCCAACAATAGGCCGCCACACCCTGGGTTGCAAAGGAAATGGCGGTCCTACCTCGGTCCGCCACAAGGATAAGGCGGGCGTACCTTCGGCCGCCACACCCCAAAAATCCCCAACGGTCGAAATCAATGGTCAACTAGCTCTTTGGCGGTCTGACCCTCGGCCGCCACATCTTCTGGCAGTTTATCGTGTAACCGCCAGAAGACATGGGGACTTGCCGACAAAATAGTGCCCTATGGCGCACCCGCCTTGGGCCGCCACAGGCTCTGGCGCACCTACCCTGGGCTGCCAAAGGCTCTGGCGGTCACTGGAAGGACTGCCAAATCGTCCCGAGAAAGGGCCGGCGGGAACAAACCCAAAAACTCATTCCACACCCCGATCATCCACAGATGAGAGGGAAAACAAGGGGGAAGCTCCCCTATAACCCCTAGCATGCATCTACGCCCTCGAATTGGTCCGAAACGTGACGAAATGGTAGATCGGCACACAACCCTCAAAACATAGATTTTGCCCTACCCGGCTTAAAAATGCCCCTCTCGATCTCTCCTCGGCCAACAAATCGCGGGGGGCGATGGGTTGAGCATGGGGATCAGTCTCCCCACCTCAATGGAGCACGAGCTCCGTCGAAACACCACCGAACGCGAAGAAGAAGCTTTTAGAACTGGAGAGGGGGATTTCTGTAGCCCATCTAAGAGCAGCCAAAGTAGGTCCATCAGGACCAAACGAGACTCAGCTCATCCAAGTGACAGCCCCATACGGCCCACTTAGGCTAAAAAGCCCAATAAGTTTACTCGAGATCTCATCCTTCCTCGGCGGCCCTTAGGCTCGGAAGGCCCGAGCGATGGTCAGAACGGAGGAAGACCCATGCCCGAGTTATCCCCTCACCGGGATAGAGGCAAGTGCTCAGCGCCCACTCCGACCTATCTTCATCCGAGCTATGCCTATCGCCCGGACAGGGTTGGCACCTTTTATGCTCGGACCGACCGACGACTGCTTATCCACGCTGCCGTTGAGAGCCCTTTATGAGCAGGAGTTTATGAGGACAAGAGACTCATGATCCCTCAAGGCTATGAAGATCCCACGATGAGGACTTAAAGATCCCACGATGAGGACGTAACTCCCGCCTGAAACTCCTCAGCTTACGGGACTCATAAGGTGAGCACACTATATAAACCAGGGACTCCCTCCAGTGAAAGGTAAGGGCAATACACGCCTAAAATCCCCTGAGCATGAACCACTTCACCACCTTGGTGTTGGGGGATCTTGTGCACCTCTTTCTACCTCCCTCCCTATCTTCCACCATTGCTCTACTGACTTAAGCATCGGAGGGTTTTCCCTAGGGAACCATCCCGGGGCCCCCTGATCCGTTTCCCTTTCTCTGCAGTTCACTGTTTGGTGATCATCCTCCCAGCTCAGGAGCAGCGCGAGATCACGCCCCTTCATCTGGCGCCCTATGTGGGAAACGACCAAAGAGCCAGTATGGTGAGAAGAAGTTCAGGGAGGAGGCCCGCCGGTGATAGGGGAAAGGCCATGGTGGCGGCTGGGGAAGGCCCCTCTCAAGCCTCCCAAAACCCCCCCTCCGGTGCCAGCACTCCCGTCGACGGACCGCCCCCTCCCCCCGCGGCGGTAGGGCTGCCCGCGGCGGTAGGGCTGCCGCTTAACGGGGGCACTGATGCCTTCCAAGCCCTCAACGAAAAACTAGACGTCCTCGTGGAACTCATGAGGACCCAGGCAGCCAGGGATGGAAGGTCACGCGCCCCTCCGGAGAGCCCTCCCGGCGAGAACGTGTCCTAGCACACCGCCGGAGGCCGCTTCACCCTCCGGGGCAAACAGATCATCCGTAACAGGTCAGGAGGACCTTCACAAGCCCCTAGGAAGCCTCATCCACGGTGAAGAAGGGAAAACCTGGGGCACGCCTTCTGAACCTAGAGACCGAAGTCCCTGGGGAACGCCAATACAGCCCCCCCAGCCCGACGGCGCAGCGGCAGCCGGAGCTATCTCTCCGACTGCGAGAATTCGAGAGGCGTTTCGCAGAGCAGGAGCGCGCCCTACGTGCCCTGCAGAAGGACTCCTCCGCGGAGGACGAGGAGAAATCCCCGTTCTCTGACTATATCTTGAAGGTAGAGGTATCTCCTAGAACCTCCATCTCGACCTTCAAGCTCTATGACGGCCAGGGCGACCCGGCCGATCACTTCAACAGCTTCGACGCCCTGATGACCCTTCAAGGAGCATCCGACGCCATCAAATGCCGAGCCTTTGTGAACACTTTGGTCCAAGGTGCCCAAGCATGGTTCCGGGCCCTCGCCCCCAGATCTATCGGGACTTCAAGCAATTCGGGTGAGTATTCAAGGAGAGTTTCACCGGCAGCGGTCCCCAAGGTCGGTAGCGGGGCTTTTGGCCCTCAAACTGGCGCAAAGGGAGAAACTTCGGGCTTACATTACCCGATTCAAATCGGAAGCCCTGAGGATCCCCCGCCTGGACGTCGCCTCGGCCATAACCACGCTGACCGGGGGCACCCGCGATGAGAACCTCCGCCGCGAGCTTGTCCTCCACCCTCCCTTGACCCTTGCTGCGCTAGTGACTCTGGCATTGCACCATGCCGAGTGCCAAGAAGTGCTCATCACATGCCGAGACGCAACCGGCTCGAGTCGAGAGGGGGACAAGAAGCGGGCACCCGAGCCAAACTCGGGTCCGGGGAAAAGGCGGAACCAAGACGGGGAACGCAAGGAATCGTCACGGAAGTACGAGCGGTACACCCCCTTAACCACTCGGGTTTACGAGATCTACGAGGACATCCAAGGCTCGGGCCTCCTCCACCAACCTGAGCCAATGAGGTCGAAGAACCGCAGTCGCAGCAAGCATTGCCTGTTCCACAGCGACCACGGACATCACACCAGCGACTGCCATCAGCTCCAGGATGAGATCGAGCATCTCATTCATCCGGGGCACCTCTCCCGGTTCGTGGCCGGGCACAAAGAAGACCGAGGCGCCCCGGAGGAAATCGATAACGCCCCCCGAGGGGTCCACATCAATGTCATCGCCGGAGGAGCTGCATCAGGAGGAGACAACGGTCGAGGAAGGAAGCATCATGCTGAGCGGGCGAGCCGAGCCATCGAGCCTCCCAGGGCCCCGCCAAGTGAGCCCCAGGTCATAGTCTTCTCTGACCAAGACCTGGAAGGGCTAAGCACCCCGCATGACGACGCCCTAGTCATATCGGCCACAATAAACCATTGTAACGTAGACAGGATTCTAGTTGACAATGAAAGTACCCCTGATGTATTATCCTATGAATGTTTCCTTAAGATGGGGGAGGATCCATCTAGACTCCGCCCGATCCGAACCCCTCTTTGCGGGTTCAATGGCCAGGCCACTTATCTCGAGGGAGCTCTAAGCCTGCCGGTTACTCTCGGCACCCCACCCAAAATCGTTACAGTCATGGTGGACTTCATAGTGATCAAAGGTATGATAGCATACAACGCAATCTTCAGCCGGGGAATCCTCAGCCGAACGAAAGCGGTGCCTTCTACCTATCACCAAAAGATGAAGTTCCCCACCAAAAATGGGTTGGGGGAAGTCCGAGGCAACCAGGATATGGCCAGAAGGTGCTACAATATCTCGGTTGAAGCCACAAGGCCAGACGGGAAGAACAAGGGCCCCTGGAAAGTCGAGGAAAAATTCGCAACCGCCGAGCCTGGAGGCGAATTGCTAGCGGCTTTCCTAAACGACGACCCGACCCTAGAAGTAAAGATCGGAGCCGACCTGACATCTGGAGTCCAACAGCAATACAAAGAGTTTCTTTTCGCGTACATCCGGGTCTTCGCATGGTCTGATGATCAACTCCCTGGGATACCGGAAGAAACGGTGATGCATAAGCTCAACCTCGACCCAACCATGAAGCCCGTACAACAACGCAGAAGGAAGCACGCGCCAGAGAAGTAGGCGATTATCAAGGAGCAAGTCACCAAGGGGCGAAAGACTGGTCTTTTTAGACCGGTCCTATACCCGACGTGGCTGGCTAACGTCGTCCTGGTGCCAAAAGATTCGAGAAACTGGCGAATGTGCATGGACTTCACCGACTTGAACAAGGCTACTCCAAAGGACTGCTATCCATTACCGGGCATCGACCAACTGGTTGACTCAACCTCGGGCAATGAGATACTCAGCTTCCTGGATGCCTATTCAGGTTACCATCAGATCAGAATGCACCCCGATGACATAGAGAAGACCGC
Source organism: Amorphophallus konjac (assembly GCA_022559845.1). Classification (NCBI taxonomy): domain Eukaryota; kingdom Viridiplantae; phylum Streptophyta; class Magnoliopsida; order Alismatales; family Araceae; genus Amorphophallus; species Amorphophallus konjac. The sequence goes on along the minus strand of CM040126.1, from coordinate 292,922,294 downwards.
CTTTATCACCGACTTCGGCGTACACTGCTACACCCGGATGCCTTTCGGGTTGAAGAACGTTGGAGCCACGTACCAGAGGCTGGTCAATCATATGTTTAAGGGACAGCTCGGTCAAAACGTCGAGGTCTATATTGACGACATGCTCGTGAAGACCACTAAGGCCGAGGACCACTTCGCCGACCTAGCGGAAACCTTCGACACCCTCCTGAAGTACAACATGAAGCTCAATCCTGCCAAGTGCGCCTTCGGAGTAAGGTCTGAGAAATTCTTGGGCTTCTTAGTCACCCAGCGTGGGATTGAGGCCAACCCCGACAAGGTCCAGGCCATCCTGGACATGCGCCCACCTACCTGCATCAAAGACGTTCAACGCCTTACCGGGCGCATTGCCGCGCTCAGCAGATTCCTGTCCCGCGTGGCTGAACAATGCCTACCCTTCTTCAAACTGTTGAGGGGGCCTAAAATGGCATCTGCTACATTCGTGTGGGACGAGGAATGCCAAAAAGCATTCACCGAGCTTAAGGAGTTCCTGGCTTCGCCACCGGTGCTTTCCAAGCCCGTATCAGGCAAAACCTTGCATCTCTATCTCTCGGTGACTCCATCTACAGTTAGCTCGGTCCTAATCAGAAATGACTCGGGAGTCGAGAGACCGATCTACTACACCAGCAAGGTGCTCAACGAGGCTGAAAGAAGGTACCCCGCAACCGGGAGACTCGTGCTAGCGTTGGTTACCTCGGCCAAGCGCCTCCGACCCTATTTCCAAGGGCACTCCATCACCGTGATGACCGGCGAACCGTTGAAGAGGATCCTCGCTCACCCTGAAGCCTCGGGACGCCTCGTCAAGTGGGCCTGTTGAGTGGTGGATAGCGGATCTAGAGGGGAGGGGTGAATAGATCAGCTCCACTTTACGCAATGCGGCCCTCTAAACAGCTAGTTAAAATGAATTGCAGCGGAATAGAAACTAGCTTCCAAGTACACTATGATTCACTTAGCAAGATAAGCAAGATATATAATAATTTGATCCTAAGCATGCATCTAGAACGAATCAATCACACAGGCAAACCACACTAGACAGGATTTTTAAGGTGGTTCGGACTGAATCCTCAGTCCTACGTCCACCCCTCACCAAAACCCGGTGAGGCTTCACTTGTGCAGCGCACAGAATCGCAAATCGAAAACCACCAATTGCCTTCCTACTCACCACCTGGTAGGGATGTCAACCGCAAATTGGAACACCCTCCAATTGCCTTCCTACTAACCACCGGTAGGGATGAATCACACTTTCAATGTTTAAACAATAATGAAAATGAAACAAATGTGAATGAACTAAGACAAGAGATTGAGTTATGAGTGAAAATGAATTGGCCCTTGTATGAAATGTTGATCAGCAACAAGGCTCCTCTTGGCTTCAACTCAATCTTCTTGATTCACCCTTGATTGGATGAATGTTCTTCACGGAGTACTGTTCACGTGAACAGTACCTCTTCCTTCAATTCTTCTCTCTTGATCTTCTCTTTGAACTTCTTTGAATGAATGAAGGAGATGATGAAGCTACCTTGAATCTTGATTGCTTCGTTAGCTCCTAGGAGTTTGAATGCTTGAAAGATCACCTTGGATGAGCTTGAAAGAGCTTGAATGGATGTAGATGATTTCCCTTGAAGAACTTGAATCAAACCGGCTTCCTTGGATCACTTTGATAGCCTTGCTTTGATGTAATCTTCCTTGAAGTTTGCTGACTTTTATTTGAGCTTGATTCCCCTTTGATTGGATGAAGAACTCCTTCACGAACTATTGTTCACGTGAACAGTAGCTCGTCTCCAAGCTCTCTTGCAACCTCCCGTGCAGCCACCCTAGATCTCACAAGAAGCCCCTTGAAGCATTAGGGTTTCTAACCCCTCATGTGTTAGTTTTATAACCCTTGAATGGTCCATAGATGTCCCCTAGACCAGATCCACAAATCATGGAAGATTAGGTAAGGTTTGATTAAATAAATCCATGGAAAGGGGCTGGCCATAAGGTGGATTTCGAAGTCAAACAAGGCTGCATCGGGGCTGGCGGTCGACCTGCAGCTCCTGGCGGTCGACCTCCACTGAGAAACACTATAGACGGATGATCACTGGGACTGGCGGTCGACCTACATGGGCTGGCGGTCGACCGCCACCTGAAACATATGTAGACTGGCGATCCCTGACTGGGGCGTTCGACCGCCACCTGAAACATATGCAGACTGGCGATCCCTGGCTGGGGCGGTCGATCGCCCCTGTGCTGGCGGTCGACCGCCAGCTGGGCAGAACCCGGCTTATCCCGGGTCGGTCCAATTTCCGTTCTAGCCTCGTCGTTCAACTCCATTAGCAGCCCGTGCATGTTTGTGGCATCGCCCTTGACAGTCTTGAAGATTTTATTATTGAGTCTTCAATCAAATTTTTGTTCCGGGGGCTCCGCCCCCAGAATCGCCCGCAAGGGGCGCTGCCCCCTTGACCCCCGCGACCTGACCGGGCAGGTCGATCCCCGCGACCTGACCGCGCAGGTCGATCCGCGTGCGAGGGCGCAACATTGAGCCTTCATTTGCATATCTGTCATGAACACAACAGCACATATGTAAGTCATATAGGAGTGAAGAACAACAATGACTAATAGTGTTTAGCCATTATCAAAACCAAGAATACCACAGAATGCATATGACTATAGAATGATGTCGAATGACCCAAGTGACCACAGAATGACTCAAATGACCTCAGGGACATAACAGGGCCATCATGCTCGGGGCCTACGATATATCGTATCGGCCTCGCTCGGCTATCAAAGGCCAAGCGCTCGCTGACTTCATCGCCGAGAGCACCATCCCGACTGAAGAAAGATCTCCGTCCGCGCCTGGGCCGACCTGGGAACTGTTCGTCGACAAATCCTCCAACTCAGCCGGGAGCGGCGCCGGGATCCTCCTGAAGTCCCCCAAAGGAGCAGAGCTATAGTACGCCCTGAAGTTCAACTTCCAAGCATCTAACAACGCTTCCGAGTATGAGGCCCTCATATCGGGAGCCCGCATGGCCCGATGGTTAGGGGCTGAGCGAGTCAGGATTCACACTAACTCCCAACTGGTCGCTAGCTAGGTCAACGACAGTTATGAAGCTTGAGAAGCACCGATGATCAAATACCTCATGCTGGTCAAGACCGTGGCACAACAGTTCGAGAGTTTTGAGGTAGTCTGAATTGCTCGGGAGGAAAACTCCCGAGCAGACGCCCTCTCTTGGTTGGCCTCCTCTCTTGACCCCGAGGGCACTCGATCGGTCCTTCTTGAAGAGCTAGAGCGGCCAAGCATCGATTCGGAGCTCCTAGCTGTTGACTCGGCCTCCCCAAGCGACTGGCGTACCCCCTATTTGTCGTGGCTTCAAGACTCTCAGGAGCCTCCCGACCCTCAGGAAGCCCAAAGATTGAAGTACCAAGCTCGGCGGTTCATCACTCTGGATGGCGCTCTCTACCGGAGATCCTTCTCCGGTCCTCTCTTGAAGTGCCTCAGCACCGACGAAGCCAACCGAGCGATCGAAGAAGTTCACGAAGGTCTGTGTGGAGCGCATTTAGAAGGTAGGTCGCTCGCCAGGATCTTGCTACGGCTAGGTTACTGGTGGCCCACTCTGCAGCGCGACTGCTTGACCTACACACAACACTGTGACCGGTGCCAGCGATTTGACCACTTGGTCCATCAGCCAGCAACGGAGCTCGTCACCCTAGCCGAGCCTTATCCTTTCGCTCGCTGGGGCATCGACATCCTCGGGCCATTCCCCATGGCCCAGGCCCAGAAGAAGTTCATTATCGTCGCCATCGATTACTTCACTAAGTGGATCGAGGCCGAAGCCACAGCAAGGATCACCGAGACAGTTGTTGGGACGGTGCGAAGGATACAGAGGGGGGGGGGTGAATGTATCCCCTTCAAAAATATTACCCCACTTAAAAACAATAAGCCTACTGCTAGATACAATTGCGAAATAAGAACTATAGAGCTCAATTAAACATTTGATCGACCAGATGAACTGCTAACTAAACTAGTGGAACCTGATCAAGACTAATGCCAAAGATAGAACTATGCACACCAGATTCACTTAGCAACATATGTAATGCTCAAGGTCACTGCAGGTAGAAACAAGAATGTTCATACAACATGTGAAAGAGGTAGAAGACAAGGAGCAAACGCACACTGCAAACCACGGCACAGATAATTTTTTAGGTGGTTCGGTCCACAGACCTACATCCACCCCTCACTCTAAACCGGAGTGAGGCTTCCACTAGCTAACGCTAGAACCGCAGACTCAGTCAGCAACAGTGCTGCCAAACAGCTTGACCAGGGGAACAACCTCCCCTCTTCCTCCCAACCGGAGGGCAACCGCTAGTGACTACCCGTCACTAGCAACCAGAGACCATGGTCTCTCTTCCTCCACCCAGGAGGGAACCCACCTGGACTTGCAACCCACAAGACCAGAACCAAAGATGAATCTCCCTTCTTCCAACCCGGAGGGAAACCCACAAGTGACTCCCAGCCACTTGCAAACCAGAGGTCACGGACCTCTCTTCCTCCACACCAGAGGGAACCACTAGAGACTACCCAGTCACTAGCAAAACCGGAGAACAAGTCTCCCTTCTTCTAAGACCACAGGAGGAACCCCGATCCCAAACAAGGGAATTGGAAGAACAAGGTGAATAGATGGAAAGAACAAAATAAAAAGCAAACACAAAGGGAAAAACACAGCAAACATAAAGCTGGAAATGAGACACACTAAGTATCTCTCGCAAGAGCAAAACTTGTTTTGATTTGATCCAATGCCAGACAGACGAATCTTCAATGAAGGCTTCTTTCTTCTTCTCCACGAACTCTCTCTCTCTCTCTATCTCTCTTCTTCTTCTCAGTATCAGGCTCACACTATTCTTCTTCTTCTTCACTCTCGATCTCAATCTCTTTTTCTTTTTCTTCTTCTGCTTTCAGCCTCTCTGCTGCTGCTCTCTCCTTTTTCTTCTTCTGCCTTTTTCTGCTCTCTGCCTCTACTTCGATCACTCTTCCTTGATCTTGATCACTCTTCTTCATGTGGAAGAAGCTCTATATTTATACCAGCCGTAGCTAGGGCGTGTGTAGGGCTTGTGCCCTCTTGTCCTCGAATCACGTGCCAGGTGCCAACCTCAGATCACGTGCCCAGCCATCTTTCTTCTCGAAGTGTATACCTGTGACACAGTCATAAGAGAGTATCAGATGGATGTATAGACTTGGTTAAGGCTTTTAACAAAGCATGTATAGACATGAATGCTGCATATAGGCAAGTATGTACAGTGTGAGAATGTGTAGACTTGAGTGCCTTCATGCGACCTCAGTGTACAGACATTAGATGCAGCATATAAGCAAGTGTGTACAATGTGAGAATGTGTAGACTTGAGTGCCTTCATGCGACCTCAGTGTATAGACTTGCGTGGGTAAGATGCATGAACAAGCCATAGCCAGTGTATAGACTTAACCGATGCAAGAATAGTGCGCCGATGTATAGACTTGGAGAACTGATGTATGAACAATGCGCCGATGTATAGACTTGGAGAACTGATGCATGAACAGTGCGCCGATGTATAGACTTGGAGAACTGATGCATGAACAGTGCGCCGATATATAGACTTGGAGAGACGAGTGAGTGTATAGACTTGATGAAACACTCACGAGTGTATAGACTTGATGACACACTCACGAGTGTATAGACTTGATGACACAAGCGATGTAAAGACTTTGGAAAGCTTGAAGGCGATGTATAGACTTGGAAAGTCTGAACCAATGTGCAGACTTGAAACAAGTGAACACGGTGATGTGAAGACTTGGCCAATGAAGGATGTACAGACTTTGAAGATTCGAAGGCCACGATGTATAGACTTTGAAGCATGTGAACGAGACAATGTATAGACTTGGCTTCGTGCTAGCTACAGGACAATGTCTAGACTTGATGCAGCTTCAAAGCACAATGTGCAGACTTTACCAATGTATAGACTTGGGGTTCTGAACGTAGGTAAAGACTGGGAATGTATAGATTTGATGAATGGCTTGAAAGCAACAGGATAGTGTATAGACTTGGAAGGTTCAGCGGTGGATGTACAGACTTCACCTAAGCAAGCTACAGTGTAATGTATGGACTTGATCTCAAGGAATGGCTGTACAGACTTTGAGTGAAGGCATGAACAGTGAATCAATGTATAGACTTGCAGAACAAACGTTGCACATATGCCATGAATGTATAGACCTGTTCGATGAATGCATAAAAGTGAATCAATGTATAGACTTCCAATGCCTTCGTCAAATGCGATGTACGGACTTGGTGAGCGCCAAGCGATGTACAGACTTCACCGACTCATGCAACCAGACACGTGAAAGCACAGACAGTGTACAGACTTAGTGCAAATAGGATATGCAGACTTGTGGCATGCAATGTCTAGACTTGATATGAAGGAATGCACAATGTCTAGACTTGATGAACAATGCAACAGGCAATGCTGACTGATGTATAGACTCTGAATGAGTGACATGCGACAGACACTGTGCAGACTTGTTTTGAACCACGCATAATGTATAGACTTGCAATATGCATGGAGAGGCAAGGCAATGTATAGACTATGGCATGAATGAAGAGTGCAGACTGTATGACTGATGCAATGAAACACCGGAGAATGTACATACTTTCAGGCATAATGAACATGGACCGATGAAGTGAATGCATATAGCAGATATGAACTGAATGTATGCAGGAGAACTAACAGAGCATTACCTGATCCGAGCATTAACCTTACCTGTCATGATTTGACTTTGACTTGGGTTAACTTTATGACCTGTGAGTCATCCTTAAACCTGTTCTGACAGTTTCTCATAATGCAACAGGATTATATCATCAAGGATGTAAACATAATGAGGCATAATATCTGTCATCATCAAAACTCTAGAACCACAGGGGACACATCAATCTCCCCCTTTTTGATGATGGCAATATTATGAGTCACTGTAATAGATTCATCATGATGATTATGAAATACCATATAACATGCACCACAGATATGACAAAGTTCATGAACATGCACCACAGAAAAGCTCAGTCAGAAGTGAGCATTGTAAAACACCATGTGATGCAAGTGTTGATTGATGCAAATGATGACTCACAAAAGTCACAGAAAAGCTCAGTCAGAAGTGAGCATTGTAAAACACCATGTGATGCAAGTGTTGATTGATGCAAATGATGACTCACAAAAGTTCTCCCCCTTTGACAACATCAAAAAGAATGGAATGTTCATTGACTGTTGATGGAGCTATTATGCAATACTGTGAGTTATAGTCATAAAAAACTCCCCCTGACAAGATACTCTCCTGAATGAACATTGAACCACAGGGACATGCAAGAATTCTCCCCCTTAGATGGATAGTGATTGGAATGAAGCTCAGGACATAAAGAAGTCAACAGTCAGGTCTGAAGTAATGGAGTCCACTGTGAGAAAGAAAGCACTCAGAATGAATGAGAAAGGTTTTCAATGGGATATCAATTTCATAAATCTGATTAAACAGGTATTTCAGACTCTTCTATTATAGAGATTTATGAATGATCTTCATTTACAAGTCAGATCAGAATATGATGTATGCAAGGCTTGTTCATAAGCTTTCTGTACTCATATCTGAAATCAATTTTAATAAAAGTGAACCTTGCTTTCATATTGACAGTCTTGTTTAATCTTCTTCTTTCTTACTCACTCAATTTCAAAGATTCCTTTAAGAGATGCAATCAATAGTAATGAAGTTAAACACATAATAAAACATTTTTTTTCTGTCAAGGGTTCCAATAGAATATTTCTTTTGCACACTTTTTCAAATGATAAACTAGATTAACAGCAATTTTCATAACATTCTTCATGAGCACTTGAGTTTTAGTACACCCTTGTAACTAGAGGATACACATTGTTTAGACGCCAGTATCCCTAAGCACTTGGAAGGACTAACTGTCATGCTTCATAGGAACAGAGATTGCATTTACACTTCATGACACACTACAAATCATTTCTTTGATGAGTGAGATGTATTTCTCAGTGTGCATGCCATTGCTCTGCCAGATTATCAATCATTCTTAAGCAGAGTTAACTATGGCACCTCATGATACAGTCCTTTGGACATGGTTTCTCAGTGACCAACGTCATTGCTCTGACAGGATTTACCCTTAGACATGTTCCATATTCTCAGATGTTTAAAAATCAATACTAATTTCATACATATCAATCAAGGAACATCATGATTTTAGAATTTTCAGAATTCAGAAGAGTTTAAAAAACACAACATGAAAATGTTGGTTAAAGTTTATTAAGACTAACTCAGATATTTTCAAGATATGTTCATAAACAAACACAAGACATACATGAATCTTCAACCGGCTGAAAGTATCAGACATTCATAGTCCTATATAATGGAAGATTCCTCTTTAAGTTGTTTTCAGATTTATGATCAGGATATGCACAGAGAAGTCTTTCTGAATTTTCAAGGAAGGCCGAATCATTTTAAGGAGCAGCCAATTCAACAAATACTAATGGATAGTATGAGTGAAAATGGCTGATAACAGTTGAAGCAGGAAGCTGAAAGGTGTTGCAATGCATGGGTCAGATGTGATTTCAAGAGTATGAATAATGCTCCCCCTAAATGTATGCATGAGCTAGCACTCAAGATGTCGACACTTCTAACCAGTAAGTGTAAGTGCAGTGAGCTGACAGCATGTAATATATGCAATGATCACATGAACATTTAGACTTCTCTTCGTGCAACATTGACCTATGGTACCAGGCGGAGGACTTGGTCTAAAGACCACCTCACACATAGCAAGCACTTCCAGACAGAATTCATCTGCCCTTTACTAACTCACTATTCATATACCAAGAGTCATGCATGACAATCCAATGCAGATGCAGTTCTATATGCATCTTAAGCTAACAATATGCCACTTATATGCAATTATGAATGCATGTGCATGTCAAATGTGCAGGTGAACATTTTTAAGCATGAGAGATCGTCCAAGCAACAGATTTATTCAATTCAGCTTTTCAAATTTTTCAGAATGCAATTTAACAAATATCAACCAACTGCAATTGGCATATGTATGCATCAAATGCATATAACATTTTAATCTCATGTATGCACAGATCACCTAGCAAGTGCATGATCAGAAAAGAATGCAAATGGCAGATGCAGTTATGGACATGTATGCATGAGATCTTAATTGACATATTAAGCATGATGTTCAGCTAAAAGAGAATTCAGGTGTACAAGCATTTAAAACAGCAGAGTTGGGGTTTTACCAAACTTTGGATGCCTTGGTTTATTTGACCCCCTTTTATTCCTCATCCCCAAGGCATACCTGCAAAGCACAAATCTCATTTTGTGTTTCTAGGTACCCAAGACTTCTTGGGTCCTACATTGTTAGTAACACCTCTGATTGGTGCTTTCCATAATCTTTGGGCATGTAAGTTATCAGATTTCATTAAACGACAGTCAGTCATGGAGTGCCCAAACTGCCCACAATAATAACAGGAAGCAACATGCTTTGATTTATTGTTATGCACACAATTATTAGCATGGAATTTTTGTGCAGGTGCATACTGGTTTCTATTTTTATCATGGAAGTTGTTCCTGTTAATCTTACCAAACATGTTTTCCTTAGAAGGATGTCTAGCATATTTGAAATTTGCCCGCCTATCTTGAAGATGCCAACAGTCCTTGACTGTATGGCCATGCTTTCCACATTGAGAGCAGCTAATTGGATTTCTTCTGAAAGAGCCTGACCAGCATTCGGTGGCCTTGTGACCAAATTTGTTACAGTTATAGCAAGTGATGTGCTGGTTTACAGGAACAAATTTGTTCTTATTAAAACCATGCTGGCTTGTAGGGAATTTAGCATGATATGAATGAAATATTTTCTTACCACTTACAAACCAGCATTGTGCAATCGTGTGTCCTAATTTGCCATAGTGAGAACATTCTATTTTCTTTTTCTGAGATGAAGAATTTTTATCATGAGATTTCCTGGCATTCAAATCATCTAGTTCCATTAATCTACACTCATGCATCAGATGGCCAAACTTGTGACAGTAATGACAAATCATTTTCTTTTTAGATGCATGTGAGTGTGTGGGTGAATCATGCAGAGTGGGAAGAGAAACATGTTGATTCTTTTCTTTCTATTTTTCTATTATTTTCTTTTGAGCAGATGACTGATAACCAGGAAGGTTCTGAGGGCTGTGAGAAGTTGAGCTGGACACAAAGGAAGTTTGAACTTTGTTTTGAAAACTCTTCTTATTTGAGGGGTTATAGCCCAACCCTTCCTTCTGAAAATTAACCATAGTTCCTAGAATCTTGTCCAGATTATCTTTTCCGTCCATAAATTTTGACAATGAATTATTTAAATCTTCAATTTCATTTTCCAAAGAAACGATGTGTATTTCATAACTGGCAATCTCTTGTTCATTGCAATTTATACATTCGCTTAGCACCTTGTTTGTAATTTTACATTCCTTAATTTCTTGTTCTAGATTTCTCACTTTTTCAGATTCTTCAATGTAAACAGATTTTCCTTTTTCTAAGAGAAGAAGTTTCTCTGACATAGCAGTGTTCAACTGCTTCAATCCTTCAACCACTTTGGTTAGTTTGTCATTTTTTGATTTCAGATTTTCAATTTCTTCAACAGAGCCTTTATCAATTTTCATTGAGCTCATTTTATCATTCAGCTCTTCCTCTATCTGTTCAAGCTCCAGAATCTTGTTTAACAGATCTTTGTTTTCTTCCTTTAGGGAAACAATAAACTCCTTCTGCCATTCTAAATTTGAGTGAAGATTTTCATTTATTTCCTTGAGAAATGGACACTCATTGCATGCAGATTTACCAGAACATATTGTTTGAACCTGGAGTTTTTCACATTGTTTCCTAAGACATTCATTTTCAGATTGTAGAACATCAAATTCATCGCTAACAGAATCAAATTCTTTCAACAGTTTTTCATTCTGAACTAAATTATTAACATGAACCTGATCATCCTCAATCGAGCTAAGTTTTCCTTTTAGTTCAGAAATTTCACATACAAGTTCTTGATTTTCTTCTTTAACTAAGCCAATTTGTTTCTTAAGCACTTGGACTTCAGACAAGCATGCATCATAGGACTGTTTCTATTTTAAGCAATTTTCACATGAGGACTCTGAGCTATTCAGATCAATTTTCTTTTTCAATTTTTTATATTATTTTCTTAGCATCTCATGTGACTCAAGTAACTCACCATATGCACCCTGCCAATCATCTAAAGAAAAATTCTCGAAGATGTTTACCTCATCATCATCCTCTTCTTCATTTTGGCTGCCACTTTGATTACTGGGAATGTATAGACTTGATGAATGGCTTGAAAGCAACAAGACAGTGTATAGACTTGGAAGGTTCAGCGGTGGATGTACAGACTTCACCTAAGCAAGCTATAGTGCAATGTATGTACTTGATTGTTGTGCCCCTGGCCCCTGTGGCTTGTGGTTTTGATGATTGGCTTTAGGGGTTTGTGATGATTGGTTTTAATGTGAGTTAATCACTGTGAGTCACCATGGTTTTATTCAGTCATTCTATATTCAGTCATTTTATCAGATCATAACTCAGTCATTCTTATATTCAGTCTGTCATTCAAATGTTCATTCAGTCTTTCATATGTTCAGTCAGTTTATCTGCTTACACTGTGAGTCATTGCATTTGAAGTTCAGACTGTTTATCTGCTGCATAAAGCATTGATATGCATTTATAGAGTCTGCACATTTGCATCAGGCAGCAAGTGTGCACAACGCCCTGTGTAGGCACGACAAGTCCATACACTGGTTGCACATTGCACAGCTGCAGGCACTTCTAAGTCTACACATCGTGTAGCTTGCTGGCATAGACTGTACACTCATCTGTCTGCATGTGTCACCAAGTCCACACATTGCATCGTGTGTTTCTTCATGAAGTCTATACATTGGCATGCAGCATCTCTTGAAGTATGTACATCCTCTTCAAGCATTTCAAAGTCTATACTTCGCTTGGAGTTCTTTCAAGTCTATACTTTGCTGAGCGTCTCACTGACTGTCTCATGCAAGTATATACAGTGGCATATGCTTTAACTGTAAAGCCTATACGTCCTGCACCGTCTCATGCAGCATCTCAAGCCATGTCCATACATAGTCCATCAGCACTTAGAAGTCTGTACATCGGTCCGTCTTGTTCAGCGTCTTAGTGCATTCAAAGTCTGTACAGCGTCCGTCTCAGCCAGCGTCTCATGCTGCGTCTTAGGCAAGTCTATACATCGCCTTCAGACTTTCAAGTCTATACACTCCATGCTATTTCAAGTCTATACATCCACAGTGTAACTTCAAAGTCTGAACATTGTCTCACTCCGTCAAAGTCCATACATTTGTCTTCTCTTCAAAGTCAGTACATTGGCGTTGGGCATCCAAGTATATACATCGCCTTCAAGGCATCAAGCCTATACACTGGACTGTGCTCATAAAGTCTGTACAACGTGAGTTTCAGTTCTTAAAGTCTAGACATTCTCCCGTTCAAATTCCTCAAAGTCTATACATCAGTTTGATTGAGTAAGTCTGTACAGCATGCCTTGTTGTTCACAGCCTTTAAAGTCTGTACATCGGCTTCGCATCTGCAAGTATGTACATTGGCTTCATATCATAAAGTCTGTACATTGGCTTCGCATCTGCAAGTCTGTACATCGTTACTTGCCAAAGTTTGTACATTGGCATCTGTTCCTACATTGCACTTCCAAGTCTGCACATTGGGTTCTTTACCTACGTTCAGCTTTGAAAGTCTACACATTGGTAGTCTTACCAACGTTGCCTTGCCAAAGTCTATACACCGTGTTTGTTCAAGTCTGTACAGACTTAGCCTTGTTCTAGTCTGTACATCGACCAGCTATAATTGGCAAGTCTACACATCGTGATTTCATCATGTCTGTACAGCCTCTTCATTGAAAGTCCACTCATCACTCAAGTCTATACTATGCACACTTGCTTTCTTGCATAAAGTCCATACACTGCACTTGGCTTGTGTTCTTCACACCAAGCATGTACAGCCTGTGCTCGCAGCAGTCAAGTCTATACACTCGATTGCCTTGCTTTGTTTCAAGTCTGTACAGTCTCTCCCTCAACAAGTCTATACACTGGGGTCGTCAGCTGCAAGGACAGGATGTCTGTACTTTGGGTGCTCATGCATTGCTCTCATCGAAGTCTACACATCCGATAGGCTTGTTACAAGTCTGTACACCGAGGACGCTTGAAGGTTTTCAAGTGTATACACTCTACACACTTGGTTAACTAATGCATTTAACTAGCAAGTCTATACACTATGCTCGCATGAAGATATCCAAGTCTATACACTCTCTCAGTGTACACACTTACTCACTTGCTGTTCTTCAAAGTATGCACATCGCATAGCTTCACATATTTGAAGTCCATACATTGGAGAGTTTGTACATTGCATTTGCATTCACAAGCCTATACATCCTGAAGTCTGCCATTGCTCCCTTATTCAATGAAGTCTGCACATTGCTGAATGTTCTTCAAGTCTGAACATCGGATGTCTTCATATGTCAAGTCTATACACTGCATGCTCACTCAACTAACTCTATACACTCGTGAGTGTCTCATCAAGTCCATACACTGGCCTTGAAGTAAAGTCTATACAGCCATTGCTTGCGTCGCCTTACACGACCAAGTCTGTATACAGCTTGCATTGCATCTCATTAAGTCTACACATCGACCCACTGCCTGCACGCAGAGTCTGTACACTGCGCTGCCAGCCTGCACGTAGCAACTCTATACATTGCTGTCTGCCTGCAACGTAGAGTCTGTACATTGCATGCTCGCTGCATCATCAAGTCTATACACTTGCTATATTGATTTCTATAAGTCTATACAATGCCTTGCATTCACAGAGTCTGTACAGGGTGTTTGGACTTAAGCTGATGACTTATTCAATGCTATGTCTGACAGGGATTCTTACCGAGATTGATGACCTGGCTCGTGATCCCAGGAGGACGAGGTATGCAGATGCTGACACGTGGATGAAGCTGCCTCGGATCTGGCGAATTCCTTGGGCGGGAAAACGTGGAAGACACGCGCCCAGGGGCTGCTGCTGCTGCTATATATATGAGCCTTCTTCCACTAAAGAAGACTGATCGAAAAGAAAAGGAGAAAAGTCTATACATCCAGTCTGAGAGCAGCAGAGTATTCTCGATCCAGTGAGTAGAGAAGAAGAAGAAAAAGAAGAGTGGCAGAGTGAGAGAAGCAGTAGAAGTAAAAAGAGAAAGAGAGAGAGCTCGCGAGTGAGAGAAGGAAGTAGAGAAGAAAAAGGAAGAGAAAGAAGAAGCTTCATCTGAAGACTAGTTCCTACTGGACCGTGGATCAGATCCAGGCCAGTCAGCTCCGTTGAGAGCCACATCTGTGTTTTCATCTTTTACAACCTTCTGATTGCTGTGTTATTTTCGTTTTGTTTTCCTTTGTTTTCTGATTACCTTTGTACTTCCGATCCTCATGACTGAGGTTGGGTTCCTCCTATGGACTTAGGAGAAGGGAGATCTGATCTCCGGTACTGGGCTTGTGGGTTGCAAGTCTAGGGGTCCCTCCTGGTCTGGAGGAAGAGAGGTCTTCGACCTCTAGTTTCCAAGTGGCTGGGAGTCACTTGGGGTGTCCCTCCGGTTGGGAGGAAGAGGGGAGGTTGTTCCCCTGGTCAAGCTGTGTGGCAGCATCTTGTTCGCAGACTGAGTCTGCAGGTTTCTAGCTTGTGCTAGTGGAAGCCTCGCTCCGGTTGGGAGTGAGGGGTGGATGTAGGTCTGTGGACCGAACCACCTAAAAATCTCTTGTGTAGTGGTCTGATTGTTTGCTTTGCTTCCGCTAGATGCTTGAATAGGCACGCTCCAAGTGTTTGTATTTGAGTTGAATCGAATTGGTCCTATTCTGTGTCTATCTCTAGCATCCAAGTTTTTATTTGGCCATTATTCATAAAGGGATACATTCACCCCCCCTTTGTATCCGGGCCTAGCACCCTAACAGTTGGTATCAGAGCAGTGTCTGCTTAGAAGGTCCAGCGACCTGCAGATCCGATCTTGCAGTCTTCGGTGCTAATTTATTTTTTGTGCATCAATATTCCTGTTGCATTGAATCTATCTGCTATCTGTTTCAATGGCTTGTCCACCCGTCTTTAGTGGTTCTGATTTCAACCAGTGGCACAGTGCTTTACGTGCTTATGTTAAATCTGTTGATCCAGACCTGTGGAAAGTAATTTCACATGGTCCTCATAAATTACCAAAGAAAAGGTCCAAATGGACTGACAGTCACGAATCAATGTATGAGGAGAATCAGACAGCTATAAATCTGATGAAAGCAGCCACTGACAAAGCCTTTCACTCATGTTTCCTTGATTGCAGATCTGCAAGGGATATGTTGGAGATGATGAAGAGAGCCGGGAAAGGAAATCAAACAAGCTGCATGATGGCCAACAGAAGTAGTCAAGGTGGCAGCGATCAAGGCAGCAATCAAACTGAAGAAGATGATGATGATGAGGTAAATGTCTTCGAGAATTTTTCTCTAGAAGATTGGGAGAATGCATATGCTGAATTATTTGAATCTCATGAACTGTTAAGAAAATAGTATAAAAAATTGAAGAAGGGTACTGGTTTAGATAGTTCAAGCTCTCCTTATAGAAATTGTGTTGAATTGAAAAATATTCATGATGCCTGTATGTCTGATTTTCAAATATTGAAAAAATAAGTTTCATTATTGAAAACTAAAAATCAAGATCATATAAATGTGATATCTGAACTCAAAGAAAAATTCAACTCAGATAATGATAATCAGACTCTTGTTAACTATCATGACCAGTATGAAAAATTGCTGAAAAACTTTGAAAGTGTAAACTCAGATTTAAACAAGCTGAAATCTGAAAATGATTCTCTGAGAACATCTGCTAATAAAAATGATAAAAAATTTGAGAAACTTGAGCAGGAGAAAAACTTGCTTGCTGAAAAACTTGAAGCCATCAAATCTGTAAACATAGAATTACAGAAAGATCTTGAAAAATAGCAAAAAGATATGAAGGAAATTGAAAATGGAAGAAAGTATGAAGTCAATTCAGAAGATCAGCTTCTAATAAATGAATTGGTTCAGAATGACAAACTTAAGCAAGAAAATGAGAAATTGAAAATGCTGAACTCCACTATGTCTGAGAGACTTCTAGCTTTAGAAAGAGGTAAAAGTGTTTGCTTTGAAGATTCTGATAAACTGAGCAATCTGGAAAATGAAATTGAGAAATATAAAACTGCTAACAAAGTTTTGAATGAAGCTATGAATTGCAGTGAGCAAGAGATTGCCAATTATGAGTTACAAATCACCTCTTTAGAAAATGAAATCCAAGACTTAAAGAACTCTCTGTCAAAGTTTGTAAGTGGACAAGAAAATCTGGACAGGTTGTTAGGAGTTAAGGTCAATACTCAAAGGGAAGGGTTAGGCTACAACAATGTCAATAAAAAGGCCTTTGAAAACAAGCTGACGACATCCTTTATCAAAGCATCAGATGTAGCCACCACCTCAGAAAATAAACAACCAAATGTTCAGAAGAATCAGAAACAAACTGAAAAGTTAAAAAAGGTTGATGGATCCAAGCTGAAAACTATTTTCATTAAAACCTCTGAACATGAAAAGCTTTCTACTTCATCTCCAATTCAGTACAAGGCTAAGAAAACAGGAAAACAGGATAAAAATCAGAAAAGGACTGTAAATCAGAAAATAAATGAAAAGGGTTCATCAGTGCATGTTGATCACAGTCCTCACACACACTCACATGCATCTAAAAGGAAAATGTCATGCCACCACTGTCATAGATTTGGACATTTAATGCATGAGTGTGAATTAAACGAACTGGATGATTTGAATGCTGAAATGATGAATGCTAGGAAATATCATGATAGAAAACCTGCTGTTCATTTAAAGAAAAGTGAATGCTCTCATTGTGGTAGATTAGGCCACATCTTTGCTCAATGTTGGTTTGCTAATGGAAAGAAAAAACCACTCTCACATCATGCTAAATCTTATGCTAACCAACATGCTTTTAATATAAACAAAACTGCTTCTCTGAACCAGCATGTCAAATGTTTTAACTGTAACAAGCTTGGGCACAAGGCCACTGAATGTTGGGCAAGCTCTTTTAGAAGAAAGTTCCCTTTCTGCTCCCATTGTGGGAAGCATGGCCACGCAGTCAAGGACTGCAGGCATGTCCCGGGTAGAAATAGAAATTTCAAAGAATTTGATAGGAACAAACTTGTTTTTAAAAGAATTCCTGTTTGCTCAAATTGCAAAAGACCAGGCCACCAAGTTGCTGCTTGCAGGGTAGCTGGTCATGAAAAGAAAAAATTTCATAATAATAACAGAAACCCTCATGCTCACTCCTATAATGCTCAAGTTCATGCTAGTATACATAAGAGGAACATGAAACCTGATAGTTCATGCCACTATTGTGAACTGTCTGGGCATTCAATGCATAACTGCTTTATCATGAACTCTGATGACTATTTGGCACAGAAAAAGAAGCAGGCAGTCCCAAAAGGGGCTAATTACTATGCAAGACCCAAGACCACTTGGGTTCCTGCTAGTGGAAAATAGGAAGGTGCCTAGCAGGTGTGCCTTGGATGGAATAAAGGGGTAATGATCCAAGGCACTCAAGATTGAAAAACCCCATTCTCACATCAGGTAATCTCTCTGCATTTCCCATTTTGAAACTCATTGCATATCTGGTTTGATGTATTCTTGCATATCATGTTCTTAGTTTCATCTAGTGCATGCATATTAAATCTGTTCTTGCATATTCATTCATCATCTGCCAGTTGCATTATTTTCTGATCATGCACTCTGAAATGTCTGAAAATCTGAACTGAATGTGAATATTGTTTGAAATTTGTGTGTTGCAATAGCTCACTGAACATTCTGAATTGCATATAGGACTGCATGTTGAATTATCATGCATGACCTCAATGGTATATAAATGGTAAGGTACCAAAAGGCAGGGAGGCCTGTCTGGAGGTTCTTACTATGTGTGAGGTGGTCTTTTAGACCAAGTGCTCCGCCTAGTACCATGGGTCACTTTGCTGGTTAGGACAGTATGAATGAGCATGAATCAAAATCATATGTTCAGTTTCTCATGGCAAACATTGCATGTTTTTAGGGGGAGTTAATTGCATGACTTTGCATAGCAATCAATATTGAGTAAATTGCATATCATTGCACACATATAGTGCATGGCATTTCCTGATATTGAAAAATGCCAAAAAGAGTGATTGAATGCATGTTGTCAGGGGGAGTTAATGCATTGCATATAGGTTGTCAAATGCATACATTTGTCAAAATTCATTGCATATCCTTTCTTATTCATTTGGTTGACAAACCTTAATCATATTCTGAAAAATTTGAGCTTCACAATCTCTCTTAACAATTGGTATTTCTCCTATCAATTGGTATCATTTGGGTTCAGAATTCCATCAGTCCTTCATGAAGATTTCAATGGGCTATCTCGATCATAAATCTGAAAATTTTGAACTAGAAATCTTCTATTATACAGTTTTATGAATGTCTGAAATAACTCATGTGGTTTAAGTTTAATGTTCATGGAGTTTGACTTTAAAATCTCTTAAAATATCTGAAGCATGTTTAATAAACCTTAACCATTTGTTTCATGCTGTGTCTTGTGAAAAATTTCTGAAATCTGCACTTTTGAATACATGACTTTAATTGGTTAAGTACATGAAACTATTATTGATTTGAAGCAAATGAATGTCTCTGAAAAGTCTAAAGGGTAATATCTGTCAGAGCAATGACCTTGGTTACTGAGAAACACATGTCCAAAGGACTGTGTCATGAGGTACCATAGTTAACTCTGATTAAGAATTCATTGAAATTTAGGCAGAGCAATGGCATGCACACTGAGAAATACAACTCACTCATCAAGAAATGATTTGGAGTGTGTCATGATGTGTAAATGCTATCTCTGTTCATATATAGCATGACAGTTAGTCACACTAAGTGCTTAGGGATATTGGCCTCTGATCAAGGTATATCCTCTAGTTACAATGTGTGCACTGAACTAGAGTGCTCGTAAAATTTGTAACAAGAAAATTGTTGAACAAATTGAAATATCTGAATATTGATGCAAAAATCAAATTGCTACAACCCTAGATAAAATCATATGACTTCATAATTGCTTGATTTCAATACTAGTGCATGTAATTCTGAAAGAAGTCAACAGATTTGATTGTGTAAGAGAAAGGGAGATTAATCAAGATAAATATGAGGGCTTGGTTCATTTTTATTAAACCATGGTTTTAGATATCAATATAGAATTTTACTGATAAACTCTGCATACATTATGGTTAAACCATGCTGAACAATAACGCTCATTCATAAGCCCTTATAATGGAAGACTTTGAAAACTTATGTTTTGGATTTATGAGATTGCTATCTCTTTGAAAATCTGACTGAATTTCTTGTGATTGGAGCTTCTTTGAAAATCTGCTACTTGAAACTCTTCTGCTCAATATCATTGATTCATTGACCTGAACCTCTCCTTGTTATCCATCTCATAAGATTCCACCTATTGAGGGGGAGCTTCCATGTCATATGCATCATGCTGCATAGAAACTCTTAAAGGGGGAGCATTGTGTTCTTGCATTCATCTTTTTAGGGGGAGCTCTTGCATCTTGGTATCAAAGGGGGAGATTTTTTTTCCAAAGGGGGAGAATTTTATTCAGTCATTGTATGCTGATTTGCTTTCACTTCTCAAACTATTTTCTTTTTGATGAAGTCAAAGGGGGAGAATAGTTTGAGTCATCAGAATGACTTTCATAAGAATGTCTTACATCATCAGAATGACTCACTGTGTATTGTGTGTATTGTTGCCATCATCAAAAAGGGGGAGATTGTTGTGCCCCAGGCCCCTGTGGCTTGTGGTTTTGATGATTGGCTTTAGGGGTTTGTGATGATTGGTTTTAATGTGAGTTAATCACTGTGAGTCACCATGGTTTTATTCAGTCATTCTATATTCAGTCATTTTATCAGATCATAACTCAGTCATTCTTATATTCAGTCTGTCATTCAAATGTTCATTCAGTCTTTCATATGTTCAGTCAGTTTATCTGCTTACACTGTGAGTCATTACATTTGAAGTTCAGACTGTTTATCTGCTGCATAAAGCATTGATATGCATTTATAGAGTCTGCACATTTGCATCAGGCAGCAAGTGTGTACAACGCCCTGTGTAGGCACGACAAGTCCATACACTGGTTGCACATTGCACAGCTGCAGGCACTTCTAAGTCTACACATCGTGTAGCTTGTTGGCATAGACTGTACACTCATCTATCTGCATGTGTCACCAAGTCCACACATTGCATCGTGTGTTTCTTCATGAAGTCTATACATTGGCATGCAGCATCTCTTGAAGTATGTACATCCTCTTCAAGCATTTCAAAGTCTATACTTCGCTTGGAGTTCTTTCAAGTCTATACTTTGCTGAGCGTCTCACTGACTGTCTCATGCAAGTATATACAATGGCATATGCTTTAACTGTAAAGCCTATACATCCTGCACCGTCTCATGCAGCATCTCAAGCCATGTCCATACATAGTCCATCAGCATTTAGAAGTCTGTACATCGGTCCGTCTTGTTCAGCGTCTTAGTGCATTCAAAGTCTGTACAGCGTCTCATGCTGCGTCTTAGGCAAGTCTATACATCTCCTTCAGACTTTCAAGTCTATACACTCCATGCTATTTCAAGTCTATACATCCACAGTGTAACTTCAAAGTCTGAACATTGTCTCACTCCGTCAAAGTCCATACATTTGTCTTCTCTTCAAAGTCAGTACATTGGCGTTGGGCATCCAAGTATATACATCGCCTTCAAGGCATCAAGCCTATACACTGGACTGTGCTCATAAAGTCTGTACAACGTGAGTTTCGGTTCTTAAAGTCTAGACATTCTCCCGTTCAAATTCCTCAAAGTCTATACATCAGTTTGATTGAGTAAGTCTGTACATCATGCCTTGTTGTTCACAGCCTTTAAAGTCTGTACATCGGCTTCGCATCTGTAAGTCTGTACATTGGCTTCATATCATAAAGTCTGTACATTAGCTTCGCATCTGCAAGTCTGTACATCGTTACTTGCCAAAGTTTGTACATTGGCATCTGTTCCTACGTTACACTTCCAAGTCTGCACATTGGGTTCTTTACCTACGTTCAGCTTTGAAAGTCTGCACATTGGTAGTCTTACCAACGTTGCCTTGCCAAAGTCTATACACCGTGTTTGTTCAAGTCTGTACAGACTTAGCCTTGTTCTAGTCTGTACATCGACCAGCTATAATTGGCAAGTCTACACATCGTGATTTCATCATGTCTGTACAGCCTCTTCATTGAAAGTCCACTCATCACTCAAGTCTATACTATGCACACTTGCTTTCTTGCATAAAGTCCATACACTGCACTTGGCTTGTGTTCTTCACACCAAGCATGTACAGCCTGTGCTCGCAGCAGTCAAGTCTATACACTCGATTGCCTTGCTTTGTTTCAAGTCTGTACAGTCTCTCCCTCAACAAGTCTATACACTGGGGTCGTCAGCTGCAAGGACAGGATGTCTGTACTTTGGGTGCTCATGCATTGCTCTCATCGAAGTCTACACATCCGATAGGCTTGTTACAAGTCTGTACACCGAGGATGCTTGAAGGTTTTCAAGTGTATACACTCTACACACTTGGTTAACTAATGCATTTAACTGCAAGTCTATACACTATGCTCGCATGAAGATATCCAAGTCTATACACTCTCTCAGTGTACACACTTACTCACTTGCTGTTCTTCAAAGTATGCACATCGCATAGCTTCACATATTTGAAGTCCATACATTGGAGAGTTTGTACATTGCATTTGCATTCACAAGCCTATACATCCTGAAGTCTGCCATTGCTCCCTTATTCAATGAAGTCTGCACATTGCTGAATGTTCTTCAAGTCTGAACAACGGATGCCTTCATATGTCAAGTCTATACACTGCATGCTCACTCAACTAACTCTATACACTCGTGAGTGTCTCATCAAGTCCATACACTGGCCTTGAAGTAAAGTCTATACAGCCATTGCTTGCGTCGCCTTACACGACCAAGTCTGTACAGAGCTTGCATTGCATCTCATTAAGTCTACACATTGACCCACTGCCTGCACGCAGAGTCTGTACACTGCGCTGCCAGCCTGCACGTAGCAACTCTATACATTGCTGTCTGCCTGCAACGTAGAGTCTGTACATTGCATGCTCGCTGCATCATCAAGTCTATACACTTGCTATATTGATTTCTATAAGTCTATACAATGCCTTGCATTCATAGAGTCTGTACAGGGTGTTTGGACTTAAGCTGATGACTTATTCAATGCTATGTCTGACAGGGATTCTTACCGAGATTGATGACCTGGCTCGTGATCCCAGGAGGACGAGGTATGCAGATGCTGACACGTGGATGAAGCTGCCTCAGATCTGGCGAATTCCTTGGGCGGGAAAACGTGGAAGCCACGCGCCCAGGGGCTCCTGCTGCTGCTATATATATGAGCCTTCTTCCACTAAAGAAGACTGATCGAAAAGAAAAGGAGAAAAGTCTATACATCCAGTCTGAGAGCAGCAGAGTATTCTCGATCCAGTGAGTAGAGAAGAAGAAGAAAAAGAAGAGTGGCAGAGTGAGAGAAGCAGTAGAAGTAAAAAGAGAAAGAGAGAGAGAGCTCGCGAGTGAGAGAAGGAAGTAGAGAAGAAAAAGGAAGAGAAAGAAGAAGCTTCATCTGAAGACTAGTTCCTACTGGACCGTGGATCAGATCCAGGCCAGTCAGCTCCGTTGAGAGCCACATCTGTGTTTTCATCTTTTACAACCTTCTGATTGCTGTGTTATTTTCGTTTTGTTTTCCTTTATTTTCTGATTACCTTTGTACTTCCGATCCTCTGGACTGAGGTCGGGTTCCTCCTGTGGACTCAGGAGAAGGGAGATCTGATCTCCGGTACTGGGCTTGTGGGTTGCAAGTCCAGGGGTCCCTCCTGGTCTGGAGGAAGAGAGGTCTTCGACCTCTAGTTTCCAAGTGGCTGTGAGTCACTTGGGGTGTCCCTCCGGTTGGGAGGAAGAGGGGAGGTTGTTCCCCTGGTCAAGCTGTGTGGCAGCACCTTGTTCGCAGACTGAGTCTGCAGGTTTCTAGCTTGTGCTAGTGGAAGCCTCGCTCCGGTTGGAGTGAGGGGTGGATGTAGGTCTGTGGACCGAACCACCTAAAAATCTCTTGTGCAGTGGTCTGATTGTTTGCTTTGCTTCCGCTAGATGCTTGAATAGGCGCGCTCCAAGTGTTTGTATTTGAGTTGAATCGAATTGGTCCTATTCTGTGTCTATCTCTAGCATCCAAGTTTTTATTTGGCCATTATTCATAAAGGGATACATCACCCCCCCTTTGTATCCGAGCCTAGCACCCTAACATTGATCTCAAGGAATGGCTGTACAGACATTGAGTGAAGGCATGAACAGTGAATCGATGTATAGACTTGCAGAACAAATGTTGCACATATGCCATGAATGTATAGACCTGTTCGATGAATGCATGAACAAAGAATCAATGTATAGACTTCCAATGCCTTCGTCAAATGCGATGTACAGACTTGGTGAGCGCTAAGCGATGTACAGACTTCACCGAATCATGCAACCAGACACGTGAAAGCACAGACAATGTACAGACTTAGTGAAAACAGGATGTGCAGACTTGTGGCATGCAATGTCTAAACTTGATATGAAGGAATGCACAATGTCTAGACTTGATGAACAATGCAACATGCAATGCTGACTGATGTATAGACTCTGAATGAGTGACATGCGACAGACACTGTGCAGACTTGTTTTTAACCACGCACAATGTATAGACTTGCAATATGCATGGAGAGGCAAGGCAATGTATAGACTATGGCATGAATGAAGAGTGCAGACTGTATGACTGATGCAATGAAACACCGGAGAATGTACATACTTTCAGGCACAATGAACATGGACCGATGAAGTGAATGCATATAGCAGATATGAACTAAATGTATGCAGGAGAACTAATAGAGCATTACCTGATCTGAGCATTAACCTTACTTGTCATGATTTGACTTTGACTTGGGTTAACTTTATGACCTGTGAGTCATCCTTAAACATGTTCTGACAGTTTCTCATAATGCAACAGGATTATATCATCAAGGATGTAAACATAATGAGGCATAATATCTGTCATCATAAAAACTCCAGAACCACAGGGGACACATCAACAGTCATCTGGAAGTCGATCATTTGTCGTTTCGGCATCCCCCGGGTGATAGTAAGCGATAATGGTCGGCAATTTGATTCTCGTTATTTCTGAGACAGATGTGCCGACCTAGGCATTCGCAATCACTTCACCTCGATTGCCCACCCTCAGGCTAACGGGCTGGTCAAAAATGCCAATAAGACTATCTTAAAAGGCATCAAGACTAGGCTCGACAAAGCCAAGGATAACTGGCTTGAGAAATTGCCAAACGTACTTTGGTCACATAGAACGACTCCCAAAACGGCAACCGGTGAAAGCCCCTTTCAGCTGGTATACGGTACCGAGGCCGTGATCCCGTTGGGGATTGGCAACCCCTCCCTCCGAGTCATCTGCTTCTCGTCCGAGGCAAACGACCAGAAACTGCTCGAAAACCTCGACCTAGCAGATGAAGTCTGAGAGATTGCCAGCATCCGAGCAAAGGAATACCGACGCCGCCTCTCTCGATACTACAACGCCAAGGTTTCGAGATAGACACTTTCAACCGAGAGACTTCATCCTCAGGAAAGCCGAAGCCTCTTGACCACTTGAGGTGGCGAGCAAGTTATCCCTTAATTGGGGAAGGCCCCTACCGAGTGGTCGAGATGTTCGGAAAAGGAGCATACCGTCTATCCACGATAGAAGGAGAGCTCATCCCTCGGACCTGGAACGCGACTACATTACACAAGTTCTACTTCTAAATATTGAGCATTGTGCAAACGACATGAGATAAAACAAAAGGCTCCTTTCTTTTATTCAAACAACCCGCTTGTACATCAGGAAGGCCGAAGCCAGGAAAATACATGTCAAAAAAGTAAAAAATTCATATGGCGCCGCCGTATGAGCCCATCACTCGGCTGACTCGGATGACCTTCCTGTGTCCAGCCACTGACTCTGCCTCGTGTAGAAACTGGCTCGGATAAAGGATAGTCGACCCCGTTGGCTCGGGCAGCTCGGGACAAAGGTGACAGAGGGATTAGGAAGGAGAAGGCTACCTTCCAAGTTGAACTTGGAAGAGAAGGGGGAGAGGGAATGCATATGAAAGCATCCTCCCCGCCAACCTGCCAACTCTTTGGAAGATAGAGAGTGCAGGCACCCTCCGAAGAGTGAAAGAAAGGAGGAGCAGAGCAGAAGAGGGAAAAAGAGGCTGCGGGGGAAGAAAGAAACCAGCAGAGCTGGACGAGGAGGCAGGAGAAAGCCCGGAAAGGAGGGAGCTTAATTGGCTTCCTCCTCCCCTCTGTGGAGCGACCAGGAAGGGACGGGCGTCAGGGATGCCTGATGCCCCCATCCGTCCACCATCTCGCCCCCCTGCAAGTGCCGCCAGAACTGATAAAAAGAAGACGACGTGCCTCCACACGTTGAACCCTCTTTAAGTCTGTCCGCTGGCCATCGAACCCTCTTTAAACCCGAAGCAGCGAGAACTCTCTACCCCCCGTCGTCGGCAGCCTCATCTTCCGGAGCGTCTTCCATGCTTCAAATACTATGGCACAACGCTACGTGAAGAAAGAATGAGGAAAGACTGTCAGGGAAACCCCTAAGCGGTGGAGAGGAAGGGACGCCCTTCATACCTTTTATAGGTGAAGGGAGGCTATTTGCCTTAAACGATTCTCTCCTCGAAAACACGCCAAAGGGATCTCTCCCTACGAACGGTCACCTCAAACTTCTCATTTTTCCGCCCCAGCGGGATACACGAAGCGGCCAGGCATTCAAAGCACGAGAAAATGGAAAGACACCCTGTCAGACGCTCACCCAACCATTAGGTGAGATCCACGCAGAAAGTATCGGCTCTTTCCAACCACTGTAGATATGTTGAACAAAATACGGCAATGGCGATACGGAACAGATAAGTCTTCATCATGACGTTACTGCCTTATCTATTTTTTTACTCAAAAGAGGAAGTTTTTATTCTTCAAAAAGGAAGAAGACATACAAAAATAGGAAGCAAAATAGATACATCAGGCCTTCGGCCCACCTTGAAGCCTGGAAGTGGAGGGCTCAAATGGTCTGCCCCCGGCATCTTCGGCGACGGCCGACCCTGGCACTGACCCCACCGGCGTGGGAACTACCTCGGTTGCGTGCCCTCCCGAGGCATCTGGAGTTGGCAACCCCTCGAACGATGAGCCCCCGTGATCCTATTCATCCTGTACCGAAGCAAAGGAACTGGAGGATGACAAGTCTGAGTCATAACATTGCCCGGATGGGAAGTCAACTACTCCGGATGCCTGTTCCTCGGCGTAAGAGACGGCCCGGTCGTAGCATTGCTTGAATCCCTTGCGGATGCCCCGGCGAAGTCCTAGCTCGTAGTAGGGGAGGGCAGCCTCTTTAAGGTCGACCCGGTAGGCCTCTGAGCTTTTGTACTGCTCGAGAGCCTCCGCCCCGGCCGATCCCACCCTACCAGCGAGCTCGGCCTTCTCCTGCTCTGCCTCGGTTGACTTCCGCTCGGCCTCAGCCGTCCGCTCTTCGGCCTCCGCCGCCTGCTTCTCCGCCTCGGCCCGATCAGCCTCGGCCTCCCGCCGAAGGCACTCGGCTTCCTCCGTTCGGTCTACTAGGTCTGCACGTTCGGTCTCCCACCGGCCATCCAGCTCAATGTGTGCAAGGCACTCCTCTTCAAGAAGCCTGTTCTTCCTCTCGAGCGATTCGCGGGCCTTGGCTAGCTGCTCGGTTAGCGCCCGGGTCTCCACCTGGCTCGATCGCACCAGCTCCCTAACTGAGGAAAGCTCCCGCCGAAGCCCATCACGCTCCTCGACAAGCCGAGCCAACCTCCTGTCAGACCCACCAAGGGTCCAGGCCAGGTTCGCTCGCTCCCACTCCGACCGAGCGTACACTTCGACCGGAGCAGCCCCCATCTGGGCCAGGGCTAGGTCGCCCTCCATAACCCTAGCGAGGGCCACGGATGGAGAGTACTGCCTATCTCCCCCCCTCACCTTCGCGGCTATACCGCGGCATACCTGGTGCAGAGGGCCCGAGATACCAAGCCTCTTCAAGGACGCCGGAACGGAGAACCCCCCGTCGCCCGGCGCCCCACCGAGTGGCTCGGACCGAGCCCCAGCCTCGGTCGCGTCTCGCGCCTCGGCCGGATTTTCTTACGGCCCCCCAACCTGGACCGGCTCGGCACCTGCACCACCACCTGAAGCGTCAGCCTCTGCCACGGCCCCAGCATCCCCCGCCTCGGCCACAGCCCCCTCGGCTCCTACCGAGGGGAGAGTCGGGCCAGCACCGTTGTCAGTCGCAAGCGCAGCCCCGGCCCCCTCTGTAATATCCTGATTTATTAACAAATAAAAATTTCTAGAAAATTTATAAGAAATTAATTAGAAAATCCTTAATAAATAAAATAAGGTAAATTTTGACCATTTCGTAAAAATCTAGAAAATTCAGAATCTTGTATAGGATAAAATGTTTAATAATAGTGTCTTTTGTGACTGACCCAAATAAAATCCGTAATTAGGCCAAATTAACTGATTAAGGCCCAAATCCACACTTAATCTAATTGGACCTTAAAACATAAAATTTAGCCCAATACCCGATCATTTAGGCTGAGACCGGATCCAAATGAAAGATTAGGATGAAAGGATCGTTTCCCCACTTAGTTCTCCCCGAAACCCTAACCCTAGAAAGTGAATTTTGGATGAGAAGGCGGCGGCTAACCCTATCCGCGCGGTTCGCGCACGTCCAACTTGATTGGACTCTATCTCCTCGAATAGAAGACTCTAGACCTTGTGTGACCTATAAAAATGGCCCTCAGGAACCCTATTTTCGTTTGGGTGCTGTGGCGGCCGACGAGGATCGTGGACAAGGGCGGATTCCAGCGATCACCAGCGGGGTGTTCTTAGCGTGTCGTCGTCCCTTCTTCTTCTTTCTTCCTCCGTTTAAGGTAGGTTATAGCAAGCCAAACCTTAAGTATTATATATGGTTAGAACCAGCATCGAGTGCTCTTTCTATTGAATGCAAAAGCCCTAAAAGTTACTTAGTACCCTGCGAGAATTTTAGGGTTTAGTAGAAGCATGTCATATCTAGGGTTATACTTGTTTCATCTCGTTTAAGTAGGGATTGCAGGCACTAAAGATTAAATCGAGCATGCTATATTGTAAAACTTTTCGTGCTCTTTATTTTGAATCCAAAAGTCCTAATTATTATGCTCTGTGCTATGCGTATTTAGCAATTCATTGCAACCTTAGCCAACTCGCCGGAGGCGGGCAGGGCGAAAGGGGGCTTGATTGTTTCTGACTTGCGCGGCCTCACGATAGACCGCCCAACATGGTTAGGCGACATATTACTGACCGTTTATGTTTTATGATTCGTGTTATGTTTCTGGAAAGTGCGACAGGACCTAGATCGCCCTTCTGTCAGGCGGCCAGTTATTGACCGTTCGTCTCTCCCGGCGGCTCATTACAGACCGCTCATCTCCAGCAGGCCTTCTGACCTGAGGGGGATAAACGGCATGTCGTGCGACCGCCGAGGAGGATGAAAGGTCCATACTAGACCGTCCATCTTTACAGAATTGATTAAGTTATCTTTTTCGCATGATTTATGATAGTAGATTAGTGGTTAAATGTAAGTTAGCAACATGCATAAAAACTCTGGAAAATTATAACAGTAAATGATTATAAATCTTGCTGATTTATTCATCTTGACCTTGGATCATCTTCTTCAATGTTAATATTAATCATGATTCATTATTAATTGAAATTTTATTAGGATTGTTTGATAGTCATTCTACTCCTTTAGAATTGACTGACCGCATTACTGGTTTCTGCTGATTTATTAGCCCCATTTCCTTGTAATGTTTGGGACTCTCCGCTGGATATTCCTTCCGTCGGACTAGGACCTTCATTACGGGACCTCCATAAGCCTTCACGAGCCTGGGATTTCCACTAGGACGCCGGGCAGGTTGTACCATCAAGACCTGAACCTGTGTACGTGATCGAATCACTTGGACTATCGTATTGTAAGTCACGGCTCGACTTGGACCCCCTGAGAATTGCGCGGCCCGAAAGGGACCGTTCATATTATTGGGCGGCCCATAATGAACCGTACATCCCTGGCCAAGTGCCACTTACATTGGTCAATTAACCTTGATCTTTCTTCGACCAAATTTATTTTTGGATCGACCCAATAAGCCCTAGGTTGACCAATGGAGAGTGGGCTAGACCCTGGTTCAGTTCTGCCCCACTTATGGCAGCCCGGAGCCCGTTTGGGTAGATTTCTAGTTGATCAAGTTGAACGGACCTATTAGAGTCGCCCATGTTATAGCGCGGATCTTATTGGACCGTCTGTCTGTTGGACGGCCCTGTAAGGACCGTTTATCTTGGGCTTCCAGCTCTACTAGTCTTGAGCAGCCCATTTTCAACCGTCCAAACTCCTTGAGCGGCCCTACATGGACCGTGTGTCCTTGACTTCGGTGTGGCTAATGCTGAGCCATCTCTATCCTGAACGGTCCAGATTAGACCGTGCGTTGCTTGAGCAGCCTTGTTCTGACCGCTTATCATCCAGAAGTGATTTCCGTGATTTTTCGTGTTGAATCCAAGGACCTGATTGATTCTTGATAACTTGAACTTTCCAGACATGATGTCTAGTTCAACTTACCCTTGAAATTTTAGGTAAGTTCCATAACTTGAATCTTGGCCATTAAACTTGATTAATGTCTAGACATAACTTGGGATCTTGGATCCAACAAATCAATGCCAACGCATCATAAGGGCCCGGTCTGGACCTGGGAGGAGAGCCCGAAAAGTACTTGTGCCCCGGGGAGTTTGAATGACATTGTGAGGCATTGCATCGAGTGCATGACTAGCGTGATGTCTATGACAATAATCACCTTCTTGAAAATTATCTTGACTTGGTTAAATCTTGCTTGTTGGCCAATTTCCAGTTTCATTATATTCTTGATCTTGTACCTCTTCTACTTATGTCATTTCGTTATATCAATATTTCTTTCCGCGCTTTTAATGTAATTAATTAGTTAATTACTTAAACTTGCATGTTATTACCTACTGAGCGTTCGCTCACCTAGTGGTTTTCCCCTTTTCAGGTAGCTCAGGTGAGGACTCGCAAACTGATGGGGACGGGCAAGAGTGACGACCGTGGAGTGAAACTGATAGAAGCCTGTGAAACTAGTTCTAGTTGTGGAGTTTATTTGTATTTAAGAGTATTTTGGAAGAGTTGTAATTTGAAGTTAGCCAATGTAGTAGTGTTAAGTGGATGTTGTCAAGATTATGTTAAGTGAGATCATTGTAGTTTGGAACATGGTTTAGTTATGTGTTATTTAATGAATGGAGCAGTTTCTATTTATGGTGATGTGCGATCTTTTAGCTTTAACATATCATGTCTAGAAATCAGCATATTATTATTATTATTACTTGTTTCTACTGCCAGTCCCGATATTCCACGTCGGGGCGTGACAGTTAGGTGGTATCAGAGCCTAGGTTTCTAATATTCCTAGGTTATTTAAGTACAAGGATTCTAAGTGTTTGTCGTAGAACCTATACCCTTGTTATGAGTCAAAGGACCAAACCTAGTGAGAATTTGGGTAGAGACTTGGGTCGAGTTAAGAATCAACTCTAAACTCTTTCTCCTAAATGAACTTAAGATAAATTATTTTTGTGCAGGACGTTCCGATGGCAGCTGAGCGTGCGCAATGGCGAGACATGCAGCGGACGGTCCAAGGACTTACGCGGGCTTTACAACAAGTAGCCCAGGGTGGAGCGGTGAATCATGGCACCGGCGATCTACACAGGAATTTTCGTGGGATGAATCCCCCACGTTTTGGAGGCTCAACTGATCCCGATGATGTCGAGCACTGGCTCAAAGAGATGGAGAGGATTTTCGAGGTGATGCAATGCAGCGATCAGGAGCGTGTGCTTTTAACAACCTTCAAGTTGGAACGTGATGCTAGGACGTGGTGGGAGTCAATAAAGGCAACCCTCGGTAATAGGCAAATTTCGTGGGAGGAATTTGAAGAATTCTTCAATAGCAAGTACTTTTCCGACAGAATCCAAGAGAAGAAAGCCGCTGAGTTTGCTACTTTGAAGCAGCGGAGTTTATCTATGGCAGAATATGAAGCTCAATTTTCTAGACTCTCTCGTTATGCTACTCATTTGATTTCCACAGAGAAGATGAAGGCGAAACGTTTTCTAAATGGGCTGAAGTTGCATTATATTAACCAGTTGGCGTCGATGGAGATTCAGACCTATGCAGAGATGGTAAGAAAAGCCCAAGTTTTAGAAGATACCTTGGAAATGACGGAGAAAATCTGTGGGAAGAATGTCAAGAAGGAGCAATCTGCTGGTTCCAGGAGTGCTAAACCCGGGAATAGCAAGAAAAGGCCCAATGGCGGGTCTGGTTCATGGAAAGGGAAAATGCCAAAGAATGAAGACAAAAAACCTGGCCCTAATGTTCCATTTAAAGGCGTATGCAAGTATTGTGACCGTCCTGGTCACAAGATGGAAGAGTGCTGGCGCAAGCTAGGCACCTGTTTACGTTGCGAGAGTAGAGATCACCGTATCCCGGAGTGTCCTCTCTTATCCGATCAAGCTACCCCGACTAAGCCTCAAGGCAGCAAGAAACGGCAGGGCAAGCTCCAGGCCCTATAGGAGGATGATGCAGGCACCACCGAGGAGGGTGGACTTGTGGAAGGTACTCTCATTGTTCATGGAAAGCCTGCTTCTGTTCTTTTCGATACCGGTGCTACTCATTCATTTGTTTCTCGGAGTTTAGCTAAGACGATAGCTGTGAAGCCGGTTTTAATGGATTCCCCACTAGAGATATCAACTTCTATTGGTTCTAGATCAACAATTAAATATTTTTATCCTTCTAGCAAGATTATGGTTAATGAGCAGAATTTTCCGGCTGATTTAGTATGCATGGATATGAAAGATTATGATGTAATTCTAGGAGCGGATTGGTTGGCTAAGCATGAGGCCAATGTTCATTGTAGTTCCAGCTCTGTGTCTTTTTCTGGACACCCTGAACTTTCTTTTATAGGGGTTAGGCACCATAAGTCTGTGCCACTTATTACGCCCCTTCGAGCTGATAAGTTGATGAGGAGAGGATGTCAGGCTTACCTAGCCTTTGTTCATGTAACCCCTGAGAAGAAGATTGAGATTAAGAACATTCCTGTTGTCCGAGATTTTCCGGATGTTTTTCTTGAGGAATTGCCAGGTCTTCCACCAGAGAGGGAAGTTGTGTTTTCTATTAATCTAATTCCTGGCGCGACCCCTGTTTCTAAAGCTCCTTATCGTATGTCTCCTGCGGAGCTGAGGGAATTAAAGCAACAGTTAATGGAATTACTTGAGAAGGGGTTTATTCGTCTAAGTACATCCCCGTGGGGAGCTCCAGTATTATTTGTCAGGAAGAAGGATGGCTCGATGAGGTTGTATATTGATTATCGGCAATTGAACCAGTTGACTATCAAGAATAAATATCCATTGCCGAGAATTGATGAATTATTTGATCAGATAGTAGGAGCTCAGTATTTTTCTAAGATTGATCTTCGATCAGGCTACCACCAGTTGCGGGTTAAGGAAGAGGATATTTATAAGACAACTTTTCGTAGTAGGTATGGACATTTTGAATTTGTTGTGATGCCTTTTGGACTAACGAATGCACCTGCAACTTTTATGCAGTTGATGAACAATGTATTCCGGCCCTATCTTGATCAATGGGTTGTGGTGTTTATTGATGACATTCTGATTTATTCCAAGAGTAAGGAAGAACATACTGAGCATTTGAGGATGGCGTTGCAAATATTGAGAGACCATCAGTTATACGCCAAGTTTAGCAAGTGTGAATTTTGGCTGCAGGAGGTGTCATTTCTAGGGCATATCATTACGAAAGAAGGTATTTATGTGGATCCGTCTAAGGTAGAGGCAGTGAAAAATTGGGATAGGCCTACTAATGTAACAGAAGTAAGAAGCTTTCTAGGCCTAGCAGGATATTACCGAAGGTTTATTAAGGATTTCTCCAAGATTGTAGTACCCTTAACGAGATTAACCCGCAAGGAGAATAAGTTTGACTGGTCGGAGGTTTGTGAGCGAAGCTTCCAGACTTTGAAGGAGTGTTTAACGACTGCCCCTGTTTTAGCTTTACCATCTGGAGAAGGAGGCTTCGTGGTGTACACCGATGCTTCGGGAATTGGTTTAGGTTGCGTACTGATGCAGCATGAGAAAGTGATAGCCTATTCTTCTAGGCAATTGAGAAAGCATGAGGAGAATTATCCTGTCCATGATTTGGAGCTAGCAGCAGTAGTATTTGCCTTGAAGATAAGGAGGCATTATTTATATGGAGAGACATTCACAGTATTTTCAAATCACAAGAGTTTGAAGTATTTATTTTCTCAGAAAGAACTCAATATGAGGCAGAGAAGATGGTTAGAATATTTAAAGGATTTTGACTTCTCCATAGAGTATCATCCCGGTAAGGGTAATGTGATGGCGGATGCCTTAAGTCGCAAGCCAATAGCTAAATTGTCAAGCCTCATGTTGCAAGAATAGAAATTGCTAGAGCAATTAGCCAGTTTAGATATAAATGTTGACAAGGATTGAGTTATGATTGCTCAGATTCCGTTTAAACCAGAATTATTGGCAGAAATCAAGTCCTTGCAAGACAATGACCCAGAGTTGATAGAAATCAAGGAGAATTTGGGTAGCAGACCCGAATTCATGATAGCCGATGATGACAGATTGTTATTTCAGGGAAGGACGTGTGTACCTGATATAGCCGAAGTTAAGAACAAGATCCTCGAGGAAGCTCACAGATCCAGATATACCATTCATCCGGGAGGTACAAAGATGTTTAAGGATTTGAAGAGATCTTTCTGGTGGCCGAGTATGAAAAAGGAAATTGCAGAATTTGTGAGTAAATGTTTGGTGTGCCAACAAGTTAAGGCTGAGCATTTCAGACCTGCAGGAAAGTTGAAACAACTGGACATACCTCAATGGAAGTGGGAGAGTATTGGCATGGATTTAATTATGGGTCTACCTAGGACTCATAGCGGATTTGATGCAATATGGGTTATCGTTGACAGATTGACAAAGTCGGCTCATTTCTTATCCATTAAATCTAAGTGGACTGTTGATGTTTTAGCAGCCTTGTACGTGAAGGAAGTTGTGCGACTCCATGGTATTCCGGTCAGTATTGTGTCCGACAGAGACCCCAGATTTACTTCACATTTTTGGAAAGGTTTGCAAGAATCTTTGGGAACCCGTCTAAACTTTAGTACTACTTTTCATCCGCAAACAGACGGACAGACGAAAAGAACCAACCAGATAGTGGAGGATATGCTTAGAGCCTGCATGATTGATTTCAGAGGCAGTTGGAGTGATCACTTGGCCTTGATAGAATTTGCTTACAACAATAGTTATCAGTCCAGCATTCAGATGGCTCCGTTTGAAGCTTTGTATGGAAGAAGCTGTCGATCCCCATTATGTTGGAACGAGGTTGGTGAGAAGCAATGGCTGGGACTAGATCTTATTTCTGAATCATCAAAGAATATTCGTATTATTAGAGGCCGGTTGTAAGTAGCACAATCAAGACAGAAGAGTTATGCAGACAACAGAAGAAGAGCTTTGGAATTCCAGGCTGGTGAACATGTGTTTCTGAAGGTTTATCCCATGAGAAGAATTCGAAGATTTGGCATTCGAGGTAAGCTTAGTCCAAGATATGTCGGTCTATTCGAGATTTTGGAAAGAGTGGGGGAGGTTGCATACCGTTTGGCGCTACCACCTCAGTTATCCGGAGTACACAATGTCTTCCATGTGTCGATGTTGAGAAAGTATGTGTATGACCCCACTCATGTCATTCAGCATGCGGATCTTGAGTTAAAGGAAGATCTGACTTATGAAGAGAGACCTATTAAGATTCTGGATCGTAAGCAGCAGCAACTCAGAAACAGGTCCATACCTATGGTGAAAGTGCAATGGAGTCGGCGTGGAACCGAGGAAGCTACTTGGGAGTCAGAAGATACCATGCGAAAACAGTATCCCGACTTGTTCTAGGTGAGCTCCACTCCCCATCGTGTTAAGTGTAGTGAATTTGGAGGACCAAATTCTTTGAAGTGAAGAGGGTGTAATATCCCGATTTATTAACAAATAAAAATTTCTAGAAAATTTATAAGAAATTAATTAGAAAATCCTTAATAAATAGAATAAGTTAAATTTCGATCATTTCGTAAAAATTTGAAAAATTCAGAATCTTGTAGAGGATAAAATGTTTAATAATAGTGTCTTCTGTGACTGACCCAAATAAAATCCGTAATTAGGCCAAATTAACTGATTAAGGCCCAAATCCACAATTAATCTAATTGGACCTTAAAACACAAAATTTAGCCCAATACCTGATCATTTAGGCTGAGACCGGATCCAAATGAAAGGTTATGATGAAAGGATCATTTCCCCTTTAGTTCTCCCTGAAACCCTAACCCTAGAAAGCGAATTTTGGATGAGAAGGCGGTGGCTAACCCTATCGCGCGGTTCGCGCACGTCCAACTTGATTGGACTCTATCTCCTCAAATAGAAGACTCTAGACCTTGTGTGACCTATAAAAATGACCGTCAGGAACCCTATTTTCGTTTGGGTGCTGTGGCGGCCGACGAGGATCGTGGACAAGGGCAGATTCCGGCGATCACCGGCGGGGTGTTCTTAGCGTGTCATCGTCCCTTCTTCTTCTTTCTTCTTCCGTTTAAGGTAGGTTATAGCAAGCCAAACCTTAAGTATTATATATGGTTAGAACCAGCATCGAGTGCTCTTTCTATTGAATGCAAAAGCCCTAAAAGTTACTTAGTACCCTGCGAGAATTTTAGGGTTTAGTAGAAGCATGTCATATCTAGGGTTATACTTGTTTCATCTCGTTTAAGTAGGGATTGCAGGCACTAAAGATTAAATCGAGCATGCTATATTGTAAAACTTTTTGTGCTCTTTCTTTTGAATCCAAAAGCCATAATTATTATGCTCTGTGCTATGCGTATTTAGCAATTCATTGTAACCCTAGCCAACTCACCGGAGGCGGGCAGGGCGAAAGGGGGCTTGATTGTTTCTGACTTGCGCGACCTCACGATAGACCGCCCAACATGGTTAGGCGGCATATTACTGACCGTTTATGTTTTATGATTCATGTTATATTTCTGGGAAGTGCGGCAGGACCTAGACCGCCCTTCTATCAGGCGGCCAGTTATTGACCGTTCGTCTCTCCCGACGGCTCATTACAGACCGGTCATCTCCAGCAGGCCTTCTGATAAACGGCCTATCGTGCGACCGCCGAGGAGGATGAAAGGTCCATACTGGACCGTCCATCTTTACAGAATTGATTAAGTTATCTTTTTCGCATGATTTATGATAGTAGATTAGTGGTTAAATGTAAGTTAGCAACATGCATAAAAACTCTGGAAAATTATAACATTAAATGATTATAAATCTTGCTGATTTATTCATCTTGACCTTGGATCATCTTCTTAATGTTAATATTAAGGGTTTTTTGCATGGAAACCATTGTTAAAAGTGAATTTGTAAAAAAAATCATTCCTAAAAATGCATTAGCAGGTATATCACTGTGTAATCTGAATTGTGCAAAAATGCCATATTTATTTACATGCATATCACTTCTTTTTACCAACAACTTGCAAGAAAACCACGCTTAAATGTCATTTATGCACTATTTGAATTAACTCAATGATATACATGCTAATGCATTTTTAGGAATGGTTTTTTTATAAATTTACTTTTAACAATGGTTTTCATGCAAAAAACCCTAATATTAATCATGATTCATTATTAATTAAAATTTTATTAGGATTATTTGACAATCATTCTACTCCGGTAGAATTGACTAACCGCATTACTAGTTTCTGCTGATTTATTAGCCCCATTTCCTTGTAATGTTTGGGACTCTCCGCCGGATATTCCTTCCGTCGGACTAGGACCTTCATTACGGGACCTCCGTAAGCCCTCGCGAGCCTAGGATTCCCACTAGGACGCCAGGCAGGTTGTACCATCAAGACCTGAACCTGTGTACGTGATCGAATCGCTTGGACTATCGTATTGTAAGTCACGGCTCGACTTGGACCCCCTGAGAATTGCGCGGCCCAAAAGGGACCGTTCATATTATTGGGCGGCCCATAATGAACCGTACAT
Organism: Amorphophallus konjac; assembly: GCA_022559845.1. NCBI lineage: Eukaryota > Viridiplantae > Streptophyta > Magnoliopsida > Alismatales > Araceae > Amorphophallus > Amorphophallus konjac. The sequence goes on along the minus strand of CM040126.1, from coordinate 292,884,765 downwards.
CCCTGGCCAAGTGCCACTTACATTGGTCGATTAACCTTGATCTATCTTCGACCAAATTTATGTTTGGATCGACCCAATAAGCCCTAGGTTGACCAGTGGAGAGTGGGCTGGACCCTGGTTCAGTTCTGCCCCACTTATGGCAGCCCGGAGCCCGTTTGGGTAGATTTCTAGTTGATCAAGTTGAACAGACCTATTAGAGCTGCCCATGTTATAGTGCGGATCTTATTGGACCGTCTGTCTGTTGGACGGCCCTATAAGGACCGTTTATCTTGGGCTTCCAGCTCTACTAGTCTTGAGCGGCCCATTTTCAACCGTCCAAACTCCTTGAGCGGCCCTACATGGACCGTGTGTCCTTGACTTCGGTGTGGCTGATGCTGAGCCATCTCTATCCTGAACGGTCCAGATTAGACCGTGCGTTGATTTGAGCGGCCCTGTTCTGACCGCTTATCATCCAGAAGTGATTTCCGTGATTTTTCGTGTTGAATCCAAGGACCTGATTGGTTCTTGATAACTTGAACTTTCCAGACATGATGTCTACTTCAACTTACCCTTGAAATTTCAGGTAAGTTCCATAACTTGAATCTTGGCCATTAAACTTGATTAATGTCTAGACATAACTTGGGATCTTGGATCTAACAAATAAATGCCAACGCATCATAAGGGCCCGGTCTGGTCCTGGGAGGAGCGCCCGAAAAGTACTTGTGTCCCGGGGAGCTTGAATGACGTGGTGAGGCATTGCACCGAGTGCATGACTAGCGTGATGTCTACGACAATAATCACTTGCTTGAAAATTATCTTGACTTGGTTAAATCTTGCTTGTTGGCCAATTTCCAGTTTCATTTTATTCTTGATCTTGTACCTCTTCTACTTATGTCATTTCGTTATATCAATATTTCTTTCCACGCTTTTAATGCAATTAATTGGTTAATTACTTAAACTTGCCTGTTATTACCTACTGAGCGTTCGCTCACCTAGTGGTTTTCCCCTTTTCAGGTAGCTCAGGTGAGGACTCGCAAACTGATGGGGACGGGCAAGAGTGACGACCGTGGAGTGAAACTGATAGAAGCCTGTGAAACTAGTTCTAGTTGTGGAGTTTATTTGTATTTAAGAGTATTTTGGAAGAGTTGTAATTTGAAGTTAGCCAATGTAGTAGTGTTAAGTGGATGTTGTCAAGATTATGTTAAGTGAGATCATTGTAGTTTGCAACACGGTTTAGTTATGTGTTATTTAATGAATGGAGCAGTTTCTATTTATGGTGATGTACGATCTTTTAGCTTTAACATATCATGTCTAGAAATCAGCATATTATTATTATTATTAGTATTACTTGTTTCTACTGCCAGTCCCGATATTCCGCGTCGGGGCGTGACACCCTCGGCTCCGACCGAAGGAAGAGCCGAGCCCGCATCGTCGCCGCCCGCAGGAGCAGCCCCAACCTCCTCGGCCCCCTCTTGCTCGGTGGGTGGGAGAGCTCGCCCGGTAGGGTCGGCCCCATCATGCTCGGAGAGGGGCGAGCCGCGGCAACGTCGCCTACGACTACGGGTATGACCCCGGCCTTCTTGGCCCACTTCCTGGCCCTTGCGGCGGCCCGGATCATGCCTTCCACGGGGTCCTTGCGCTTGGACCTTCGCGGCCTGGAGGATTCACCCTGGGCCGCCCCCTTGCCCTTATCTCTGGTTCGGGAGTGACCCGGGGGAATGTTGTGCCCCTGTGGTTTTGATGTCAGCAAGCACTATGAGTATGAATGATTTATCACCATGTGTCTGCACTTGTTGGTTCTTCTGCACATTGCATCAGTGCATTATCTGCCATATGCATACACTGAATCAGTGCATTCATCAGTCGATTCAATTCAATGTCGATGCGTGTTCATTATGCATACAACCTCAGTGCAGGGTTAACCGTCTAGGCCTGTGCATTTCATAACTGTGTTTTATAGTGGCCATAAGTCAGTGAATGCCTAGACAAATGCATGTTCAAGGGATAAAGTCTGTACAGAGTTTTGCCTAGACTGCATCAACTCAAGTCTGTACATTACTTGGTGGCTAGTCTGTACAACCTCCGGTGTCTCACTCTACTAGTCAGTACAACCAGTGGTCTTCATGCATATACATAGTCTATGCATTGATTTGTCTCGCACATACACTAAGTCTGCACATGGTGACTTAGCGAGTTTATACATTCGTGAACATAGTCAGTGCATCCTTTTGCATCGTGTCCTTTACACATATACATAGTCAGTGCATTTGTTTGCTTAATGCATAGCATAGTCAGTGCATTCGGTTGTTTCATGTATATACAATGTCTGCACAGTCTTTGCTGTTATGTCCATGCGTCATTTAAGCAAGTCTATACATGATGAATTGATTCTTAAATGCTAGGTAGCAAGTATGTACATTGTCTTGTTTCAGGCATGCAAAGTCTGTACATCGTCTTGCTTAAATGTACAGACTTGCTTAAATGTCTTAAATGCACATGCAGACTTTGCGTGCCTGAAACAAGACAATGTACAGACTTGCTACCTAGCATTTAAGAATTAATGCATCATGTATAGACTTGCTTAAATGACGCATGGACATAACAGCAAAGACTGTGCATACATTGTATATGCATGAAACAACCGAATGCACTGACTATGCCCATGCATTAAGCAAACAAATGCACTGACTATGTATATGTGTAAAGGACACGATGTAAAAGGATGCACTGACTATGTTCACGAATGTATAAACTCGCTAAGTCACCATGTGCAGACTTAGTGTATGTGCGAGACAAATCAATGCATAGACTATGTATATGCATGAAGACCACTGGCTGTACTGACTAGTAGAGTGAGACACCGGAGGTTGTACAGACTAGCCACCAAGTAATGTACAGACTTGAGTTGATGCAGTCTAGGTAAAACTCTGTACAGACTTTATCCTTTGAACATGCATGAGTCTAGGCATTCACTGACTTATGGCCGCCATAAAACACAGTTATGAAATGCACAGGCCTAGACGGTTAACCCTGCACTGATGTTGTATGCATAATGAACACGCATCGACATTGAATTGAATCGACTGATGAATGCACTGATTCAGTGTATGCAAATGGTAGATAATGCACTGATGCAATGTGCAGAAGAATCAACAAGTGCAGACACATGGTGATAAATCATTCATACTCATAGTGCTTGCTGACATCAAAACCACAGGGGCACAACAATCTCCCCCTTTTTGATGATGGCAACACTATGAGTCACACAGACTCAAACTATTCTCCCCCTTTGACTTCATCAAAAAGAGAAAAGTTTGAGAGAGAAATAAAAGTGTGCATGATATGATTGAATAAAATCTCCCCGAGACAGCAGCAAAGAGAAAGGGACATGAAGGATGCTGAGAAGATCTCCCCCTTTAATATGCAGCATGATTCATAGACAAGGAAACTCCCCCTGAATAGATACTTCTTTGTAGCTTCAGAGGAGATGGATTCTCTCCTTCAGAATAATGAATGCAATTCATGGAGAACCTGATGCTTACATGATGCAAACAATTGAACAAGAATGGTAAGAAAAATAAGGTCAAAAGTGTCCCTACTTGTGTTTTGGAAACTGCTAGCTCTGCTGTATCTGATGGGTCAATGCATACTGCTCATAACTCATTTACTTATTCGTATGCATCTGATAAGAGTGTCTCATGCCATTACTGTGGCAAGGTAGGCCATGTAATGGATGATTGCAGATTATTGATTGTAGATGGGCATGCAAGTGAAACATTGCATTCTAGAAATTCATTTGGTAGAAATCATGCTACTAGGAAGTCTGGTACATCTTGTCATTACTGTGGTAGGCATGGTCATCTCATGAATGCATGTTTCATCATGAAACAAGATGATAAAATGCATGCTAGGTCTTCTGCTAATCATCATGACCCCAGAAGAAACATGTTTGCTTCAGACCAGCACACTATTTGTTTTAACTGTAACAAACGTGGTCACAAAGCCATTGAGTGCTGGTTTGGATCTACTAGGGGTAAAAATGGTTTTAAAGGTAAGCATATCCGATGCTTCGAGTGTGGGAAGAATGGACATACAGTCAAGGACTATTGGCATGTTCAGAAGAATTATGTTAACCCCTATCTTGTCAAATTCCCTGTAAAATGATCTGTGAAATTTTCATGCTATAAATGTGGGAAGCCAGGCCATAGAGCTGCTGATTGTTGGATGGTTGATTTTAGTAAACAGAATTTTCTCTCTGCTAATAAATTTCATGACAACAGTAATTTGCATAAAAAGAATTTGAAATCTGCTGCATCATGCCATTACTGTGGTCAAACAGGTCATTCAATGAATAATTGCTACTTGATGAGATTTGATGACCTTCATGCACAAAAATTGTTGAGAAAACCTACTAGGAATGTCACTGTTAATTCAGGACCCAATACCTCTTGGGTATCTGTTTGTGCAAAATAAACTTTGTTTCGCAGGTGTGCCTTGGATTGGAAAATAAGCTAGGGAAATAAACCAAGGCACTCAAAAGAAAACCCCTTTATGAACTTTTCAGGTAAATTCTCTGCACTTCATGCTCTTAGATTCATTGCATATCTTGTTAAAATAAATGTTCATCTATATAGAATTGCTAAAAACATCAATTTATGTCTGAGTCTGAAAATTGTGAACGTTATGCTTTTGATCTAATGCTTGAATCTGCATTTCACATTCACTGAAAATCTGATAGGACTGCATGTTGTATTGCACTTAAGAGATAGTCTGAATCTTCTTGTGAAAAATCTGTTTAATCCCCTGTAGGATGTCATTACACACAGTGCCTTTTAGAATCTTCATATATATTGCATGCATTCAGGGGGAGTTTGTTGAGTCTTTGCATGTTTTTGTATACATATAGTTAATTGCATTGCATTGCATTTCATTACATTAAAATTGTCAAAAAGATTGCGTTCATTAAGGGGGAGTATATAACAAGATCGTGTTCTGCTGGCTATTCATCTAGTTTCTTGGTATTTTAGTCAGTCAACTAAAGCTCCCATCTTTATGTTGAGATCATCCATTTCACGTATCTGAACTTAACTCTGATTTGATTTTGAATCTTGTGAGCTGGTCTTTCTTGAGCAAATCTGTCTGATGGACCTATCGATATCTATGATTCTCTATGATCATTCTTTGCTGCACCTATTAATTGTCCTGATTGGAAGTGTCGACACAGTGAGGCGACATCATCTTAGAAATGCTCTGTCAAATGTCGACACCTTCACTATTGTGCTCATCTTTGTTATATGCTTGAAACTCTGGTACAGTTCACAACTTGTATGCTGTTGAATCTCATTGAAAATTTCATAAAATTGAGAAGAGTTCAATTCGTATACCTTGATCATAAATCTGAAAATCAATTCATTAAAGAATCTTCCATTATAAAGATTTATGAATGACTAAAAGATCAGATTGGTTTAAGTCTAATGTATTCATTGAGCGTTGGTGCCGCATGCACACTAAGTCCATGCACTCCTTGATGACATCCTGTGCATTCATCTTCATTGTGCATACTTTGTTAAATGCATTCTGCACTACCCACTAGCAAGTCTATACATGCTAAGTTCAAATCTCAAACCTACCCGATGCATCTTTTTCTTTTTCTGATAGTCAAGCCTAATCTGACAAGACTGCTGCTCGAGGAGCTTAATAAGGGCACGTGATCCAAGAATGGAGATGGCTCAGGATCGTGACACGTGTAGTGCAGTAGGCTGAAATGCTGCCACGTGTTCAAGGCGCTAGGGCGGGAATTCGTGGAGGACACACGCCCACCCACCTGCTGCTACTATAAAAGGAAGTGTCTCCTTCGAGTGAAAGGTGTGGAGATCATGAGCAGAGTGATCGAAGTAGGGGAGCCCATCTGAAAGAGCAGAAGCAGAGAGAGAGAGAGCCTACACGATCCAGAAGAAGAGAGAAGAAAAGAGAGAGCAGAAGAAGAGAAAAGGAGGAGAGTGTTCGAAAAAGAAAGAGTGAGCAGTAAAGAAGAAGAAGAAGAAGAAAGAGAAATCAAGAAAGAGAGAGGTAGAGAGCTCTAGGGGAAGAAGAAAAGCTTCATCGGAAGATTTGTTTTCACTGGACTTTGGATCAGATCCAAGCCAGTCAGCTCTTTGAGAGCCACGTTATGTTCTATCTTTTACAGCTTTCAGTCGCTGTGTTTCATCATCCTTTGTTTTTCCTTTTACCTTTGTTTCAAGCTGTTAGTCAGCAGAGCTAAGCTGTATTGCTCAGCGGGCGAGGTGGATACCTCAGACAGCAAGCTGTGTTGCTCAGCGGGCAGAGGAGGATTCCTCTGACGGGTTAAGCTGTAGTCCCCAGCGGTTGGCAAAGCTGTAATGCCCAGCAGTCAAGCTGTTAGTCAGCGGTTGTAGGCAAGCTGTGAAGCCCAGCGGTTTAAGCTGTGTATCAGCGGAATCCACACTCTAGTTGGAGTGTGGGGTGGACGTAGGTCTGGAGGACCGAACCACCTTAAAAATCTTCTGTGCAGTGGTTTGATTGTCTAGTGTGTTTCGCTAGATGCTTGATTAGACTCGTTGTGTCCTTTCATCTAGTGAGTGGTTTATTCGAACATCGCATATTGATTGAAGTTGGGTCTGCTCACCAGCTCATAGTGAGTAGATCAGTAGTTCAATCTATCTGATCTTTCCACTTCGTTCAAAGAGAGCACCTGAGTCATACAAGGCACCTATTTGTGTTAATTCCGCATCATTGTTCTGTTATAGTTTTTAATTGGACAATATTTTAAGGGGAGATTCATTCACCCCCCTCTGAATCCATCGCACCTGTCCTAACAGGGAACAACCGATTCATCAGCAACCTAATCATCGCCAAGCTCGATCACCTCTACGGCCTCCTTCAAAGCCTCCCGCCTGGAGACTGCACGAAGAGGAAGACATATTCAGGAAAAGAAAAATGACCCCCACATCCAAAGGAGAGCCTAGTTTGTGGCACCTGAGCTCGACGGATGCAGCCGCGCAAGAAGACACCGCTCGATATTCTCTGGAGTAACCAGCTCTTCGGTGGATTGGCGGTGCTTCAGCAAGATGGCCGCATATTTCTCCACATGTAGAGGGAACTCATCCTGCATGGGAGGGATATTCGGGTGGAAATTGGGGATTACTAGACACCTCCAAGTTTCCTCCACTGAACAAATCTCCACCCAGAAGAATTGAGTTTTCCATCCCTTATGCGAAGAATCCTTCGCCGCCAAGGAGATACAGCTCCTATTCCGCCTCGCCGGGATGAAATAGAAGCCCTTCCCGGTCGAAGGATGTGCTTTCAACTCAAAGAAATAGTGAAAGAGGTCCAAGGAAGGAGGAACTCCACACTGGCGGTAGAGAATGCGGAAGGCGGAAAGGAGAAGATAAGAGTTGGCTACCAACTGAATGGGCGCCAACAGAAAAAAATTAAGAAGCTGAAGAACGAAAGGTTCAAAGGGAAGGCGGAACCCACCCTTCCACGACAGAAGGAAAGTACAGATGTGGCCTGTACGAGAGTCCAGGCTCGTCTCGTGTGGGGAAGCTGCGACAAAGCGGAACTTATGGGACAGACGATACTGGTGCTCCAGCCTTCTCACATCCGCCTCCCCCAGTTCACTGCAGTTTGGAACCAGCACCTTCACCACTGGCTCGTCCTCCCACTCCTCAGCATCCGAGCGCTGGTCCGCCATGGAACCCAGAGAAGACTCTGAGGAAAGGCGATCTCGAGACCCCGAAGATTCGGGGGGAGAGGAAGCCATCGGACTACCTCCGCGGTTATCTCCACCAACTCCATGAACGCCGCTGCAAGCCTCTGCTCTCTCGTCGTGTCCTCACGACGCATCGAAGAGCCCAAAAGCAAGAACGGAGGAGAGCCAAAACCCTAAAGACGGAGGAAATCTGGAATGACAGCAAGCGCCCAACGCCTATATCCCCACGCGGGAGGCGGCGCGTCGTTCCGACCTCCGAGAAAAGGGGGCCCCTTCAGTTCAAATATGTTAGGATCATCATTATTACAGGCCCAAGTGACCACGTCACGTGGCTTCCTAACACTGCCAGATCTCCACCCACCTGAGCCACGCTGGTCTAAAACTCCAACAGCTACTCTTCCGAGCTTACTAAAGCTCGGGAGTAGAGGGGGACAAGTGGAGAGGGGGATTTCTGTAGCCCATCTAAGAGCAGCTAAACTAGGTCCATCAGGACCAAACGAGGCTCAGCTCATCCAAGTGACAGCCCCATAGGGTCCACTTAGGCTAAAAAGCCCAATAAGTTTACTCGGGATCTCATCCTTCCTCGACGGCCCTTAGGCTCGGAAGGCCCGAGCGACGGTCAGAACGGAGGAAGACCCATGCCCGAGTTATCCCCTCATCGGGATAGAAGCAAGCGCTCAGCGCCCACTCCGACCCATCTTCATCCGAGCTATGCCTATCGCCCGGACAGGGTTGGCACCTTTTATGCTCGGACCGACCGACGACTGCTTATCCACGCTGCCATTGAGAGCCCTTTATGAGCAGGAGTTTATGAGGATAAGAGACCCATAATCCCTCAAGGCTATGAAGATCCCACGATGAGGACTTAAAGATCCACGATGAGGACGTAACTCCCGCCTGAAACTCCTCAGCTTACGGGACTCATAAGGTGAGCACACTATATAAACCAGGGACTCCCTCCAGTGAAAGGTAAGGGCAATACACACCTAAAATCCTCTGAGCAGGAACCACTTCACCCCCTTGGTGTTGGGGGATCTCGTGCACCTCTTTCTACCTCCCTTTCTATCTTCCACCATTGCTCTACTGACTTAAGCATCGGAGGATTTTCCTAGGGAAACATCCCTGGGCCCCCTGATCCGTTTCCCTTTCTCTACAGTTCACTGTTCGGTGATCATCCTCCCAGCTTAGGAGCCGCGCGAGATCACGCCCCTTCAAGAACCCTCGTTCCTTCACGAAATCCCACGAGCCACACGCCGCCACGATCGCCTCGCCGCCGCCGTCGCCGCCACGCCGTCGCCTCACTGCCGTCTGTAGTCGGGGAGGGGAGCCGCCGCGGTCACGCCGGACGGAGAGAGAGAGGAAGGGGGTAGTCACTCACAGGAGGAAGAAGGAAGAGGAAGAAAGAAGAAGAAAGGGAAAAAGAAAAAGAAAATTGTGGTTTAATTATATAGAAAATCTAAAATTCTGGAAAATACCAAAAAATTAAAAATTACATTTCTGCGATCCTCGAAACGCACTGATCGCAATGGTATCACTCGCGCATAGGTGAATGGCCCGGTTCACCCGCTACGGGGTTCCGTAGGTCCTGTCAGGGAAAAGCACGGGAAATCGCGGAACATGTTCCGGGACCTCCGAAACTGATCTGAAACGCACGGATCCGAACCCGAAAGATGTCCGAAAGATAACCCCGGTCAAAATGAGAACAAAATCTCTAAGAAAGTGGATTCGAGACCCAAGAAAAAGGATCCAAAGGGGCTGGGATATTATAGCTGTAATGTCCTGAATTTTAGGATATTTTTTTTGGATCATTTTCGTGGGTCTCGGAGTGTATTTTGTGCTTTATACGTATTTTTCCCTGATGTGTCTTCGGAACTCTGTGCAGGGCGAATCATGGCATTCTCTGACTCCGGGACAGTACCGGCGCATTGTGCTCCTCCCGAGGATCGTGGAGGTAATTTTTGGTATTTTTTTGAATTTTTGAATTTTTGGGTTTTTGGGTTTTTCTATATATATTAACCTCTTTTCTCTCTCCCCATTCTCTCTTTCTCACTCTCTCTCATCTCTTTCTCTCCCCCGCTCCCCGGGCGGGCGACGGTGGCGGAGGAGGGCGAGGCGACAATGGCGGGAGGCGAGGAATGCGGAACGAGTCGAGGATCGAGGGCCGGTTGCGCGTGGAAGCTCGGTGGTGCGTTCGTGAACCGACGAGGGTTTCACGGCGTTTTCTTCACGGATCGGCATCCTCAGGGCGTGAAATCTTCGGTGGAGGTAGTGAGATGGACCCCCAACTCGCGTACTTCATTTCCCGTGAGTTTGGTAGGCTGTGGCGAGTCGAGCATGGGTTTATTGCCATTTTTGGGAAAAAGCATGATTTTGGGGTGTAAGCTCGATCTAGAGTTTTGATCGCGTTCTTGGTGGTTTTTGGGCACCGTGTGATGCCTTGGGGCTTGGAGAAGGGTTTCCCCTTTGTTTCCCCATCACCCAGGGGTGATTGGGGCGTGGAATGAGCTTTCCCACCGTTTTTGCCGTTTTCGGGCTCTGGACGCCTTAGCGGTCCTTCCAGAGACCGCTAGGGGTGCCAAGCGGTCATGTGGAGACCGCTAAGGGTCCCACTATGTCGGTTTAAGACTGGCAGTCACGCGATAGACCGCCAGGGTCTTTGGCGGTCCAGGGGTAGACTGTTATGACCGCTTGAGTTTTGTGTGTTCCGGGGGTTTAGTGGCCTAAAGGTAGACTGCTATCTGTTGACACCCGTTTTATGACCAATAATTCGGGTCATCTCCTTATTCATTCTATATGATGCTCCAAGTTGTTCATTCTTCATTAAGCTCTCTTGATCAGTTGGAGGCTTATTTCATGGGTCTTAACCTCTTGGTTGAGTCTGGTTTCCTCGGCGCTTGTCGTTTGGATGAAGCTTGGCAAGCTCTTATCATTTTGAATCTTCATTGTCATTAACGGTCCATTCCAGGGGCGTTACGTTCTTCTAACGCATGAGCCCTTGGCCGTTACATTTTGAAGAGTCCTAGAGTTTGAGGCCTTTTTCCAATGTTTATCTTTGGCTTATCCGTTGATTCTAACGGTCTGTCGTGCAACCGTTACGTTCTTCTAACGCATCATACTTTGGCCGTTACATTTTTGCATAGTCCAACTGCTTTGATCTTCTTCCTGTTGATTTTATCTCTTTAGAGATAAGGTTAGTGTGACGGTCTCTCCTTGAGGCGTTACATTCATGTGGCGGTCTGTCGTGCAGCCGTTACATCTAATAGAGAGTCCTGGCTAGTCTGGTCTTTTCTCTGCCACTCCGTAGTCGAATTGAGAGTTTTATCTTGTGATTTCTCTTCCAAATCTGATCCTCAGAACCTTCTGTTCGATTCTATGGACTCTTGGGAGTATTATCTTCAAGTGTTTGCTAAGAATTATCCTCTTTTCTTGCTGGATTATCCTCTGCTCGACCAGAAGAGTTGGAGGGCCTATAAATAGAACCCTTAACTTCATGGCAAAAGGGGAGAAAAATCTGGAGTTTGCGTCGAAGTGCTGCCGCTTTCTGGAGTCATATTCATCCAAGAGGAGCTTGTTTCTACGTCCATCTGCATCTCAATCAAGGGAGTACTTCGGTTTTGGGTTTTAAAGTTCATAGTTTGCACACTTGTGTTCTTCCCTTCCTCCTCTCATCATAGCATTGTCCCACTCCTTTCTCCACGTTCTATCATCTGTTTTCATCATCCCAACATCCTTCCCATGTTTTAAAACACCCAGAGGGGTTAAAAAAAACCAAACTTCCCCGGTATTCCCCTTTCCTTTTGCATGATCTTAAGTCCATTGAGAATTGATACTATATTGTTTAAAGGGCTAATTTGGGGTTGTTTCCTTATGTTTCATGTTCTTTGGCAGGTTCACAGAGTTCATTAGACGAGGCCCAAGCTTTCTGGCCGACTGGAAGGTTTGGAGTTCAAAGAATTCATAAGTTGTTTCTGCAGGTTATCTGACGGTCTTGGTTAGGCGCGTCAGGTTTGTCTAACGGTTCATCGAGCGACCATCACACTTCTGTGGCGCACAGGTGCTGGACCATTACATTCAAGCAGATCTGCAGATTTCATTGGTTTCTCTCTCCCGTGGGCGGGTGCATCATCCTTCTATTTCTAAGGTACTATTCAGGTCTTTGGCTTGTTTTATTACCTTAGTGGCGATCACGTTCTTTCCTTAGTATTGGGCATTGGTTTTCTCTCATATCTCTTATTTTCCCTTGCTTGTTCCACCCACGTGGTGTGTTTTATTTATTCCATTGCTCCACGCTCTGGCGTGTGTTTTTCTTTCTTCTTTAATTTAGTTTTTGATAGCTTCGCCCATGCTAGAGCTTGTTTTGGTTGCCTAGGTTCATGGTTTACATGTTCATAGGTTGATTGAGATCATTGTTATTTGCTCATCATACTTATCATCCATCACAACACAAACAAAAAAGGAAGAAAACATATCAACAGATAATTTTTTGGCGATCACGGTGGGACAACTTGTGCCAATCGTGCTTTTTGATCTCTGTTAAACCTGCCATCATTTCTTTGTTTGGTTTTCCCCAGGTTTCCCCTTTTATTTCCCTGCTGTTTCTGGTTCTCTGGCTCCTCTGACGGTCTCCTGTCCTTGCGTTACACTGCTTCTGATGGTATGGTCTTCGACAGTCACTTACCTCTGACGCAGGGCCCTTAGACTGTTACATACTCCAGACAGGTACGTATCCCGAGGTGCATTCCTTTTCGCAGTTTCTGCTGTGATATTCTTGCTTGGGTGATATCTGATCTCCTCCCTTGTTATTTTATATATCTACATCATTGTGTGCATACTTGTTTGCTAGATTCTAGGTTAGAATTTGCATGCACTCCGGTGCGCATAGGTTCATGCATACTTTCACACATTAGATTACATTTTCCTACCTTGGTGTGCGGACCTCTCGTCTCCATATTCCTTGGGGCCGACTAGGAAATCACAACAGGGACCTCCATAAGTCCCCGCGAGCCGTGGATTCCCACACGGACGCCGAGCCGGTTGTACCTTTCCACCCCGTGTCTAGGATTGCACAAGTGAAGGAGTGGTTACATTTAGAAGTCCTAAGTTTGGTTGCTCATTGTGTGATTGTTTGTTGTCCTGTGTGCATCTTGTTAAGGTTGTCCGTTGCATGTGGAGTCATCTCCATCCATTAGGAGCATCATCACCCGGGGGCGAGTCCCTCTCTTCATCCTATTTCAACCCGCTCTTCGAATCCACCATGGCTTCCTTCGATCTTCCTCGGTCCCAAGAGGAGTCTCTTCCTCAAGGGCTTCTAGAGGATCCCTCTAGAGTTGTCTCATTCCTGCCTCGCGAGGGGCCCGTTCTTCCCTCATCTTCCATCCCCATGGAGAGTGCTCCGTCCACTCAAAATCCCCCTCTTCCTTCCGCCAATTCTATCCTTCAGATGATGGCCCAATTAGACCCGGCCCAGCTTCAGGCGGTCTATCAGGCTATGCAGGGGTCCAACACCTCGCCTTCTCCGATTGTCTTTAGTCATTCCAATCCGTCCGTCGCCCAACCTAGAGCCGATGGACCCTCTATCCAACCCACCTCTATTGATCTCACTCCGGTCCAACCTAGGACCCTCCGCTTCTCCAATCTTGAAATGGGCCCATCTTCTGGTTCGGCCCAGCAGTTCCTTGATAAGGGCACTACCTTTGTCCCTTCTTTCCCGTCGGATCATTATACCTCAGGCCCAGCTGTGCCGCAAGTTCTTGTTGGTCCAAATGATTTTATGCGCCCTCAGCAAGGGGCAGCCCAGGTCCAGTCCAAATGGGTCATCCTTCGATCCATCATCCTTCTTATGGGCCGTCTCCTCCATCTGCTTACCCTTCTGTTCCTCAGAATCCATCTTTTACTGTCCCTGCTCCCTCCCGAGAGCAGGAATTGCTTGATAAGTGGGCCGCCATGCAGCAGCAACTCGGCTTTCTTCAAAAGCGGGTTGGCCCTCAATCTTTGGCGGACGTTCCAGTCCCGAGTTTCCAGAACATCCGGTTCCCTCCGTAGTCCGAGCTCCCCAATTATAGAAAATATGATGGGAACAACAATCCTTTTGTTCATGTGAGGGACTTCTTATACGAGTCGGCTCAATTTCAATACGATGACCGCCTCATGGCGTATCTATTCCGCCGATCACTAGATGGTGTTGCGCTGGAATGGTTCTATTCTTTGCCATTAGAAGATGCCGAGAGTTTCAAGACAGTGAAAGATAAGTTTATTCAGAGATTCCAGGATAGAGTCGGCCCGGAATATTCATTCACAGATCTGGTGGCCGAAAAGATGAAGCCAGATGAGGAATTTGCTACCTATGCTGACCGATGGAGATAGATGGCCGCTAGAGTGCCCGACCACATTCTGGAGGAAGAAAAGGTCAAATTGTTGATTTCAATGCCACTCCGACCTTCCGCAATATCCTAGCCATGAATGATATAGCTAACATGCATCAACTTTACAGCTGAGCACGCTTTATTGAAACTCAGTTCAAGGATTCCCCCATACACTCGCTCTTTGAGAATCAAAAGCCCAAGTACCATAAGAAACCTCAAGGGCCTGTTACCGAGGGGATCCAGACGAACGAGCAAGTTCAAGCCGTTGCTTTCCCGTTGCAAGCCGCACCCTTCCGCTTCCCTCAAAACCCCCCCACTCCACAGAACCCCGCTCTCCAAAACTTCCAGGCCACTCCATAAAACCCTTCGCCTACCTTCACCATTCCACAAAATACCTTTGCCGCACCACAGCAACCACCACCTCCACAATACCACAACGTCCCTCCACCCAACGGCTATAACAGCAACAACAATAACAAGCACCCGGCTCCTAAAAGGGCACAATACCCACCTTTGCCAGAAACCCTCACAGATATCTTCTCGGCTCTCATGTCAATCAATGCTATACAGCTTCCTCCGGAACGGCCCAACTGGAACCCGACCGTTGATCAGACCAAGTACTGCATGTTTCATAGGCAGCCAGGCCACACCATCGAAGGATGTTTTCAGTTCAGGGACATGGTATATGACCTTCATGAAGGACAGAGAATCGATTGGGCCGAGATGGACAAGGCCATTGTTGAAATTAAGGAGAAAAGAAGGCAGCCGCCGAGGCAGTAAGTGCAACAGCAACAAGCACCGCAGGCGCAGCAGCAGCCACGACAGCAACAGTAGTCGGTTCAGGATCTGGGGATTCACCAAAACCCGATGTCGAACCATCCTCCCGCTCCGCAGCCTCAGCCGCCGGCGCCGGCTCAGGTGAATGTTGTCCAACCCCCGGTTCCCAACGCCGGGTGGTCTTTTGATGACGACAGCACCACACCGCAGATAATGGCCTTCCACCATAACAACCACAATCCCCTTGCTTCCTCTAGCATTCTACCAACACACCCAACACCTTCACCGCTTGTTCTCCCATTCACACCCGCTCCAGTAACTCCACCACCACCCACAATTCTATCACACCCACCATTAGTTACCCCCGCTACCATCATTACGCCATCACCCAACACTTCGCTCATCACTACGCCCCCACCAGTCCGTCCTCCCTCTACACCAGCACCCATCATCACCACCCCACCTTCCACTAGTCCCTCACTCATCATCCATCCATCACCGCTTATTACCTCCACCAACACCACTTCCCACCAGATCCTCCCTCCCGCACAGCCTACCCCACTTATCCATCCTACTGGGCCAATAATTTCCTCTCCTGATGCCGTGCCGGCATAAAACCTCACCCTACGGAGCGGGCGGTTGTTCCACCGAAACTATCCCACTACTTCTAATCCCCAGCCTTCCCAGCCGACTGCCGAGCAGGAAGAAGCCGAACCTCTGTCGGGTACCCAGTACGACTTGCTACATCATCTGGACAGGGTGCCCGCCAAGATATCAGTCCTAGAGCTTATCAAGAGATCTACCCTTCACCAGGATGCTCTCAGAAACTTTTTACAAAAGGTGATGGTTAGTGAAGATATGGCAGTCGACAGTTTACCAACAGCACTGGCAACAATTTCCAAAGGGCCGGTAATCACATTTTCTGAAACCGAGCTAGCTCCTCCAGAAGCTCGACAAATGCCGATTTTCATTTCAATCACTTTGAACAAAGTCAATATCGACGCAGCACTGGTAGATACAGGGGCATCTATTAATGTGTGCCCGCTTAGTACCCTCCGAGCTTGCAACATATCTGAAGAACTACTATGGCCTACCCCCACCACCATAGCTGCATATGATAATTCAAGAAGAGCATGTCATGGGGTGGTCACCATTCAAGCGGAACTTGGACCTCTGACTATGCCCGTGGAATTTTATGTGCTGGACATTGACCCTATGTTCAAGGCTATCTTGGGTCATCCATGGATTGACACTCTCAGCGCCGTACCCTCCACTGCACACCAATGCATTAAATTCCCTTTCCAAGGGAGGGTCGTCAAGGTAAAGAGTTTATCCACGGTCCAATCTGTAAAGGCTATTTCAGAAAAGGTCCTCCCCACCTTATGGCCAAGCAGCCGGCCAGTTATCTCAGTGCTAGATCTTGACTTTCCTTGGGCTTATGCACCCCGCAGGCCCATCACTGCTGCGGTTAATATCAAGATGAAGCCCCAGATATGAGATTCCAAGGGCTGGGACATTATATTGAAGCTAGGCTACCAACCGGGGAGAGGCCTCGGTGCTCAATTGCAAGGAAGAACTAAGCCCATCCCCAAGGGCAGAAAAATGAACAGGAGAGGTCTCGGCTACCGAGAGACTGCATTATCTATGATGGGTGATTCTGGGCCACTCACCTGGGACTACCGTCAACATTTTGTTTGAGGGCCTCTCCAGCCAGGCACATTAAGCCCTCAGCCAGCTCCACCAAGAAAAGATTTAGTCTGTCCAGTTGCCGGTCCCCCTCTACCACCAAGGGGGCCAGTGGATGATGTGATTAACTATGGTAAGGCCCTTCAGGGGCTATTTCATGAAGAAGACTGCCAGAAGCATCAAGAGGTTCGGCTTATCCTATGGAGGCCGAATAAGCAGCCAGTTCAGCATCCACGGGAGGAGGAGAGCTCGCCGATTATCTTATCTCGATCTCCGTCCCATCTTCAATCTCTCCTTCAACGATGGGAACTCATATCCCGTCCTCCTAAGATTGTGATAAATCCATCCTTCAATGATCCGTTTGAAATCCTGTTCATTCCTTGCGCCTGTGGGCGTTGTCCTCCTATCAATCTAATCGATCTATTCACTCCTCCTTCCTCCACCACTCCACTCCACGAGATGTGGTTTCGGTCCTCCGATCCATTCTTCGATTGCATCTTCCCCAAATTGTTCCCCATGCAACTCCCGCCTCCACCATCCTGTTGTGTGGTCTCCACTGATCTCCAAAAAAAATGTCAAATTCGAAATGGAGGTCTCAGTGGAAGATTACGCTACCTTGTCTCCATTCTCCTCCCAGGGGCACGAGTCCCCTGCTCCTTCCCTTCCACTAGATTTTCTTTCCCCTAGGTTAGGATTAGGGTCTGTC
Source organism: Amorphophallus konjac (assembly GCA_022559845.1). Classification (NCBI taxonomy): domain Eukaryota; kingdom Viridiplantae; phylum Streptophyta; class Magnoliopsida; order Alismatales; family Araceae; genus Amorphophallus; species Amorphophallus konjac. The sequence continues at coordinate 292,867,523 of CM040126.1, read as the reverse complement.
GAGTCTAGGGAAGCAGAGTCAGTTAGGTCTAGAGAAGTAGGGTCTTGTTCTAGCTCGTCCAACCCTTCCTCCTCTGAGCCGCGCCCACTTGCACGTCCTTCAAAATCCGTTCCTGATAGGTTCTTGCAAGATCTAGCTCAACGGTGTATGCTCTTTTGAAGTGTCTATAATTTGTTGCTACGGCAATCATGATTGAAGATGAAGAGGAAATAGAGGGCATGTGGAGCGATGATGGACTCGGTGTCTATGAAATCCTGGATGAAAAAGATCCAATCAACGAGGACATCAACGTGGATGACACTACCGATTTGTATGCGCAAGGACTAAAGAGATTCGATGAGCCATCGTCAGCAGTGGATGAACCTACGAAGGAAATAAATTTGAGAACTGAAGAAGACCCAAGGCCCATCATTATTGCCGCTAATCTCCCTCCGCAAGTAGAAGAAGATTTGATCAAGGTTCTGAGGGAGTATAGCGATTCTTTCGCCTGGTCTTATGAGGACATGCCAGGTCTTGACCCCTCCTTAGTGGAACGTTGACTCGTGCTTAAACCAGGGGCAACACCTGTGAAACAACGGTCAAGAAGATTTCACCCCCACATGGCCTTGAGGATTAAAGAAGAAGTTGATAAGTTATACAAGGCTAGGTTCATTAGAGTTGTTCTATATCCTCAGTGGATGGCGAATATAGTCCCTGTTATTAAGAAGGATGGAAAGGTGCGTATCTGCATTGATTTCAGGGATCTTAATAAAGCATGTCCCAAAGATGATTTCCCGCTGCCTCACATAGACGTCCTAGTGGATAACACCACGGGGTACAAGGCTTTATCATTTATGGACGATTACTCAGGCTATAACCAGATCCGTCTCGCTCCGGAAGATCAAGAGAAAACCTCCTTCACCACGCCCTAGGGCACATACTGCTACGTGGTTATGCCGTTCGGTCTGAAGAACGCTGGTGCTACCTATCAGAGGGCGATGATGGCTATTTTCCACGACATGATGCATATCTATATGGAAGCCTACGTGGATGACATTTTGGTGAAGTCAAGGACTAAAGAAGAACACCCCTCTATTCTGGCTAAGGTGCTGCAAAGAGCCAGGGAGTATAAGCTTAAAATGAATCCGAAGAAGTGTGTATTCAGAGTCTCTTCAGGGAAGCTCTAGGCTTTATAGTTAGCAAACGGGGGATCCAGATTGATCCTAACAAAGCACAGGCCGTCATGGACATGCCTCCGCCAAAGAACATCACGGAACTTCGAGGACTGATTGGCAGACTGCAATTCATCAGAAGATTTATATCCCAACATTCTCAGAGGTGCCGCCCGTTTTATGAATTGCTTAAGGCGGGGGTTAAGTTTGAATGGAATCAAGATTGTCAAAAGGCCTACGAGGACTTAAAGGAATATCAATCCAATCCCCCGGTTTTTCAACCTCCTGTCCCTGGGAAACCCCTGATCCTATACATCTCGGTCATTGAGGACTCCCTAGGAGCGGTCTTAGCACAAGTAGATGATGAAGGGAAAGAGCGGGCTGCTTATTACCTCTCTCGATTTTTTAACCCAGCTAAGGCCAAATACACCGCTATAGAGAAGACTTGTGCCGCCTTAGTGTGGGTATTCCAGAAGCTTAAACATTACTTTCTTGCCCACCCAGTCAGGTTGATCTCTAGAATGGACCCGATTCGCTCTCCTAGAAAAGCCTGTCCTTTCTAGTAGGTTAGCTCGCTGGCAGAGCTTCCTCTCCCAATTCGATATCACATTTGTCGTTCAGAAGGAGCTCAAAGGGTACGCCATCGCTGAGCATCTTGCCCACCTCCCCATTCCTCACACTGACTCTATTCAGGACGATTTCCCTGATGAGCATCTCTCTGCTATCTCTCATCATCCCTTTTGGTCTCTGCACTTTGATGGTGCACTCAATTCTCAAGGCCGAGGGATCGGCGCTGTTCTACTTACTCCCGAGGGAGTGACGATTCCCTTTTCTTATCAACTTTGATTTCCTGGTACCAATAATATCACCGAGTATGAAGCTCTCCTAGTTGGATTGAAGCACGCCTATGGCGCGCGCTATTTGAATATCATAGGAGACTCTCAGCTCATCCTGCGGCAAGTTCTGTCCACTTACCGCACTCGTGACCCCAAGCTCAAGCCTTATCAAGATTTGGTCACGCTCCTTGCTAGGCAATTCCGTAAGCTGATCTATATCCATACTCCTAGGTCTCAGAACATCCTAGCTAATGCCTTAGCTTCGCTTGCTTCCTCTCTATCTTTCCCTCTCAGTCGGGGCACTGAGACTATCGTCGTTCAGAGATTGGACGCACCCTCTCTTCAGGACCCTTGGTACATCAACCTTAGGAAAGCTGTAGAGGCGAGGGCTGAGAAGGAAGACCTTAAGGAAGTATCTTTGATGGAGCTAGAAGAGATTCTGGAGGAAGAAGAATTGCCCTGGTATCATGAGATTGAGTTATTTTGCAAAGACAGATCGTTCCTAGAAGGGGCAAATGCCGAGCAGCGCAAGTCAATAAGGAGAGCCGCCTCAAGATATACCATCGTTACAGGAGAACTATACAGGCGTGCTACTAATAGAATGCTCATGAGATGCTTAGATGATGATGAGGCTTGGAAGGTGGCTGAAGCAGCCCATTCTAGTGAGTGTGGAGGTCATGTCAATGGCCAGACTCTAGCAAAAAAGATCCTTAGGCAGGGCTACTATTGGCCCACTCTAGAGGAAGATTGATCCTTCTACATCCGGAGGTGTCTTAAGTGCCAACTACACGCTGATAAAATTCATGCTCCAGCTTCATCTCTCCATCCTCTTTCTGCTCCTTGGCCGTTCTCTATGTGGGCTTTCGACGTTGTTGACCCGCTCGGTGATCCCAATTCTCAGATCAAGCAGAAATCCTTTATCCTTACTGCCACTGAGTACTTCACCAAATGGGCCGAGGCAGAGGCGTACGCAGAGATCAAAGCTTTAACGGTGTGCCGCTTTATCATGAAGAATATCATCTCGCGGTTCGGAGTGCCAAGCAGCATCATCATCGACAACGGACCTTAGTTCGTTTCTCAAGAGCTCAAGGACCTATGTAAGAAGTTCAATATTGCATTGCATCATTCATCTCCATATTATCCTCAAGGCAACGGTCAAGCCGAGGCCACTAATAAAACCCTTCTTAAAATCATAAAGAAGACATGCGAATCTCATAAATTTTCTGATTGGCCGGAAAGATTAGTGGAAGCTCTATGGGCTTACCGTACCTCTGTCCGTACTCCCACGGGACAAACTCCCTATGCTCTTACCTACGGGATGGAGGCGGTGCTCCCATATGAGATCTTGATCCCTTCCCTTAGAGTGCAGCTCGATAAGGAACTTAATCTCGATGAACGTCGATAGGCGTTGCTTGTTCAGTTGGAACTCCTGGATGAGAAGAGGATGAACGCGGCCGATCACGTATCCATTTATCAAAAGAGAGTTTCGCGTTATTTTCAAAAGAAGGTGATTGAACGTAAATTTTAAAAAGGTGATATGGTTTTGAAGCGCAAATTCATTCGGTCTGCAGGTCCTAGGTCTAAATTGTAACCTAACTGGGAATGACCGTTCGTTGTAAAAGAGGCTTATCCAGGGAATGCTTATCGCTTAGTGAACGCAGAAGGTGAGGAGCTCTCTCACGCTTGGAATTGGTTGTATCTTAAGCGTTTCTTTCCTTAGAGTCTAATCAGTGCCACCCCGGCAGCGAGGTGTTCCCTCCCTTTCACCATAAAGAGTCTCGAGTACGGTAATCACACACCACACGGCATCCCTGGTCAGGTTTCCCATTTTGTAGACACCATTCTCTTCGGTCATGCTTTGGGGGAAAGTCGAAGTCCCTGTCCGTTTCTTTCCTCGGCTGAATCTAGGGGCAAGAAGTGAATAAGGACGCGATGACCAATCTAGTCACCCTGACGAGAGGAGGTCTCAAATAGGGACAGTCCGTTATGACCTGATGCCATGTGGACGCCAAAAAAATGACGATGATGATCATGGTGACATTCACATCTACACATTCGAGCGCGAGTCGAAGACGGAAATGCCGAATAAACCTCATACCTCACCCGATCAAGACGAGGACTCGCTTGGTGGTCTGCTAGCCAATGAGGGAGCCCCCCGGGCGGTAGATACGGCCACAACTCTACAGCCGGCCGTGTCGAGAGCTGAATCAAAGAAGAGCCGGGAACTCCGACACAGTCTCAGCTTGCATCGAAAGTCACGCAAAGTCTGGGACCGAGTCCCGGAGGCTATGAACGGAAAATTATGGAAGCCATGCATCGCAACCGGAATATTACGGGAATGCCAACATTCATATAAACGGCCACGACTTCAAAAAGAATCCGTTCGATGCTTAAAACGGCGCGGAAGGGCCTTAAAGTGGCGCGCCTTAAAACGGCGCGCCCCTTTGCTTAAACGGCGCGCCCCACTTCATGCTCAAATATGAGCTCCCCTTTACTTTGATTTAAAACGACGCCACCCTCTGCACAAGCTACGCGGCGCGCTCATTTGAAGGAAATGCCACCCCCTTGCAATGCTTACACGGCGTGGCCCCCTTGAAAGGCTTTAATCCGGCGCGCTCACTATTCCCCCGCGCCGGTTTAACCCCATTCCATCCCATCTCTGGCACGATGCTCTATTTTGTTTAAATGCGGTGCGTAGGGAGCATTCAATGTTTTGAAGCCGTGCCTCCGTCTCCACTCGACAGCGCATTAACATCATCGGAGAAGGCGTGTCTTCGGATGAAGATCTCCCGGCAAACCCGCAACTGTGCCATCCTCGGACTGAACGACAAGGTACGGCGCCAATCACCGGATGCCAGCATAGAAGCCAACCCTGTTCATCTGGCAGACGAACGCAGTGGCGGGAGTTTTCTTCCGTTCGAGCAAAGGAAAGGCAACCCACTATATATACTCTGCAGGTTCGACAGAGCAGAAGAAGAGGAAGATCCTGACTTTCCCCCCGGCTGGCCATTTTTGGAGGAAGAGGAGCTCGGCTGTGTGCAGTGAAGGGAAGAAGAAAAAGAAAGAGAGAGTGTGTGAGAGAGGGAAGGTGAGTCTAGGGGGGGAGGAGCTTGTGCTCCATCCCCTTTCCCCCACCGGTGCATCTCCTTCATCCCCCCTTCGATGTATTTCCCCTTTCCTTCGGGATGGGCCTCCCTATGTCTAAACTTTCTCCGTTTGTGTGGATGAATAAAAAGAGAAGAGTTTTCTTTTTTGCAAGCTTGGTGTTTCCCGTGTAACCTCCACCTCCCTTCTTCCCTCTCCAAACATCCAAGGTCCTTAAGGCTTGTCTCTTCATGGCATGGCCCTCAAAGTGACCCATCGACGGATGAATACTCATGCCCCTCCGGTGGCAAACACTTGTCCCGTTTCGAAGACTCATCACCCGTGAGTCGTGGTCGCTCTCGTAGGCTGGCCCTTGAGCGTTCCACACTCACACTTGGGCTAACAGACCGCCGTGAGGCCGTTCCGCATTTTGAGAGTTTACCCGGGAGTAATCCGTGTGGTGGCTTTCGCTTCTCTCCGGCAAGTCCCGATCCGGGGGAGATGCTGCCCAATTTTCGCCAGGGGATTAAGAACACTCAAGAACGAATGAACAAGACGCCCTTTGAAAACACACAGTGAACCCTCTGTGAATTAACCCCTAAAATCTTACACAATAAACTCCTCCGAACAAATCACTTAAATCCCACCTCATTACCTATCTAATCAACCAAATGGATGAACAAACGTATCATAAAATCCACCTACGGGTGAAAGAAAAGAAACACACAGTCAATCGCTTTGAAAGAACCCTCGGAAGAGTTTATCCCGGCGTGGTTACTGTGCTGCCGCGCCGTTTTAAATCCACACTCAAAAGTTCCATTTTCCTCCTATCCCGGCGCGGTTACTATTCCCCCGCGCCGTTTTAACCCACACTCGAAACCCCTTTCGATTCTAATTCGGAGCCCTTAAAACTGGCGCGCCCCTCTCCCCTTGAATGGCCTTAATACGGCGCACTCCCACTCCTCCATACACCTTAACCCGGCGCCCTTAAAACCAGCGCGCCCCTCTTCCATTGCAAGGCTATTCCGGCGCGCCTCTCCTTTGCCACCCTTAAAACGGCATGGCCCAATTCCGGCGTGCCCCCCTTCGTTTGACCCTTAAAACGGCATGGCCCAATTCCGGTGCCCCCCTTGTTTAACCATTAAAACGGCGTGCCCCTCGCCCACTCTTAATACGGCGCCGTCCTTGAGGTTCCATACCCGACGCGCCCCCTTGCCATCCTAATCCGGCGTGCCTCCTATAAAAAACACAATTAACTAAGTGGAAGAAAAGCTTAAAACTCATAAATAAATTAGAAGAAAGGACCCAAACAGATGAATGAAATAAAAGACTATGAACCACTCTCATGAGAACCCCGCGACCTGACTGCGCAGGTCGATCCGCGTGCGAGGGCACATGTTGGTGAGTTCGGGCTCTACACTTAACAATTCACTCCCCCGGACTGGGTGCAAAGAGAAAATCAATGATGCCTTGTGGTATCGGACGTGGACCTCGGAACCCCTGACATGGTCATGATCCGAACACATCTCGGGCCAATAGTTCGTTAACTCGACCCGCTTCTCCCAGGATCTAATCCCACAACCCCACATTAAACTTATCGTGTCTATGACAGACATTTGCACGGTTTTATCATCGTCTTCGATGCTTCAAACGTGGACTCGCGTCCGAACAATGAATGGTCCGACCGTGACCGACATGCACGCATACCTTGGAACCTTCGTTTCCCCGAATTGTGTGTGAAGAGAAGAGCAATGACGCCCCATGGCATCAGACGTGGACCTCGGGAACCCCATTATGGCTATAGTCTGAAACCATCTCGGGCCGATAGTTCATCAGCTTGACCCACCTTTATCGGGATCCAATCCCGCATCCACATTAAACTTGACGCACCCACGACAGACATCCATACAGCTTTGTCATTACCTTCGATGCTTCAAATGTGGACTCTCATCCGAACAGTGTATGGTCCGTTAGTGACCGATATATATCCCGGGATCTAACCCCGCGCTTGCATTAAACTTGCCGTACTCACGGCAGACATTTGTACGGGTTTATTTCTGTTCACGTCTTCAATACGGATCTTTGTCCGAACATAAAATGGTCCATGAATGACCAACAAAATCTGAATGGAACGAGACGGCTCTCGTCTTCCCCCAACCACACGTGTGGGAATATCAATAAGACCTTCGTGAGTCATGTCTGAACCTCGGGTTCGCCCCAACCATGGTCACTACCTGACCCACATCTAGGCCTATAGCCAGCTATCTCTGTATACGTCTTTGTTTTGGAATCTAGTCCCGGGACACTTTCCCACTGCCCTTCGGCACGGAAAATATTAACGATGCCCACGCAAGCCTCGTTTGGACCGCGGGAGGTGCCCCCGGAGTGGTCCTGACTCGATCTCGCACCGGGCCAATAAACTCGCTGATTTCCGACCACTCTAACCGGGATTCAACCGAATGTCTCCTATCGCTTTGAACAATAAACTTGCCGTACCCTGGCATACATATGCTCCGGTTTTCCCCGTAATGATCATGATTCTCTGAGGCCGGACGCTTGTCCGAATATCAAAATGGTCCCTTGAGTGACCGACATATTTTGAATGCTCGCTTCCCTAGACATCGAGTTTTCTGATTGATTCGAGACCGCTAGCGGCTAGTTTCTCTCGACATAGTTTCCTGGCCATGAGGCCCTAATTCTCGGCGATTAATCAAGGGTGTCCCCCTCTCCGAGGGGATGTAAATGACGCCGTGACCTTTATGGTGCGGCGGGTTCCAATCCCGACACGAACCACACAATCGTTTGATTAGTCAGATCGAGTGCACAATAAATCGTCACTTTGTGACTGGCACGTCCACGCACTTAATAAACGAATAAACCCACCGAATAAACCGACTTAAAGAAACAAACAAATGAGCGTGTCAAAAAGTGCGTCCACATGCCACAAGCAAAGAAACACAGAAAGAAAAGAAAAGAAAGCAAAGGAGCGATCTTTGTAACAAAAGCAAAAGCATTATCTCAAAAGTCTACCCACCAAAAATTCAAAAGCTCCGAAAAAAGAAAGAAAGCTAGGCATAATAAGAGTGGCAGTACAGTTCCCAGCGGGAGGAATGAGCTCGGTCACATGCATGCCTAGAGTGGACTAAGGTTCGATGGCGGACACAAAGCCCCAGCGCAACAGGCCAAGTCTCTAATGGGTTGTCTAGAGAGGAACTCAAGTCCTAAAAACTTCTATATCCGGCCTAAGCTTACCCCCGTATTCTATTTTCTCTTTTAGGATCAAGACTAGTACCCTGGGTATGGCCCTGGCAGAGGCACCGTCATGCAAGTTGGGCCTTGGCCAGGGGTCGTCACCTTGTTGCACGCCAACCTCGGGAACTCTCATTATAATAAGAAGGACCCACGTTGTCGGGGGGGGGGGGGGCACTGATTCCCAAAATCCAAAAAAATCATATATTTCCAAAACCCAAAAAATCATATATTTCCAAAATCCAAAAAATTCATATATTTCAAAACCCAAAAATCATATATTTTTAAAATCAAACAAAAATCATATATTTCCAAAATCAAACAAAAATCAGATATTTCAAAACCTAAAAACATCAAATATTTTCCAAAATCTTACAAAAAATTCAGATATTTCCAAAACTCCAAAAAAACACCATCATATGCATTGCATGCATCGCATTATTTCTATTATGTCTTCCGCCTATTTAATAAGGCTCCACCCCTTGACCAAATATCAAGGAATGGTCATTCTCTAACTTGCTCTAAGGCAAGGGGTTGAGTCTAAGAACAGATCTAACTTGTCTCTTGTCAAGTGTGTGCAGAACGCAGGTTAAAGCTCAGGACTGACAACTCATAATTATACAGGTTCAGGTCTGTAACGCGCCATCTCCAGACCATCACACTCATGTAACGGCCCATCCTGGACCGTCACTTTGTCTTCAGGCGTTGGCTTTATTTTCTCAGCAGTCCTCTCTCTAACGGTCTGGGCCACGACCATCACTTACTCCTAACGGTCTGTCGTTAGACCGTTACATCCTCTAAAGAACAACATTCTTAGTCCGTTCCCCTGACGGCCTATCGCCAGACCGTTATATCCTTCTAGCGGCCCTCTCAGGACCGTTACACTCTCCAGAGGCTTTGTTTCCAGGTCATTCTAGCCAAGTCAAGCCACAACTCATGCTCATGCAACTAAGGCATTCCCATCTCATTCAAATGAACTGAATGAAACACAAGATTAATAAAATTTGAATTCCCGTTGTCAATTTACATCTTTCATCCATTCAATTTCCTATCCGCAAGAGGGCAGATCTTCCTCAATTCTTTCACGTAGCCACGGCGTGCCTCGTCATTCTCTTCCACTTCTTCTTGCCATGGACGCGCTTTGCTGATCTCCCACATGGTCAGCGCGTTTCGGACCACTCATTCATCCTCCTCGGTCCCCATCTTCCTAGGTAGAAGGGGAGGGTAGTGTGATAGTGCAGGAGCTTCAAGCCAGGGTAGTCCGATCTGAAGATGGCACCGATGCGGGTTGTAGATCGCCATGGTAGTATTTCCCACTGGTTGGAGGTCCAGGCCTTGACGCCGCGGTATTCTAAGCAAAGTGCCCTGAAGGATTCTTGGTCGCATGATGAATTTCTCCAATGACAAGGTGTTGAAGAAGAGGCGCCATTCATCCCGTGTTTTCTTGTCCGCCATCTTGCATTCGACCTGTGAAGAAAATCTAGATGCACCTCCAATAAAGAACAAAGGGTGGCTCCCGAAGATCCGGCTAGCAGAAGTTACATCTTCCTTGGGTTGGAATTTGACTCTCACTCCCATCCAGCACTCAAGGAGTATCATGGAGCCGAATAGAGGTTCTCCTAAGCAAGCGGAGCTTAGACCTTCATAGAGGTATGAGAGGATCGCTTGAGAGATGGACATTCCCCGCCACAACCCGCTGATAATGCTAAGATTTTGGGTATCTAAGAGGTGGTTGGTAGTTGTGAAAAGGAAGACTCCACATAAACAAATCGACACCGCCTTGGCTATGGCTTCATATCTCTCCCACTTATTTTTACAATGAGAGACTATCCATTGTGCCATGGGTATCAAATGAATGTGGTGTGGGCTAGTCATGGTCCTCACGTCCTTTGGATTATGAATGAAATCGCTCAAGATCAAGGATGGGTCAATAGGCTTCACCGTGTAGCAAGCTAGGTCTTCATCCCCGGCCTCAGTCTTAAGAAGGGCTAGGTAGGTTTCTACCTCCTCTAATAGGACTGTAGCTTCAAAGGAAGGGAAGATGAAGGTATGTGTTTGTGGGTGCCACAATTCTATGAGGGCTGAAATGCTTGGCCAATCTAAAGATAATTTCTGAAAGTTCTTGCCAAAGACCAATAGAGGTTGGAGGTGCCACGCTCTAAGGATTACTAAGACTTCTAAAGGGAGTTCCTTGATCATGGGAGCCACCCACTTCAGATTGGAATAGCATCTTGGACCAGGAAGAGGCTAAGAAGAAGAAGAATATCATGAGAAGAAGATGAAGAGCAGAGAATTGATGAATTTGGTTAAGGTATAGAAGCTTACCACTCTTTGAGCATTGGAACTCAGATGCTTAGGGATTGAGGTCAGCCTTTATAGCTCTCCGTGTTCTCTTCTCGTAGCCTTAGGTCCGGTGTAGATCTTCTCCTCCATGGCCATCACCTCTGATTTGACACAACCTCGGACCAAATGCAAGCAAGCACAATCGCATTCAAATGGGCCGAATTGGGCCGCCGCTCTCTCGTCGCTCACCCAAGCCCGGGGTAACTTGGCAATGCCAAGGTGAGGTTGAGGGGTTGGGCCCTTGCTGGTAGAGGGCCAGCAAGGCCAATATGTGATTCCCAATGGGATGTGGAACCCAATTCAATGGGGCCGACAAAGTGCCAAGGGCACCGGTTTCACTCTTCCCACGGTGATCACTCAAGGCAACGGGGCTTGAGGATCGGGCTCTCTCTCGCACAACCAGCGGAGCTAAGAAACAAACATTGAAAGACAAGCACAATGAGCAAGGGTTTAGAGCACTTACTCGACCGGTTTGAAGAAATCGGTCCCGCTCGGTGACGAGGGCGAGCGGGGAGGCGGTGGATCCCCACACACCGCGGCGGTGAAGTTTGACCTGCTCAAACCAATTACAACACTACGCCTCTCGCAGGAGGGGGATCTTGGGGTGGGGGTTAAATGATTACAATCAAAACTACCTCCACACTGGGAGGGGCCTTCAGCCGGCCAAGCGGGGAGGGGAAAACTAAGTCGAAGATGGTGAAGCAACGAAGATGCCGAATCTGCCTCCTTTTAGCCAAAGGGGACAGACAGCCGGTGCCGGAGCTATAGATCTGCCTCTGGAATTTTTCCGGGGATGACACCAGTGGGGAACTCTTCGTTACAGGAGCTGGGATGCTTCAGAATTTTTTTAATTTCTCCTGGGGTCGTTGCCGGTCTGGGCGGGAGCTCGAACAGGGCCTCTGATTCTCGGACTAGCAGTAGTAGATCACCAACAGTGGGAAGAATAGGCTGTCCCGGCCGCTCCTGAACTCCGAATTAGGTGCCGTCAGTGCCGTTAGAACCGTGGGTAAGTCCTCTTTGCATCAAAAGAAACGGGGATGCCAGAGGATGCCGGAGACGAACTGTAGAACCAGAAGAGTGAGGAGGGGTCGGTGCAGACTGTGGAAGAGAGAGTCGTGCGACCGTGGAAGAAAATTGGTAAATTCTGTTCCCGGATGCTGAATGGACTTCCGATTCTTGTTTATGAAAGTAGACAGGCCGAGGAAGAACTTTTCAGAAGAACTTGTGGGCTGATTCCTCCGAGGTTCGTCGTGGCAGAGCTTCTAATCAGGTTCTGGTACTCAGCAGGAACAGCTATATGCAGTCGTGGGAGAATGGGCTTCCTGGGCAGCACCGAGCTCTGATGGGGACGAGACCACTGCCGTTGCGAAGAAGACAGGTAGATGCTTCCAACGATGGCTCTTGGGCTTCTAGGAACGTCCGGAGGAGGTCGGGGTCGCTGCTGCAAGCTTCAGGTCTTCTGCAGGTCCTCTTACTCTAGATGGTAGAAGGTGGGGGTGATGGAGGGGAACAAGGGAAGATGGAGAGGATGAGAGGGGGCCGCCCCTAACCAAAGGGGAGGGGTCTTGGGCGCCCTAGGGCTGTGGAGGGAAGGAGATTTTTGAATTCAAATGGCCTAGGGAAGTGGAGGGTTGCATGGGGGAGAGGGAAGGGTGCTTGGGAAAGGGATGAGGTGGTTGGAGGGTGGCTTAGTGATTGGGGATGCTCCCTTGGGACTAGGGGGTGGAGTAATGGGATGTGTGGGGAAGGGGAGTGGCCTTTAATGGGGGTAGGTGGGAGAGTGGTGATTGGGAAGGGAGGAGAGAGAAAATTTTTGAAATTGGGTGTAGAGGAGAGAGAAAGAGGGGTGAAAGAGAGAGATTAAGAGAGGAATGGGTGGGATTCTCTCCCTAAGGCTTCTCACCTCACTAATGGATTCACTCCACCATAAAATTAAAGGGACGGGAAATGTTCAGTTAAATCCCGGTTAGAGCGATCGCTCGTCTGCTTCAGTTAAATCGGAGCATCCGATCCCGCACCCACATGAAATGTGCCGTACCTACGGTAGATATCCGAATGTCTTTGTTGTTACCTTCGATGCTTCAAATATGGACTCTCGACCGAACACTGGATGGTCCGTTAGTGACTGATATATATATATATACCGGGATCTAATCCCGCACTTGCATTAAATTTGCCGCACTCGCAGCAAGTATTTGTATGGTTTTGAACACCGTTTTGCATACCGATGCGGAGGGTTTAAATCATGTCAACCCAACTCGCATGCTTTAATGAAAAATGATCTTTAGGTCATTTGGCCCCTTCTCTTGGCGATTAATCAGAGGTCTTCCCCTCTCCGAGGGGATGTAATTAATGTCGCGGCCTTTATGGCGCCGCGGGTCTCCAGTTCCGACCCGATATCCACAATCGTCTGATCAGTCAGACGGAGCGCACCCCGGGCTTCGGACCACTCCAGTCTTGAAGCCCGAACACATTGTCACCTAGGTGACTGGCACGCCCTCGCACTAGATAAATCGATAAACCGATAAAAAGAACACCCCGATATCTTTCACGAACACGAAATCCAGTGCGTTCCACAAGCTGGCACGCCCGGTGGGACAAATGATCTCGAATCGATGTAACCACCAATATCCCAATATTTTCATCCCTCAAAAATTAGTGTGTTCCACAAGTTGGCACGCCCGGTGGGACAGATAATCCCGAATCAAAAGAACACATGATATTTTTATACTCGAATTTTAGTGCGTTCCACAAGTTGGCACGCCCGGTGGGACAGATGATGTCGAATCGATATAACCACCAATATCCCAATATTTTCATCCCTCAAAATTTAGTGCGTTCCACAAGTTGGCACGCCCGGTGGGACAGATAATCCCGAATCAAAAGAACACATGATATTTTTATACTCAAATTTTAGTGCGTTCCACAAGTTGGCACGCCCGGTGGGACAGATGATCTCGAATCGATATAACCACCAATATCCCAATATTTTCATCCCTCGAAATTTAGTGCGTTCCACAAGTTGGCACGCCCGGTGGGACAGATAATCCCGAATCAAAAGAACACATGATATTTTTATACTCGAATTTTAGTGCGTTCCACAGAGCCTTGAAGATAGGATACCATTTGTTGGTTGAACTCATTTTGGCATTTATGCAACATGAAGTGTTCAGAATATGCATTTCAAAATGAACTATGTCAATTGTTGGAAAGTATGGATTTATTCAAGATGATATCATGAATGAACTATATGCATGCTGAAAATGTCAAATATGCAAATATGCACACGATGAGTGTCATCTTTCAAATGTAATAAATATGCACTATGTGAATGCCAATCATGCAAGATATGAAGCTATGCACATGATGACTTCTATCCTTCAAAAGTAAGGTTTATACTCAAAATTAGACTCAAGGGGAATGCATGAACATGCAAGCACACAAGCACAATCGTCATGCACACAGATAGTACATATAGTAACTCCCCCTATATGAGGCAAGGGTTAACAAAAGAGCATGTGATTCGAATTCATGAATGTAAGGCATGAATCATAACTAAGAGATTTATGCATACACAACTAGGAGTACTACATAAACCATGAATGTAGGCAAATTCATAAAATACATACATCACAAAAATGCCCATGTGAAATGTGAGGTAATGACTAATGAGCTTCAAAACATATGAATTTTCAGATTTTCTAAAGAACACTAGAAGGTAATCTCCTCTCTACACTTTCACTTTAGATTCTCGACTATCGGTAACTTCGCACAACCCCTATTTTGTTTCTTTTAATAGACTTCACCTTTCGGCGCGAGTTTCCTCATATGTCTCAATGGGGATTCCCGGCTACTTAGATTCGTCATACATATGGATAGTTGTTTCTCTTTTCGAAATGAGTTTTCTCCTTTGTTTCAGGGGAGATTCCCGGTTACTCGGATCCACATACTACTTATTGATTTTTTATGGGGTAGGTAGCTTTTTCCTCACGATTACTCTTTAATGTCCATGTAGAGATTCAAGTTCCCTTTAAAGTGTTAGAAGGAATTTCTTAAATCCTTATGCATTAAAGTCATTAAATTCATTGTGTGCAAGAGTGTGAGGGTAAAATTTTATTTTACATGTATAGAATGAATTCGACAAGACACGGCTATGACTCCCCCTAAATGTATGCACAGTCGGAGTCAAATCCTCCCCCTTAATATATGACATGTATCACATATGAATAAAGTCACTGCATTGTTGTTTAACAAGGAGGTAAGGCCTTAGAAAGATCAAGAAATAGTTTCATAGTGTAAATACTTACAAGCATGCAAGGATTCATGAAACATTCATGCAAGCATTCATGAGTCAAGATAGACGATTATCATAAAATATATACATATGCTCTATATGCATGAATATGCAATATGCATCTTTTTGTCATTTTGTATGCATAGTATGTGAATGATATGCAAAGATGTCAATGCGATGCAGAATGTCAGATTTTTATTTAAAAGTTCTAAATGCATTGCAAAATTCAATATGGGTGCAAGATGCAAGTTTTCAATTTTTCATATGAATGATCTAAATGTACCTTATGAAGTTTCTAATGCATGTAACTTATAAAAGCATGAGAATGCAATGCATGGTGCAAAAAATTTTTTTTTTTAGAACATCATGACAGATTGCATAAGGAGACATACGTATTCAAATGATGAGCAGTAAGCATTTTCCAAGACTTTCCCTTTTTGAACAAGGGTACACAAATGATCGAAATTAAGCAGTGAACCCAAATTATTTTCAGAAATGTTCAAAAACAGATTTTTAATAACATTTCAAGAGCTTAGAGTATCATCCATAAACCAAACAGATTTTATAGGTTCCGGTACGAGGTGGAGGTGAAGGTTTGAAAACCCAACTCACACATAGTGAGAGCTTCTAGGTGGACATAATCCACCCTTCTACCACACACCATTTGATATACCAGATACTCAATTACACTCAGATGCTCATGCATTCCAGATTGAAAAGTATTCATAAGGCAAAGACATCATGCTTGTTCCTCAAAATTTTCAGATTCATTCAACCAATGCGACATGTTCATTATAGCAGAATACAAGAACAACAGATCAAGTTCAGAAATAATATCTCTCAAGGGAACAATTCTGCATTTCAGAAATTTTACCTTCTAGAAGCAAGAATGAATTTCAGAATCAATTTGAACGCACATGATATTTCAGAATTTCAAGGCAAATTGATTTCCTTCAAAAGACATGTTTCCACATTTCAATACCAATTGTTGCATATGATCGAAGAATTTCACAGTTCAAAAATTTTGTCTTTTTAAAACAAGAGAATTTTTCAGATTCAGTTTAAAAGATATTACAGTTCAAAGGCAAATTCAAGTCATTCAAAGCACATGATTCCTCAAGAGCCAAACTATTCAATTTCAGAATTTTGGTACAAGGCGGAGAGCATTGATCCTTAGATCACCTCACGCATAGTGATGGCTTCCTAATAGGCTTAACCAGTCATTTCACACATCACCATTTGATATACCAAATATTCATTCAATAAAGACATGTATGGCTTGTGAAGAATTTAGAACATAACATGAGAACACACCAAGATCTCATTACAAAACATCAAAATCATCAAGTTTGATAGTGAAGGAGCAAAGTTGGGGTTTTACCATATGAATGTGCCTTGTTCCATTTTACTGGAACCCCTTTTATTCTTTATTTACCTCAAGACACACCTTCATGACAACCGACTCATTTGTCAGATTTTGGCACCCAAGCCTTCTTGGGTCCTTGGATGTTAGAAACATTTCTTCCAAAAGTTTTCTTTGACATTTTCATTGCCACCTTATCATCACTTTCCATGATCCTGCAATCCTCAATAACATGTCCATGGTTTCCACAATAAAGGCATTGAGGAGAAACAGATTTACCAAAAGACTTCCTTTTAGGAGTAAAGGAATTTTCAAATCCATTCCATCTTCTATTTTCAAAAGGTCTAGATTTAACAAAATTAGACCTAGCATGCATTCTAGAAGTATGAAAATTTTCTGTTTTCAAAAAATAACACTCTTTCATAACATGCCCGTACTTGTCACAATGAAAACAACATGGAGATTCGGTTCTATGGAATGGCCTTCCATTATTTGCATGAGTGTTCGTGAATGAATTTTTCTTATGAGATGTAAACCTTTGAGCATGGGAAGCATGTTCATTTCTGAATTTTCTTTGAAAGTTAAACTTAGCATTCATGGCATGATAATCATCATTTTAGTTCACAAAACAATCATCCATGACATGGCCAAGTTTGTGACAATAAAAGCATGAGACATTTTTCTTTCTTTTGAAGGAAAATTTATCTTTGCATGCATTTTGATCATCCATTTTTAAGACATCATAATCATTCATTTCATGACCAAACATGCCACAATAGAAGCATTCAACATTCAACTTTGATTTTTGAGATCTATTTGACATGGAAGGTTTTTTTTGAGATTTTTCTTTTTATCAAAACTATTTTCAGAGATTTTCACTTGGGCAACGGGAGGAGGTGTTTTAGAGGTGCTAGGAATGTCGGAGGCATGAACAAAAGGGGTTTTCATTTTTGATTCAAAAGATTTTTTGTTGACCGGGATGTAACTAAGACCCTCTTTCTGAAAGTTCACTTTAACACCTAGCAATGTGTCTAAGTTCTCCTTCCCTTTGACAAATCTAGACAGATCAAGCTTCAAGTTGTTGATCTCTTTTTCACATGCAAGGGTTTTATCGTCAAGCAACAATTCTTTGAAGTGAGTTTTTCATTTTCTTGCATGAGATTTTTATTTTCCAGATTTGTGCAGTGGAGTTTTTCAGCAAGCTTTTCAAGAACCTTTTCAGTTTCAACATGCTTTAAGATCTTAGTAAGCAACTGTTCATTCTCATGTTTAAATAATGAGATTTCTTTTTCAAGCTTATCAAAACATCTCAATCTTCCCTCTAGCAAGGAATTCTGAATTAACATAGCACCATTTTTCTTTTTAAGATCTTCATTTTCATCCATGATGCTCTTGTTATCAATTTCAGAATCAAGTAATTTCTCAAACAACTTATCATCATCAGACAAAGAAGCTAACTTGTTTCTAAGACATTTTTCTGTTTCTTCAAGTAATGAAATCTTAGACAATAAGTGTTTATTTTGATCAAGCGAATCATGGGAATCAATATCAATTTCAAGAGCAGTATTAGATTTTCTAAACATCACAAGCTTCTCATTCATACAAGACATCTCATCTGAAAATAATTCAACTTTGGATTCTAGAAGTTCTTTTTCATATTCTAGGTTCTCAATCTTTGACTTCAAAGTTTTACAATTTTCACAGGAAGGATTATCATGCACATTCTCATTAATCTTCCTTTTCAAGATTTTATTTTTAGATTTGAGTTTCTTGCATTTATCATACAGTTCAACATATGCCATTTGCCATTCTTCAATATAGAGTTCTTCGGATTCAGAATTTACCTCATCATAATTTTCTTCATTGAGTTGATCATCATTGTCGGCCATGAGACAATTTTGTTCTTCCATCTCTTCAGCTTTGATCAACTGATCCATAATCTCCTTTGCCGCTCTACAAGAAGAAATAAATGGAAACATATGAGTATCAATGTCACTTTTCAATAAACTTAAGACAATGACATTTTCATGGTTCTTCAATTTATCTTGACTAGACCACTTGGTCTCATCTAGAGGCAATATGTGAGGACCATCATAAATCAACTTCCAAAGATTAGGATTAACTGAATTGATCAGTCCACATATTTTACCTATCCATGAAGTAAAATCAGAACCATTAAGAATAGGAAGGCAATTCATCGACATGTGCTCAACAGAAAAATTCATGATTATAGAATGCACTAGGATCACTCTATAGATCGTGAGATCTAGGGTCAGCAGAGCCTTGCTCTGATACCAATTTTTGGGTCCCATAGTGCAGGAACACGGATCTAGAGGGGGGGGGGGGTGAATAGATCCTTCTACTAAAAATTATGTCCAATTAAAAACACAACTAGCGCACAGCGGAATTAACAAGATTGATAAGATAGAGGAATTTAATGCTACACAAGTTAACTAGATTCTCTCACTCTCTCCGTTCACACATGATCACACAAATAAGTATAACAAGCTAACGATACAATCACACAATTCAAACCATAGGAGATGAGGATTTTGAAGGTGGTTCGGGACCTCGACGGGCTCCCTACGTCCACCCCTTACCAAACCGGTAAGGCTTTCTCCATACACTACAAATGCAGCAAACACGGGGATTTCTCCCCACACACACGGGATAAAAACCCCAACACAAACACGCTACAAAAGTAGCACACACACACGAGGATTTCTCCCCACACATACGAGGCAAAAAAAATCCCAACACACACGCGGATATGCTCCGCACCAAACGACGCACAAGCGTCAACTCAAACCACTCGAAGAAACCGTTCTCCGAACCCACACACAGAAAATCGTTTATAGATTTGTAACAAGCTAACAAATGAATGCTCTAAGCCCAAAACATGTGCTAAAGACTAAAACAAGAAAGATTCAATAAGTACAAGGCTCCCCCTTCAATTGAATCTCCGGCTCTTCTTGGTTTGATGTCGGATGATGGCGATTTCGGCGTCCTCGCGTTCCTCTCTTCGAGATGCTTCTTTTCTTCTTCTACCACGAGCTTCAAATCTCCATGAAAGTAGATGAAAATCACCTTGCAAGAGCTTCACCACATTTTTCCCCATTTTCTTCACCTACAAGAATGAATGAATGAGCATTAGGGTTACCTTCTCCACAAATTCGTAACTCATATATATGCACACCAAAGAGAGGGGAAAAGACACATAAAACCCTCCCAATCCATGTTGGAAACACCCTAATATATTTAGGAACCAATGGAGGGTGTTTTGGTAAAGTTTAGAAGGGTTTAGAATATGTTTTAAACACTTTCGCAAATCCCGACTGGAAGGGGTCGACCCTTGGGGTCGACCCTCGCGTTGCCAGAGCATAAAACCCGCGGCCAGAAAAATTCTGGGCACAGGGGTCGACCCCAGGGGTCGACCCTTGCAGCCTGGGTCCTTTATTTCGCTTCTGTCCGAACCAGAAGCTGTAAGGGTCGACCCCTGCCTATGAGGGTTTCAAAAACACTTCAAACCGCCAAAAATTGAAGAGAATAAAAGTGATTAGATGTTACCATAATCCCATGAAGATTAACCATGTATTTTCATCCTGAAAATATGAAAAAGTAAGAGGTTATATGAGAGTCAAAATTCTTGAACTAAGCATTAACTCTTTGAACTAGTTCACATAAAAATACATCATTGAACACATTCAAGCATGTATTTGACTTCTCAATTCAACCATCAAAAATACATTCACCATATGACAAGGTTTTGATATGATGAACATGAATCTCTCACTTAATGAAATATATTGACATGGGAGCTCAAACATTCAACTAGCATTCTTGTATCTACCTAATGCTCAACATCAAATAGCGTCAATTGAGGGATATTCATTTACACATACAAGAAGTAAATATATAGCTATTCATTTACACATACAAGAAGCAAATATATAGCTCAACACCAAAGACATGATCAGACGATGTGCAACCACACAGGTATGAGGAACCATACTATATCACAAATGCATCCACACATTGAAACCACGATGACCTCATGAATGATATCAATCTAATAGAAGGTGTGTTCAATGAACACAATCTCATTGATTGAGACCTAATTGAAGTCATCTTCATAAGAGCCAAGTTCATGCAATTCTTTCACACATCAGGTCAATAAATCAAGCTTTTAGTGCATAGTTCACAGGACCAAGACTTCATGCAATACATGAGCAATATAGAACCAAATCTCATGAAGTCTTGTATGAATATTTCAAGCACAATATAAGCTTAAAAGCTTCAAATAGAAAATGCATGAACCACATTCATGTCATTAGCAACTTAGAAGATTATGCATGAAAGCCTAAGGCATCTCAACCAAAAGTCAACAACATAATGCTTCATCACACAAGTGTTAACAGTTATGCCACATGCAAAGCATGCATAATATCATGGAACCACAGTCATTCAAATGGCATTCTTGTTGATTAAAAGCTAACATTCATGAAGCATTATCTCAAGAGGAGCATTGATATAATCTTCCCAAATTAAATTACCATGAGTCCAAGAAACGAGCAAGCATCATTAAAATCACATCCATCAAATTCCAAGTTATAAGGTTGAGGATATTTCAAGTCCAAAAAATCTTATGATGAGAACGCATGAAAATACCCAACCAAGACTTTGAAAAGTTATTTGATGAAATGCATGAAATATAGAAGAGTCAACACAATGCAATGAGTGAGTCAACTCTCTTTTTAATAAGATCTTCATTGATGCACTCCTTTGAGTTCCAAACATGAATCATAGATTTTTATCTTCAAATCAAAATATTCAAAGCATGAGATCTTTAAATACAAATCATTCATATAACTTTCAAATATGAACAGAGTTAACTCCCTTTAAGAAGAAGAGCTTCATTGATGGACTCCTTTAGATTCCAGGTATGAGCCATGAATTTGTGTTCCTACAAATAAACATAAATATCACATTAGTTCCTTAAACACCAAGGGCTCACATGGCTTTCAAGAGTGAACATTGACTCCATCTTTCAACTCATCAAATCAAGATATAAATCATGTTGCTCAATGAAACACATACACACACAAACACAATCGTTTTGATATCATTGAAACCAAACACGAACTAGGGGATGCAACACATAATACTTAGCCTAATGAAGAGAAAAATAGAATTTCTTGTTATTTATACAATCCTATGCATATAGTTGGCTTATATATGACCTACCATGATTATGGAAGTTTATACATGTTGATTTCCATGCATGATGTATCTTAGATTGGCATTTTATATTGTTTTCATTATACTCGGATTAATACAGGAAGAAACGGTCTTCTTTCTGACCGCCAGAGAACTATCACGGTCGTACGATAGACCGCTAACAGTAAAGTGACGGTCCTGTATTTGACCATTTTCTGTTTTTGTTTTTGTAATATTCGTAATCCGAACCATTATGCAGAATTAACCATAGTTAATATATATTAAGCCTAGTTAACTAAGTTTTAAACCTGATTTAATTACTGGTTTTATATACTTAGTTGATTTCATTGATTGGCATAATGGATTTCATGTTTTTATGTACATTGGTATTTTTAACTTATGTTAATTTGTGTCCAAAAATCATATACTCTTGTAATAAATATTTGTTCAAAGGAATAGATGATTCATGATTACTATTTTAACATGGTTTTACATGATTCTCTTTCTCATCTAAATGTCATTTTCATAAATACATGGCACAAATTCCGATATGTTATTATTAGTTACACTTTGTACATTAGGAACACAATCTTGGACTTGATGACCTCTCTTTGGATATTCTTTCCAATGGACTAGGAAATCTTGTTTCAAAACCTCCGTAATTCTCCGCGAGCCTGGGATTCCCACTAGGACGCCGAGTTGGTTGTTCCATTAAATCCCAATTATCTATAAAGCACTTATACCGATGTTTTATATTTTTGGAATTAGCGGCCTTCTGGTTGACCACCAATGACTGCTAGCGGGCCTACACTTGACCGCTAACGAATCCTAAACGGTACTCCACTAGACTGCTAAAGCTCCAGAGGTTTAGTTTTTAAATATCAAATTATCTTATCGTTAACGGTCCTGTACTAGACCGGCAATGACAAGAGTCGGTCCAGTAATGATCGCTAGCATTCTGAGTTTGATTAACCCGGGGTTTGACTCAAGGGTTGATTTTCCTAAGTTCCTAGATGGTCCAATTGTTCTAGAACCTGTCACATTATTCCAAAGATATCTAAGTAATTTTGAGAGATTAAAGAATGTACCGTTATGCTGCCGATCTATTTTCATGGCATAACCTAGTTATTAAATACATTTATTGAAATCTCTTATTCTCAATATAAGCATTCTTATTTTTGGTTACTTTATCATGGAACTATAGTTGAAATTGTACATTCTTGGCCATATTATTATTATTATAAATGTGGAAGTAGCTTGATTTATACTTGAAGATGCAGTTCGAGCACTGATTGTGTTCGAGGGCTCTATGCTAGTCCCCTCGGCTGATTGTCGGAAACATATTATAAACCATGGGATATGATGCTACTGGCGTCGCATTACGCTGGGAGTACTTTCTCTATAAATAAGTGAAATATCTACGGTGATCCACATAAATTCATGAAGTACTTGTTACTAAGTGAAAAGTACATTCTTGCTTGTTACATGACTTTCTAGTGCATAGCCTTTAAGGTTATGAAAAGTACATTCTTGTTACATTTATGTTCATGAAAGGCCATAATTATATTCTTGCTTGATCATACTTGCTCAATCATATTCTCAATCTATCTTGTTACTTTGGCTTTATTCGCATGCTTCATCGTATTTACATGATTTATCTTATTCTTTAGAGCTAAAACATTAATTACGTTAACATTGTCAATCATGTTGATACGAAGATATCTACTGGGCAAGTGTGCTCATTACCTACTTTCTCAATATTTCAGGACATACGAGTGAATCGGATTCGGATTTCTCAAGTAGCGGGTCCGAGAGCGATTGAAAAGTCTATGGATTTGAGAGAAGACTTAGAATGTCAATTATGTCTAGATTGAGTCCATATATGAATTTTTTTTATTGAGTCTAGGAGAGTCGAGTATTCATGTACTTGGATTATGATTATTGGATATGAAATAAAGGTGAATGTTTGATTAAATTATTGTGCAATTACTTTATGTGATTGTTCTTGCGCTCTGATTTTATTGCTTGCTTGAGGCATACTAGCCGGCTGTTCACATTTCTGATTGTTTCCGCTGCATAATCTCGGGACATGACACTTTCTCTCTCCTCTCAACTTCTTTCTCTCGTTCCACCGCTCCCCCCTCTCTTCTACACACGCACCACAAGCCCATGCACACGACGAGCCCTCCACACCAGCGCATTTCTTCATACAGCCAGCCAGCCCCGGGGTCTCCCTTCCCATGCAACGCCAGCGAACCCCCCTTGGATGCACATCTCCTTCACATGGTGCTAACGCCCCCCTTTCATGGCGATCTTCACGTAGGCGTTCTCACGTGGCTTCTTGACACGGCCAAAGGCCATTCTCCATGAACACGGGCCCCCTCAGCCAGGGCATCTTCAACCACCAGCAAAAGCCCTTCTCACGTGGGTAGACCCCTTCACAACAGAGAGAAGAGAAAGAGCAACGCGGACAGGAAAAGAAGCAGAGAGAGAGGAGAGAGACGTGGCAAAATAGCTGGGAGGTGGTTGCGACAGCATCAAATGTGATTGGCAGTAGCATTGGTGTAACTACAGTTGGCTGAGATGTGGTTGAATTGACAATCAAAACATAGTGCGCTGGCAACTGCACGGGTGCATAGGAAGACATATGGGAGGTCTTAATTTGTGGGTCACAATTAAGTGGAAAATAACATGGATTGGGGGTAATTGTAGCCCTATAAAAGGAGGGCATGTGAAGGGGCTCGAGAGGCAACTGACCCCTAATGTAGAAGCACTCCCTCTCGTTCCCCCTCACTTCTTTAGTTTAGGCCCTTTCTTCTCTCTCTATCTCTCTATCCCTCTCTCTATCCTCCTTGTAGTCACGTAGGAACCTTCCCCTCTTTTCTTGTTGTTATTGCACCATAGCTTTGTTGTAATTTATTTTGTTATTATTGTTATAATTTGTATGCACTTGTGAGTTGGTTTAATTTAAGTTTACTTCTATTGTTATTCAATTCTTCATTTTGTAGCAAAGTCTCTCTCCATCTCTCTCTAATGTTTCTTCAAAAATTCTTTATCTATATTCTATCACCCTCTAAATTTCATCTAAAGTCGGTAAAGAGAAACGTGTCTTCCGGTCGAGTGCACGTGGTTGTCCCTGACAACTCGTGATTCAAAGACTCAGGGATACGATACCGTTACCCTCACACCATGGCCACACAATTCCCTACCCCACTTCATCTATTTTATTTCGCATTTAATTTTGTTGCATTAAAATTTTCTCTCTCTCTGGATTTCTAAATTTCTTTTTCATAACCCTCCATATTTCTTTAAATAGATTTATTTCATGTTATTTTAAGTTTTGAAAATCAAAACAAAACATTCGCTATTTTTGTTCTAAAAGAAAATCAAAGTTTTCAATTTCAAAACTCAACCTCCCTGTGGATTCGACCCGTGCTCGCCATTGTATTACATTGTTAATTTTATTACAAGTTTGGTAAATAGTTTTAAGATTGATGGCCATTGTGTTTAACGACACACATTTTGGTACGGTCAATTACCCCTCATGTGGGTGTAGAAATATGAGCATCCATAAAGTGTTAGGAAGAACCTTCTAGCATCCCCATGATTAGGGACCATTTAACACATTATCTATATAGTGTGGGAGTTTCGTCTCAGGTGCATCTCATGAGTTACGCTAGCGACGCAGCTATGACTCTGCCCCTAGATGTATGCACTCACCAAAGGTTGGCTTTTCATTCCTTAACGTATACCGTGATGCACACATACCTAGAATCAGGCAGCTTTATTTAGCAAGGAAACATGGTCTTAGAAAATTGAAAGAAGTGTATTATTCTATAATATAAGTAAGCACGCAAGCAAGGTGAGCAAACACTCAAAGTTGAAGCATTTATATATATATATATATATATCATTATTATATATGTTTATTTGCTCATTCGAACGCTTGATGCGAATACCTGCGAGCTGGTTATTTAGAGTAAGAAAAAAAGCATTAGTACATAGCAACGGGTCCCGGTGGGACAAAGGGGTTGGCGTTTAGCCAACGTAGGTAATTTTTTATTCAGATGGTGAGTCTCAGTCAAAGGTAGAATTGTAGGCCTTGACAGGGCGTCTTAGCCGAAAGTAGGACATCGGGTTGTGAATGCTAACAGATAGCAGGCGAGCGGACTGTGAAAGCCGGTAGATAGAAGGGTAGCAGAGTTTGAGGGGAGGCCTAAGCCATTGATTTGTACTGATTATCATGGTGGGACATGGTAGTGATTATTGGGATAGGCCTAAGCGAAAAGGTAACGAGACAGTGAGCATTGACGGTATGTCTAGGCCAAGAGATATATGGATAGCGGGCTATAAAAGCCGAAAGATAGCAGGATAGCAGGTCACAAGGGCCCAGAAATAGCGAGATAGTAGGCTATACAAGTCAGGATAGCAAGCTATACGAGCCAGGATGGCGGGATAGCAGGCTAAAAGAGCCAAGAGAGCAGGCTGTAGGGGCCAGAAATAACAAGATAGCAGGCTGTAAAAGCCAGAATAGCAAGCTGCTGGATCCAGGATAGCAGGTGCAACGCTCGTAAATTTTTTGGGATTTAATATAATTATTAAGCATTTAAATGGACTTAATGGGATATTTAGGGAATATAAATCTATTTAACAATTATTTAAAGACCCCTATATTATGTTAAGTTTGAAACCACTAAATAGGACCATATGACCCAAAACCAAGTCTTTTTAGGCCTAAGCCCAATTATAGAAACGTAATTGGAATTAATGGGGATAAAGAGCACAAATAAGGGATAAATAGGGAATAAAATGCAAAAAATCTGAAAATTTTTTAAAAAAGGCCAACTGGCGGTCTATCGCGCGACCGTCAATCAACCTTAGCGATTCCCTATAACCGCCAAACCCTGCAGATTCTGTGAATGGAAGAAACGTGAAAAGCTTGGATCTTTGGCATTTAAATCCTCATGGATCGAAGTGTGTAGACATGTAAACATGTCTAGGACTCTTGAAGATCGAACCGACCCATAATTAGTGTTGTGTCCCCTGGTTTTGATGATAACAAATCATAAATCATTAGTAGATAATTGAGGAATATCTAACATGTTTTGGTTTAATGAATAGACTAAACAAGTGCAGGAGAATTTCTCTAAGTGATGTCTCGACACCGTCTGATGATGTCTCGACTCATCTAGAAGAGATCGTGCTGATATACGAATGGTTGAGCTCCAGCATAAAAGAATGTGTCGACACATCTAACCAATGTCTCGACACCTCTAGAAGAAATCAAGCTGAAGCCATTGTCTGTCTGGCTTATGGATTAATTGATGTCTCGACACACTGAGTGAAAAGTGTCGACACACCTCAAGCCTCACTTCTTTATGGCGGGCATGTCTCGACACCTTCGTGTGATGACTCGGATCTTGGCGCGTAAAGACTCGACACCTTCGTGTGGGAACTCTGCACATGACACACATGTCTCGACACCGTTTGACGATGTCTCGACACTGTTATGATGTTATCTCGGAACCAAGCACATATGTCCTGACACACTGTGAGTAAAGTGTCGACACATCAGTGTTCGACCAGAATGATTTTGAAATCGACAGAAGCTATCTTCAAGTTATTCAATGGGATGTCTCGACACACGGTGTGAAAAGTGTCGACACACTCATGTTCGACCAGAACGGGCCTGAAACCGATAGAAGCCATTTTCAAGATCCAGAACTTCTCCTGGAGGATCCATCCAGTCTGGAAAAAGCCGTCAAAGAGGGTACTCTATCGAAGGAAGATGGTCTGGCAGAGAAGTCCTCTGAATGGATTGTACTTTTGCTGATATGGTCTCCTACCTACCCACATATCTATAGACTTGACAGAAAAAGAGTCAACTTGGTAAATAGAAGCAAATCAAATATGGATGTGACATTCTGGGATTAACTTGAAAAGGGGACACCGTTGGTGTTGCCGGGTGTGACCAATATATTATGAGCATGAGCTCCAGTTCGACAGCAAGGCAAGCAAGAGAAAGGAAGATCAAAAGACTTACTGGTGAAGCTATCTTCTTCCTGGTGATGTTGCTGGCGTGAGTGAAACAAAAAGAAGACAATCCTCTTCCTTACGATGAGGATGTCTCTAAGCAAGCAGGAAGGCTTCGTGAAGCTCTGTCCAGAACCCTTGAAAGCTGAAAGCTAGATCATCCTTCCCTCGCAAGGGTTGTGGTGAAAAATCAAGAAGACCAAGAAGAGAGCCAAGACGTCCTCAAGCTCTTTCCAGACAGGAGATCTCTTTATCTTAGTGTTTCATTACGATACTCTGTCTGGCTACTTCATTTTCAGTTTGCTTTTCTTCAAAACACACTCCATATCATTTGTTCCCTACCTGCGAGTAGGAAGACGGACGGTGTGTCACCGGTCTGTGTGATTTGGGTTGTAATCCCTCAAGCTGTGTGGCAGCGGAGTTGTGAGAGTGTATCTCTCAGATAGAAACTGTGAATCAGTGGTTGTGCGTTAGCACCAGTGAAGCCTCACCATGTTGTGTGAGTGGTGGACGTAGGTCTCTAGATTGAGACCGAACCACCTTAAAGATCGTGTCTTGTGGCTCATTTTCTTTTATGTTCTAGCTGTAGAAGCTTGGTAGGACCGTTCATGGATATCATTTAAGTGTCCAGCTTCTTAGATATTAACAAATATCTATCTCATTATCGTTTGTGTTAGATCTATTTTTTACTTCCGCAAAGAAGGGTAAAAAGGGGCTGATCTATTCACCCCTCCCCTCTAGATCTGCCTATCACCACTCAACACGTGGTATCAGAGGTAGTCTCTATGTATGTGGTCTAACGACCTTGAGAGAACTGGTGATATGGCAACTAAAGGTCCTATGGCCGAAGGGCATTCCGTTAATAGACCTCCCTTTTTCACTGGGAAAAATTATCCTTACTGGAAAAACCTCATGCAGGTCTTCATTAGAGCCCAGGATCATGAAGTCTGGCGAGTGATCAGCAAGGGACCATTTGAGCAGCCTCTGGATGAAGCTACATGGACTAAAGAACAGATCATGCAATCAACTCTGAACTGGGGTGCCAAGCACATCATGCAGTGCTCCCTTCATCCAACTGAGTACTTAAGGGTGTCAACTTGCAACACTGCAAAAGAAATGTGGGACCGCCTTGAGGTAATATATGAAGGAACACATCAGGTACGTGCAACCAAAGCTAACATGTTGGTATCTGAATATGAGAAGTTTAGAATGAAATCTGATGAGTCCATTTCGGACATGTATGCAAGGCTAACCGTGCTCACTAATGGCTTGACTGAGCTAGGTAAGACCTATTCTGAGCAGGAGATAGTAAGGAATATTCTGAGATCACTAACTCCTATTTGGCATATAAAGGCCACAATGGTTGAAGAATCAAAAGACTTAACTACCACCAAAGTAGAAGAACTCATAGGGTCCCTGATGACCTATAAGAAGAATCTGAAGAGCAAAGAGGCTGAGGTCAGTAAAAAGAAGCCTCTGGATCTAAAAGCTAGACCAAGCTCCAAGGATTTATCTGAAGATGAAGAGTCTTCAAGCAGCAACACTGAAGAAGATGAAGTTGCTCTATTGACAAGAAAGTTCAGAAGATTTCTAAGAAAGGAAGGTACGAGCTTCACTAAGAAGAAGCCCCAAGTAAAATGAGGTTTCAGGCCAAGACCTGAAAATGCTAAAGTCTGAAAAGCTTGTCTGCTACTCTTGCATGAAATCAGGACACATCAAGTCTGAGTGTCCAGAAGGAGCTAAGAAAGCTATCCCTAAGTGGAAGAGCAAGAAAAAGCAGGCCATGGTGTGCACTTGGAGTGATCAAGAAGAGACTGAGGACAACTCCTCTGAAGAGGAAACATATGATCTCTGTCTAATGGCCAAATGAGACAAAGACAGCGAGGTGAGCTCTCCCTTTGAGCACTTCTCTACTGATGATTTGGAAGAAGCTTACTTCGAATTGATGAATAAGTATGAAGTGTACAGAAAAGAAAACAAAACCTTAAAGAAGAAGGTTGACTCATGTAGCCAAGATAAAACTCTCAATGAAAAGATAATCTCTCTGGAAACTGAAATTGAGGATCTAAGAAAAATGAATGAAAATCTTGAAGAAGGAAAAAAAGAGATGAAAGATTTGGAGGATGAAAATGAAAGATTGACAGATGAAATTGATGAACTGAAGCTAAAGATGCAAAGTTATGTGAAGGACAACAATCTGTGCAATGAAAAATCAGAAGCCTTCAAACAAGTCAATTCACAACTACTGAAAGAAAATGAAAAACTTCAGAAGGACCTAGCAGATAAACAAACTGCTCTTGAAAAATGTGTTGATGGAAGTGAAAACTTGAATGCTCTGCTAGGAACGAAAATAAACTTCAACAGAGAAGGGCTAGGGTATGAGCCAACCAAGAAGAAAACTTTTGGGTTAAAAACTACCACCTTTGTTTCATCTTCCGAAGCATCAACCTCCAAAATAATACACCATGAAAATGTTGAAAACAAAGGAAAAGAAAAAGTAGGAGAATCAATCAACAAAATGTCTCAACAACCTAAAAAGGTTAACCAACAATCCCAAACAGGCCGACACCCATACAAGCATCAGCCTGCACATTTCAATAAAAGAATCAGTTACAATGGTGGAATAGGTCGGGACAATCCATGAAACAGGTCGACACCCACATGGTCAAACGTCCAACAATACCCCATGTTTGCACCAACAGGTCGACACTTTTAGTACAGGATGTTGACACATCCTTCATCTAGAGAAAGCCATAGATGGATGAAACATGAGACAGGTCGAGACTCTACCTTCTATAGGTCGACACCTCCATGGGTTAGGAGCAGTTATGTTTCTTATGGTCATAGGTTCACTCAACCTCAACAACCTAGGCACTTTAACACCTCCTATTCCTCTAGACCAACCAACTAGAACAAATGGTCTAACAAACAATCCTTTTCCACTATTCCCAAAAACCATAAAGTCCAAAAGACTAAGGAAAAGAAAAACCAGAACTCCCAGCAAAGTAAAAATCCTAAGAAAGTCTGGATTTCAAAATCTGTGCTATCTTGCTTTACCGAAATGAAGAAATTATTGGGACCCAATTGTCCTTGGGTTCCAAACATTGTCACTTAATTCCTTATGCAGGAGTGTCTAGCAGCTATGCACAATCGCTGGTATCTTGACAGTGGCTGCTCAAGACACATGACTGGAGATAGAATCAAGTTCTGTCTCCTGGTTGAAAAGGAAGTTGGACATGTCACATTTGGAGGAAACAAGAAAGGAAAAATCATTGGTACAGGTAAAGTTGGTAAGAACCCCTCCAACTCAATTGATAATGTATTACTTATTGATGGCCTGGAGTATAACCTGCCGAGCATAAGTCAACTATGTGATAAAGGTCATACTGTAGTCTTTGACTCTAATGAATGTAGGATCTTGCACCCTAATTCAAAAGAAACCAAGTTTTCTGGTAAAAGAGTCAATAACGTGTACATGATTGACTTAGATGACCTTGCTCACATAAATCTTTGTATTGCTGTACCCAAATCTGAATTAACATGTTTGTGGCATCGCATACTAGGTCATGTTAGCTACAATATTCTCCATAAATTGGTGAAGCATTCTATTCTCAAAGGTCTGCCTGAAATAAAATTTAAAATGAACACTAAGATTTGTGATGCATGTGCTCAAGGAAAACAAACTAGAAAGTCATTTAAAATTAGAACTGAAAACTCATCATCTAAACCACTTGAACTAATTCATATGGACTTGTTTGGTCCAATCAAAATAGTTAGCTTAAGTGGTAAAAGATATGGTTATGTTTTAGTAGATGACTTTACTAGATTCACTTGGGTATTTTATCTTGCACACAAAAACAATGCCTTTGATGAGTTTCAGACACTATACATGCAAGTGAAGCAAGACGGTAAGTTTAAGATTTCAAACATAATTTCAGATCATGGTGGTGAATTCGACAATGCTGACTTTGAAAATTTGTGTAGGTCTGAAGGAATCATTCACAAGTTTTCATCACCAAGGACTCCTGAACAAAATGGGGTAGTTGAGAGGAAGAACAGAACCCCCATAGAGATGGCACACACAATACTTGCTGAAAGACATCTACCAAGGAGATTTTTGGCAGAAGCGGTAAACACTGCATGTTATATCATCAACCGCTCAATGGTAAGGCCACTCACCAAAATGACTCCGTATGAGCTGCTAAAAGGTAAAAAGCCATCTCTCTTTCACATGAAAGTTTTTGGGTCAAAGTGCTTTGTTCATAACAATGATAAAAGAGTTCTGGACAAGTTTGAGCCCAAGAGCGAAGAAGGGATATTCCTTGGGTACTCTGATAAGTCTAGAGCTTATAGAGTCTATAATCTTAAGACCCTTTGTGTGGAAGAATCTCCTCACATCACCTTTGATAAATTGGTCTTGACAACACTTGCATGGAAGATGATGATGGGGAATTCCTGAACATAAAAGAAAAAAGGAACTTCCACATGAGGAGATACAAGCAAATGAAGATCAAGAAGGGCCAAGCAATGATCCGGTCACCAAAGCAGATGAAGGTAACGCTCAGCCTGATTTAAGAGTGTTAAAAGACCATCCCTTAGAAAACATCTTAGGTAATCTACATGGCCGAACCAAAACTAGGTCTCATTTTAAAATTATGGATGAAATTGAACAACTTGCACTTGTATCTCAAATTGAACCCAAAAATATTGTAGAGACCTTAAAAGATGATAACTAGATAAACTCCATGCATGAAGAATTAAACCAAATTGAAAGAAATAAAGTTTGGCATCTAGTTCCCAGGTCTCAAGAAAAATCTATCATAGGAACTAAATGGGTTTTCAGAAATAAACTAAGTGAAGATGGAAAGATAATAAGAAACAAATCCAGATTGGTGGCTCAGGGGTATAATCAAGAATTTGGCATAGATTATGAAGAATCTTTTGCTCCTGTTGCTAGACTAGAGGCCATTAGAATTCTGCTAGTATTTGCATGTTCTCATAAAATCAAATTGCAGCAAATGGATGTTAAGACTGCTTTTCTAAACGTCTTATTAAAGAAGAAGTCTATGTAGAACAACCCCCCGGTTTTGAATGCTCATATTTCAAAGATCATATTTATAAGTTGGACATGGCTTTATATGACTTGAAGCAGTCACCTAGAGCTTGGTATGACAGACTAAGCTCATATCTCACCGAACAAGGGTATTCAAGAGGTAATGTAGACCAGACACTATTCACCAAGAAACAAGGTAATGATATCTTGATAGTTTAGATTTATGTGGATGACATAGTGTTTGGGTCCACTAAACCTCAAATGTGTGAGGTGTTTGCAAAACTCATGACCAATGAATTTGAAATGAGTCTAATGGGTGAGCTTCAATTCTTTCTTGGCTTGCAGATTAATCAAAGCAATGAAGGCTATTTTATCAATCAAGCCAAATATGTGAAGGAGTTGCTGGAAAAGTTTGATCTGACAAACTGTGAACCATTAGGAACTCCAATGGGGACTGCCACTTCACTGGATGCAGATGAACAAGGTACACTTGTAGATGCAAAGAGGTACAGAGGTATGATTGGGTCATTACTCTATCTAACTGTATCTAGACCAGACATTCAGTTTAGTGTTTGCCTTTGTGCTAGATTTCAGTCTAGTCCTAGAGAGTCCCACTTGACTGCTGTCAAGCGTATTTTTAGATACCTTGCTGGCACTCATGAATTGGTATTATGGTATCTTGCATCCTGTGAACTTTCACTTATTTCTTATTCAGATGCAGATTATGCTGGATGCAAACTGGACCGTAATATCACTAGTGGCTATTGTCAATTTCTTAGTGGGTGTTTGGTTTCTTGGGCCTCCAAGAAACATCACTCGGTTGCCCTCTTAACTACAGAGGCAAAATATGTTGCTACAGGGAGTTGTGGCACCCAAGTACTGTGGATCAAACACTAACTCCAAGACTATCAAATAGATCTTGGCTGTGTTCCCATTCTGTGTGATAGCACAAGTGCTATAAATCTTGCCAAGAATCCAGTCATGCACTCTAGGACTAAACACATTGAAATTAGGCATCATTTTATAAGGGATGAAGTCCTCAAAAATCACTTTGAACTCCATTTTGTAGACTCGGAAAATCAGATTGCAGATATCTTCACAAAACCCTTAAGCAATGACAGGTTCACAACATTAAGGAGAGAGCTCGGTCTATGCAGACCTCAATTCACTCAGGTTTGAGCTATCTATTCCTCCTTCGATGTTCAACTTACTTGTCTTTACTATGATTGAAGCAAGCTGATGGGGACATCGAGAAAAGACCGTACGCATTTTGTTTGCATTTATGTCTTTTCATATTTGTATGTATACCCTTGTGTTATATGGGTACGCAATTGTAAGTCTTAGTGGGTTTATATGTAAAATTCCAGTAGGCCCAAGCCAGGGGGCCCTCACCCCTTTTCCATTGGTCCACCTAGACCATGTGGGGCTGGTCAACCATCATAGGTGGCCATCTAGAAGGGTTGAATGCCAATTGACCACATGGGAGACAAAGGGGGTAAAATTTCCAAGGTAGGCTACCTACCCTTTCCAACTTGTCCCCTCTTGGTCAAGGGGGCGCCCCTCCCCTTAATATTTTATGGTTTTTGTGTGTGTTATTCACACTTCATCCCAGCCATCCAATCCCCTCCCCTAGATCTAATGGTGTAGATTAGGTTTGATGTAAGGCATATAAAAGGTTGTATTTTCCATTTGTTGGTATTAATGAAGAGAAAATTGTTGGAAAATCAAGAGTGTTCTTGAGCCCCTCCTCTCTCCCTCTGGTTTTTCTCCTCCAACGTCCAGTTCTAGAGTGATTTCTATCTTCTATCCCCTCCCCTCTATCTCCGGTGATCATCTGTGCCGCCGCCGCCGCCGTTCGTGCCGCCTTCGAGCCGCCGCGAAACCGTCTTCGGTATTCTGTCCTGCTGGACAGAGGTGTCTTCCCGAAATTTATGCTACCAGCCACGGCCTCTTCGTGGTCTGCAATTTTTATGGTGTGTTCCTATCTTCCACCCCATCATCCAAAAACAAATTCAGGTCCAAAATCCCTCGTTTAGTATTTTTCTATTTTCGTGCATCTTTCATTCCCAGATCTGTTTTATCTCTGTCTACAGTGACAGCAGCCCTGTGTTTCTCACCTTCGACCCTCTTTTTGATTTTTCCAAACCCTCCCAATTTGACTGGGAGTTCTGTCCATCATCCCTTACATCCACCATTTTTCTTGATTTTTGATTCGCCCTCTATCCTTTTTTTCAAAATTCATGTTCTATCTTAGCTACAGTGCTTTTAGCCCATTTCTAGATCCGACTCACTGTTAGTGAAAAACTCCTATCAGTTCGTAGCCATATCCAAACGTGTCCAAACCAGTTTTTCCGTTTTCCTAGCTCAATTTCCCACAACTTTCATGAAGAGGTCGAAGTCTGAATCCAAGGTTTTCATAGAAGTCAAAGGCAGTTCTCAGATAATAGCCCTGCAGATCTGAGTGTTCGGCTACTGTACAACAGGAAGTTGTAAATTCATTAAAGCCTAGATCTGTACAGATCTAGGCCAGATCTGCAGGCCTAGGTTGAAGGATTTGAAGTTAACTTTCCAACGGCGCCAGTCTCGTGTCGATCCGACATCGGGGCTGATCGCAGCGCTCGTTCTCGTCGGGACGCGCGCTGAAAACCAGAAGCTGCAGATCCGTGGTCGGTTATTCCGACCGGTGCCGAACGGAGCCGCCCGGCCTCCGACCGGCGAACCAGCGTGCCGCTAGCCCGGGGAGCGCTTCCCTAAGTGTCCCCACTACAGCGGTGCCACCGGGTCCCACACGGCCCCTCCGGACAGCACGTGGGCCCCACCGTCACAAGTTCAGGTGCTGCCGAATCAACGCGAGAAGCCGCCCATCAACCCGAATTCGGTCCTCCCGGACCCCATTGTGTCACCGTTTACCTCCCTGCGTGGAGTGGGCTATAACTCATTGCTGTAATCTTTATGTATTAACTGTCTCGGGAGTACGACTTCGGCCGGGTCCGTCGTCCCCACGCCGAGCGCGTGGAGGTATCGTATTCGCTCCTTGCTTGACATTTCGCTTATTTTCATATATGCTTGTTTATGCCACTGCTAGAGAGCATGTTTTAGGACCTAGCTCGCTATAATTTCATATCACCGCTGCTGCGAGAGAGTGAGCGAGACCGTCCCATGACCCGATCCGGGCACACGAGAGAGCCGATCACCCTAGCTCATTGCCGGTTTCTCAACCGCGCACGTCCGACGCTTCCCTCGTTAAGGGACAACCGCGAGCTTGTCGTGTCCGTGGTCCCGTCCCGCATCACAAGCATATCTGTTTTGATTTAGAATTAGTCTATTGATAGTATGAACCTTGCTATGAATGATGGTCACATTCAGGGGGAGCTTGTTTGCATTTCTAGTTGCTTTTAGTTGAACATCATCTTATGACTAAATGGTATATCAAATGTCGAGAAGTGGAAAGATAGGTCACGCCTGTCAGGAAACTCTCCTCATGCATGAGGATAGGCCTCCGCCAAGTACCTTGAGTCAGAAATGCATATTGTTAACTGTATAAGTGATTTTTAGTGCATAAGCATGTTTAAAGCTTTAGCATCCCATAAAGCACTTCTCATTGAGAGCACAGAGGTAAAACCATTCTTGAATGATTGTTTGAAAGAAGAAAGTCAGAGGTATTAGCTGTTGAAGCTGGCAGGGTTTTTTTTTCAGAAATGAAGATTCTCACAGAAATTGGTTGAGCATAGTTCAAGTGGACAGTCATGTGTCGAGACATGCAGGACCGAATCTATTGAACATGTCGACACTTTCCCAGTCATGTGTCGACACCTGGAGGGCAATGGCTTAATAAAGGACAGTGCACATCATGAGTATGGTTGGTGCATGTTGTGACTATGGCATGACAAGGTCGGTGCAGATCATGTGCGCATGAGTTTCAAGGTCGGTACATGTTCGTCAGCTAGGTCTGTGCATAATGGGGTGCTAGCCAACAAGGTCGGTGCATAGCTGTTAATGTCTATGCTTGTTTCAACTTATCCTCTACATGAGTATGTGCATATCTGGTGTTAATGCTACAAATTCCTTGCAAAGGCTACGCCTCCTCTAGGCAGGTTGACACCCCCACAGAATGTGTCGACCTTGTCACTAAGCCGCTCTTGGGTTTGAAGGTCAAATGGAGAGTTTTTCTGATTCATTCTTCCCACTGCGTCCTCCATTTCCATTTCAAATCCTTTGCCTCTGAACCCTCACTTTTCACCGAGCATTAAGTGAGGGGGAGTTGAGAATGTTTTCATTCATTTATACAACCCTGGGTAAGTTAATCTGTTTTACTCCTGGTTAAAGAAATGCTTTCTTGTTTATAATCCTCATTTTTGTTAACCATTGCGTTGAGTTCTACCAATCTTGCACTCATAATAAGATTAAAACATTCATCAAGTCATTGAAAATGACCATTGTCTAAGCGTCTGAAAGTTCACTACAAATAGGCTTCTTGGTTTATGTATTGATTGGCATGTATTGTCCTTAAACAAATTACCTAATCTAAAGTCAATTAGAGAATAGGCCTCTTAAAAACTATTCTGTAATAATTTCAGAGCAATGACCTCATCTTCAGAGAAATTATATCATCCATCAATGAAATGAAGGTTAATCTAGTCATGATGAAG
Organism: Amorphophallus konjac; assembly: GCA_022559845.1. Taxonomy (NCBI): domain Eukaryota; kingdom Viridiplantae; phylum Streptophyta; class Magnoliopsida; order Alismatales; family Araceae; genus Amorphophallus; species Amorphophallus konjac. The sequence goes on along the minus strand of CM040126.1, from coordinate 292,830,251 downwards.
GCTGTCAACTCTGTTCAAAAATTTTCAGAAAGATAAGCTACATTGAGTAACCAGGGACTCTGGTGTCTAATCAACATGTTTCCTTGAGTCAAAAAGTGAATGCTTTATCGGACTGTTTAATTAATTAAAAATGGTTTGGGGTTGACTCTACACCGTGCTTCAAAACAAAAAGGTGTTTGTTTATTTTCAATACTTGCTTATTTTCATTTTCCAATCATGCCAAATGAATGTGATGAGTAAGCCGAATGGGCTTGGTTCCATTATCTTTAACTGTCTCAAATGTTTGTCATATTATTTGTTGCACAAATGGTTTTTCTCAACCCTTCATTACTCAAAAATGAGCTTATAAGCTTTAAACCGTTCTGAACTTAACATAGGGGTATATTCGCCATTTCTTATCTCAGGGGTGGTTTTTTTTAAAGGTAAAAATGTCAACTTTCCTTATTTAACTCACGGTGAAAATTGATTTCTTACCTTTTCTCCATTTCAACCCTATTTCCCTCTCACACCCGTTCTCCGGCGACCCTGCACACTCTCACCATGGAGGTCGACGCCCTCATTCCCCCTCCGTCGTCTGGGCAACCATCTCCCCAGCTTGCTCCAGCTGCCCTCCGTCACCTCTCCTCCCCTTCTTCTACTACTCTCCATGGCTCCTCCGGTCACCCGCGGCAAGAAGAAAGACGCTGCTTCATCCAAGAAGGCCGCTGCCTCGAAAGACCACACTGAAAGGCGTTCCAAGAGCATTGAAGACCGCCCAGTAGCTGAACCAGCCAAGAGAAGAGCTGCCGAGGCCCAGGGTTCAAACAGTGAGAGGGTTTCGCCGCCACCACCAAAGGCCAAGAGACCACGGCCATCCGCCAAGGAAAAAGGGACGGCCAAGGCTCAGTCCATTCCTCCGCAGCCCAGTGCTGCTCCCTCAGTCAGGGAAGAAGAAAGTGATCCCACCAGGACCCTCTTTCCTCGGTATGTGGATTTTGGTGACCACAAGATGCTTGAATCTTTTCCTAAACTACTACCTTTAATTGAGTTCCAAGGATGGCGACGGTTTCTGTCCGATCACAGGGTATACTACCCATTTTTAGTTCAGCAGTTCTACAAGAACTTGTTTTTTGATGAAAATAAGAAAGTCCTTCGGACTGAAGTCAAGGGGGTTTCCATCAAGCTTACAACAAAACTTCTTCACAGAGCCTTACACATACCCCGGGATAGGGAAATAGAATCTGAGGTTCAGATTGACTTGTCTGTAGCTTACACCATACTGACAGGAAAGCCTCGAGACCCTCAGGATGCTACGCAATTACTTGTCAAATCCTTTGACACAAATCGATTTCCCCCATTGCACCGTCTATTGCATCACATATTTACTACCATGATTAACCCACAAGGGGGTGGCAGAAGTAGACTTACAGAGACCCAGAGGTTCCTGTTTTACTGCTTGTTCAAAAATTACCATGTTTGTTTACTAGAGACCATGCTCCAGATTATGGACAGTTGCACTTACAACCAGCGTAGCCTGCCCTATGCCGCACAGCTAACTGCTATTTTTCAGAAGGTTGGCATCCCTCATGAAAATGAAAAGTCCATACCTATCCCCAGAAGTAATGTCTACAGCATGAGGTTCATAGAAAATTACATGCACTTGTGGACGCACTTTTTATTTAGGTCTGTTGTTTATTTGGTTATTGGGTTTATTAAGTGCGTGGGCGTGCCAGTCACCAAGGTGACGATTTATTGTGCGCTCGATCTGACTAATCAGACGATTGTATAGTTCGTGTCAGGACCGAAACCCGCCGCGCCGTAAAGGTCGCTGCGTCATTTACATCCCCTCAGAGAGAGGAACACCCTTGATTGATTGCCTGGAATAAGGGCCCTACGGCCTAATGATAATACTAATAATGCAGGAGGATAGTGAAAGATGAACTATGCTAGAAACCCGTATCGGGACGTGAATGTCCAGACTATGTCGGCTACTCATGGGCCACTTCATGTTTGGACAAAGGTCCATGTTTGTAGCATAAAAGACGGTAACAAAATCGCGCAGATGTCTGTCGCGAACAAGGCAAGTTTAATGGGAGTACGAGATTAGATCCCGGTTGGGACGGGTCGAGTTTGACGAACTATTGGCCCGAGATGGTTTTGGATTATGGCCATAACAGGGCTCTCGAGATCCATGTCCGGTGCCATGGGGCGTCATTGATTTTCTCTTCACACACAGTCCGGGGAAACGAAGATCCCAAGGTATGCGCGCATGTCGGTCACTGGCAGACCATTTCTTGTTCGGATGAAAGTCCGCCTTTGAAGCATCGAAGACGAGGATAAAACCGTACGAATGTCTACCGTGAGTACGGCAAGTTTAATGGGATTGTGGGATTGGATCCCGATAGAAGAGGGTCAAGTTGATGGACTATTGGCCCGAGACGGTTTCAAACTATGGCCATGTCGGGAATTCCGAGGTCCACATTTGACACCATGGGGCATCGTTGCTTTTCTCTTCACGCACAGTCCGGGGAAGCGAGTTGTTAAATGTAAAACCCGAACTCGCCAGCATGCGCCCTCGCACGCGGATCGACCTGCGCGGTCAGGTCACGGGGTTCGACTGAGGGGAAACTTTTGATTAGTTTTCTATTAACTTGAAGTATTTTTTTTTATTTGCTTAATCACCTTCTTTCTTTCAGGCATGCCGGATTAAGGGGATACCAGGAGAGGAGAGGGCGCGCCGGAATAAGGCAACAAGGAGCGCACCGGAATAGGCTCAAGAAGAGGGGGCGCGCCGGTTTAATGGGTACAATGGGGCGCGCCGGAATAGGAGGTTTTCATGGAGTGCACGTCGGACTTGGGGGAGCAAGGGGGGCGCGCCAAAATAGGCTCAAGAAGAAGGGGCGCGCCGGATTCGGGGCACTGTTCATTCCAGGGATCTTGAAATGGTTTTGAGTGTAGAGTTAAACCGGCGCGGGGGGGGGGGGGGGTATCGCGTCGGATTAGCCCGCGCCGGATTAAGAGCACGCCGGAATAGCTTCTATAAGGTAGACTTTTTGTAGCAACCCTGATAAATGAATATTTGAAATAAATTAAAACATATATATATTACAGTAGTAATACAAATAATGAGAATAGGGTTAATTAGATGAAGTAAAACAAAATTAAAATAACGCCTCGTATTAGGGCGTTAATTCAAAAAGAAACGCCTCTATCAAAGGCGTGACTAAAGAAAGGACGCCCACACGTGCGGTCGTCAACTCTCACGACCAAATAGGCAAGCAAGAGAAACGCCCATATATGGGGCGTGTTTCAAAAACAAGGAACGCCCTTATCCAAGACGTTTCTTAAGAAACGACCTGAACCAGGTCGTTAATTAAAGAATCGACGCCCTTACCTAAGGCGTTAATTCAGTTCGTGAACCGTTCGAACCCAGAACTTATCCAGGGTAAGTGATAAGCATTAGAAGGAGTTCAAACGTGGTAATGACTCTATCATAGAAGTATTGCTTCCACACAATCACTAACCCTAATAGGACACCCAAAATCCTATAAAAACTCTCGTTCGGCCAACCCTAAAACTATTTGGACGAACTACTGCTGCAGGTACGTGAAGAACATATGTTCTTCTATTTTTTTTCTCCTGTTTACAGTCGCATGAAGAATATTGATTATTCTTCTTCTCTTATTAACAGGTTAAGAGGCTCGGGCGTTTGAGGAACAAGAGTTCTTCATCCGTGTGTAAGTACCCCTTCCTCTACCTACAGTCCATGGAATTCAACGGAACTAATATCTTCAATCTATCCTCTGTAGGATTCATCCAACGTCTGCAGCATCATTGATTCTTACAAATCCCTCACGGTCATCTCCAAATCAACTCTTAAGGTAGGATTTTCTCAAGTCACTGTAGCCCAAACTAAATTGATACAGTACAATAATTATCATGCATATACATGGTTTGGTTTACTATAGTTTCTGAACGGTTTTCTGTTAATTTCTTGAAAGAAACGTCCTTAGCAAGGGCGTGACTATGAAATACACGCCCCAGACTAGGGCGCTACTTTACAAGTCACGACCCTGCCAAGGTCGTCAGTTTTGGATTTGACGCCCTGCACACAGGCGTTAATTTCATTTAATCATTAATCACCCATGTTAAGAATTGAGTATCTATGAAATAATGATCCTACAATAATGCATGATCACATGTCTTCAAACCTGCTAATTTTATTGTCATGACCATACATTCGTTCTCCATGAATTCTATTATCCTGAAAATATTACTGCCCATTCCAAAATTCATGGTATCTCTTGAATTCACGACCTAGACTAGGTCGTCTTCCATATGTAAACGCCCCATCATAGGGCGTGAATTAAAAATAAACGCCCCTTACTAGGGCGCGTATCTGTTAAAATCCTGGAATATATATTCTGTGAAAATAAGAATTAATGATTAACGCCCCTGACAAGGGCGCGTTTTTGATAATTTCTGAAAATAAATATGTTCTGAAAAATATTGTAAATAAAAAAAATGCCTGCTAATGTAGTCGTCAACTCTTGAAGAAACGCCCCTTCCGAAGGCGCGTCTTAGATAAATTATTGAATTATTGAAAATTCTACAAAACGGACCATAGGTAAACGCCCTTCTATTAGGCGTTAATTACTTGAGAAACGACTTGACCTAAGTCGTTATTTTACTGTAAACTGATTTTTCCTTTGATTTGCTAACCGATGGTTTATATATTATACACACATATATATATATATATATATATATATATATATATATATATATATATATCGGCACTATCCTCCATTCCGTGAGTATAGTCCCACTTTTTACGTTGATTTATCGATCACACTCAATTCTCATTGACATACAAGCTCTCCTTTGGACATTCCGTTCCTTTGGACTAGCGAGTTAGTCATAGAGACCTCCGTAAGACTCCTCGTAGCCTTGGATTCCCTCAAGGCCGACTGAGCTGGTTGTACCCTAAAAACCCATTACACTATTGATGCCATGTCACTCTAAAGAAACATGGTATACCGGCCCTTATGATTATACAAAGAGTATATCATAAGAAAATTCTTAATGGGATGATGATATCATGCCATATCATGTCGTTCTTGTAAACCCCAATTCTATGATAAGAATGAGGGTATCTTACTTTGATATACTGTTCATGTGGACCTCAATTCTATATAAAGAATGTCCATATTGATTTGTCATGGTACCTAAGTTAAGGGAACCATATTCTACCTAGTTTTATCGATATCGTGATTATACCGTTATTATCGCCATTCTATGTCCTTTGTCATATTTTGGACTCTATTCTATCAAAGTTGTCATACGTGTCTACAAGCTTGATTATTGAAATTCTATGTTGGCTATAAACAAGAGTGGATGTCAAAACACATGATAAATGCCTGCGCATATAGGGCCCGATCTGGTCCTGGGAGGAGCACCCGAAAGTACTTGTGCCCATGGGAGTTAAAATGATAAGGTATCTGGCATTATACCGAGTACTTGACTTGCTTGATTGGACATTCCACACACATTTTGTACTTGAATCGTACTTGACTTGATATGAAATGCGTGGCCCGAAAAAGGGTAATTTACTTGCTTGATACATGGTAGCCAAAGTTCTTGACATGACTTGTTAAACGTACTTGCTTGAGTATCTTGAATAAACTTCATGATTAGGTTCATTTTATTTCCTTGATATTACATTTTCTCTATCTTATCGTTTTATGCGAGCATGCATAGCTTTATTGCATTCATGAAAGATGTAATTACTTAAACCCCTTGCTAGTACTTGAGATATAATTTCCTACTGAGCGTTCGCTCATTCCGTTTGTCCCTTCGTACTTTTCAGGTAAGTCCGACGACGATGGAAGTCAATCGGATGGGAATGGTCAAGAGTGAAAGTGATAGAGCTGCTCAAGTGTCCTCTAGTCTTTTCTATAGTTTCTTGAGTCAAATATGTATTCTTTTCCTTTTTATTAAACAGAGTATTGGATTTGTAATAGTCTATCCGTTATGAAATAAAGGATTGGGTTATCTTGCTATTTTGCGCATCTCTGTCTTTGTGCCGAATACACGATCACTCTGATTGACATGATTGATATAGACACGTCGCGCATCTCCGGGTATCTTCCGCGCTCGGGGCGTGACAGTCTTTGTGGTATCAGAGCCTAAGGTATTCAATTCCTAGGAAAAACCCAAGTCCAAGGATAAGTTGAACGTTTAACCAAGTGAGATTGGGTAGAACCAAGGGGTAAGAGTCAATGAGTCTTTTAATAAGATCACAGTAATATAATACTAATGTAGCTATTATAATTATAGGATAATGGCTGCCGAACGTGCTCAATGGCGCAACATGCAGCGTACCCTCCAAGGGATGACTCAAGTGCTACAACAGGTAGCACAAGGTGGTACTCCACGAGCTGGAAGCTTACACCAAGCCTTTAAGAACATGAATCCCCCGAAGTTTATGGGATCGACCGATCCGGACGATGCCGAGCATTGGGTTCGGGAAACCGAACGCATATTCCGTGTCATGCAATGCACGGATCAGGACAAAGTTCTATTAGCTACATTTCAGTTAGAGAAAGATGCTAGATGCTGGTGGGAGTCTATTAAAGCAACCATCGATCCTACTCAAGTAACATGGGAAGAATTTGTGGAATACTTCAATGCTAAATATTTCTCGGACCGAGTCCAAGAAAAGAAGGCTGCAGAATTCGCTGCATTAAAGCAACGATCTTTATCATTAGCAGATTATGAAGCTCAGTTCTCCAGGTTGTCTAGATATGCTAAGCATCTTATTAGCACGGAAAAGATGAAAGCCCGTAGATTTCTTAATGGGCTTAGGCCCCACTACATTACTCAACTGGCGCCTATGGATATTCAAGTTTATACTGAAATAGTGCGCCGAGCTCAGTTGCTTGAAGATGCCACGGAACTATCTGATAGGATCCGTGGGAAAGACAAAAAGGAGCAAGTCACAAGTTCGGGTTCTTTTCAACCCAACTTTAAGAAGAGGCCTAATAATGGAGGTTCTTCCTCTCAAGATCAGAAGTTCAAGAAATCCAAGCCTTTCTCTATCACCACTACACCTTCAAACGTAGTATGCAAGCATTGTGACAAGGCTGGTCACAAAACAGAAGAATGCTGGAGGAAATTAGGAGCATGTCTCCGTTGTGGGAGTCGTGAACATCGGATTCCCGATTGTCCATTAATGAATGACCAAGACGGTGAGGGTAAACGCCCAGTGACAAGGAACGCGCGTCTTCATGCAATCCAAGAGACCGAACCAGAAGAAGAAGGCGTATTGGTGGAAGGTACATTAAAAATTTGTTCCAAATATGCACATGTCTTATTTGATACGGGTGCATCGCATTCCATTATTTCCAAGAAGTTTGCTGACCCATTACCTCTAGAACCAGAATGGATGAAATTAGTATTGTCTACTCCTCTCGGAAACGAGACGGATATCACACATCATTACCAAAACTGTGAGGTATTGGTTCGAGGAAAGAATTTTCCTATTGATCTTATCTGCTTAGATCTAAAAGAGTATGATGTTATACTAGGAGCAGATTGGTTATCCAAATACCAGGCAACGGTTGATTGCCGTGATAGCAAGATTGTTTTCAAGGAATTTCCGGAACTGACTTATACTAGTCCTAAGAGTCGAAGCAAATCCCCTCTTATCTCGGCTCTTCGAGCAAGCAAGCTCGTCAAGAAAGGATGTGTATCCTTCCTTGCTTTTGTCACTATTAAAGAAGCTAAGGAAACCAAGATAGAAGACGTTCAAGTAGTACGAGAATTCCCAGACGTATTTCCGGAAGAATTGCCGGGATTACCCCCGCAAAGAGATGTGGCCTTAACCATCGACTTAGTCCCTGGTGCTGGTCCCGTTTCAAAGGCACCATATAGAATGTCCCCTGCTGAACTCAAGGAGTTGAAGGAGCAGTTGCTGGAACTAATCCGAAAAGGGTTTATTAGACCAAGTACTTCCCCGTGGGGAGCACCAGTCTTATTTGTAAAGAAGAAGGATGGATCCATGAGATTGTGTATCGACTATCGACAATTGAATCATCTTACTATCAAGAACAAGTATCCACTGCCGAGAATCGATGAATTATTTGATCAGATTTCAGGATCCAAATATTTTTCCAAGATTGATCTCAGGTCGGGATACCATCAATTAAGAATCAAGGACGATGACATTCACAAGACTGCATTCAGAAGCAGGTATGGCCATTACGAATTTGTTGTTATGCCTTTTGGACTAACAAATGCCCCTGCTGCCTTTATGCAGTTAATGAATAGCATATTCAGGCCTTACTTGGATCAATTCATAGTAGTCTTCATTGATGATATATTGATATATTCTAAGACTAAGGAAGAACATGAAGAGCATTTGAGGATTGCATTGCAAGTCTTGAGGACAAATCAATTATATGCTAAACTCAGCAAATGCGAGTTCTGGCTTGAAGAAGTGACTTTTCTCGGGCATGTCATATCAAAGGACGGATTATCTGTAGATCCGTCAAAAGTTGAAGCTGTGAGAAACTGGGAAAGACCCACTAATGCAAGCGAGATCAGAAGTTTCTTAGGTCTTGCAGGCTATTATCGGCGATTCATCAAAGATTTCTCTAAGATCGCCGTGCCCCTTACAAGGTTAACTCGTAAGGAGATCCGATATGAATGGAGTGAGGAATGTGAAAGCAGTTTCCAAACTCTCAAGGATCATCTCACTACAGCTCCGGTCTTAGCCCTACCAATTGAAGGAGAGAAATTCGAGGTCTACACTGATGCTTCTGGCATTGGCCTCGGATGTGTTCTAATGCAACAAGGAAAGGTCATAGCATACTCTTCACGTCAGCTGAAGAAGCATGAGGAGAATTACCCCGTCCATGACTTAGAACTGGCCGCGGTAGTATTTGCCCTAAAGATATGGAGGCACTACTTATATGGGGCACAGTTTACTGTATACTCCGATCACAAAAGTCTCAAATATCTATTTTCACAAAAGGAGCTAAACATGAGACAAAGACGCTGGCTAGAATATCTCAAGGACTTCGACTTCAATATACAATACCATTCCGGAAAGGGTAATTATGTTGCTGATGCCCTTAGTCGAAAGCCGAGAGCAATGATAGCCAATTGTATGATACAAGAATGGAGGTTGCTAGAACAATTCTCCGAGCTCAATATAAGCTTGGACAAGGAAGCCAAATTTGTCACATTATCTCATGTAAGCATACAGTCAGATTTATTATCTGAGATACAAGCGCTTCAGGATGATGATCCTATATTAGTGGAAATCAAAGGCAGATTAGAAGGATAATCTGATTTTCAACTAACTTCTGATGGAAGATTATTATTCAAAGGTAGAACTTGTATACCCGATTGTCCGGAATTAAAGAAGAAGATCTTAGATGAAGCTCACAGATCAAGGTACACTATTCATCCAGGATCAACCAAAATGTACCAAGATGTAAAGAGGAACTTTTGGTGGCCTAATATGAAAAGAGAAATAGCAGACTATGTATCTCGCTGTCTCACATGCTAACAGGTCAAGGCGGAACACCAAAAGCCTGCGGGAAAACTACATCCGCTAGATATTCCTAAGTGGAAATGGGAGGATATTGGTATGGGCTTCATCATGGGTTTGTCTAAATCTAAAGGAGGACATGATGGAATCTGGGTTATCATTGACCGATTGACTAAATCGGCACATTTCTTGCCAATCAAAAGTCGATGGTCAATTGATGTGCTAGCTGCACTATACATCAAAGAAATAGTCAGGATACATGGAATTCCTGTCTCAATCGTGTCTGATAGAGATCCCCGTTTTACTTCTCATTTTTGGAAGGGATTACAACATTCGTTGGGGACAAGGCTCAACTTTAGTACTGCTTTTCACCCACAAACGGATGGTCAGACCGAGCGAACTAATCAAGTTGTTGAAGATATGCTGAGAGCATGCATTATTGACTTTGGAGGAAGCTGGCATGACCACTTGCCTTTAGTTGAATTTGCATATAATAATAGCTACCAAGCTAGTATCCAAATGGCACCTTTCGAAGCCTTATACGGAAGGAGTTGCCGATCTCCCATATGTTGGAACGAAGTTGGAGAAAAATAACTATTAGGTCCAGACATGGTAAGGGATACAACCGAGAAGATACAAGTAATCAGGGAAAGATTACAAGTTGCTCAGACCAGACAAAAGACTTATGCAGATACAAGAAGAAGAGATCTTGAATTCCAAATCGGAGATCATGTATTTCTTAAAATATCGCCTGGACGTGGCATACGCAGATTTGGTGTTAAGGGCAAGTTTACGCCAAGATTCATCGGACCATTTGAGGTACTCGAAAGAGTTGACGAGGTTGCTTATCGCATCGCGTTGTCTCCTCAATTGTCCGACGTGCATAATGTGTTTCACATATCTATGTTGAAGAAGTATGTGCACGATCCATCTCATATTATTGAACATGGAGATCTGGTGATCCAGAAAGATCTCACCTATGAACAGAAGCCTATGAAGATCTTAGATCGAGAAATACGAGCTCTAAGGAATAAGGTTATTCCCATGCTCAAGGTGCAATGGAATAAGAATCCTGAACACGAAGCGACATGGGAGACCGAGGAATCTATGAAGAAACGATCTCCCGAGTTGTTCGAAGAGGTATATACTCTACACACTCCGCGTGTATACATGATATGCAATTGAATTTGGGGACCAAATTCTTTTTAAGTGGGGGAGGGTGTAGCAACCCTGATAAATGAATATTTGAAATAAATTAAAACATATATATATTACAGTAGTAATACAGATAATGAGAATAGGGTTAATTAGATGAAGTAAAACAAAATTAAAATAACGCCTCGTATTAGGGCGTTAATTCAAAAAGAAACGCCTCTATCAAAGGCGTGACTAAAGAAAGGACGCCCACACGTGCGGTCGTCAACTCTCACGACCAAATAGGCAAGCAAGAGAAACGCCCATATATGGGGCGTGTTTCAAAAACAAGGAACGCCCTTATCCAAGACGTTTCTTAAGAAACGACCTGAACCAGGTCGTTAATTAAAGAATCGACGCCCTTACCTAAGGCGTTAATTCAGTTCGTGAATCGTTCGAACCCAGAACTTATCCAGGGTAAGTGATAAGCATTAGAAGGAGTTCAAACGTGGTAATGACTCTATCATAGAAGTATTGCTTCCACACAATCACTAACCCTAATAGGACACCCAAAATCCTATAAAAACTCTCGTTCGGCCAACCCTAAAACTATTTGGACGAACTACTGCTGCAGGTACGTGAAGAACATATGTTCTTCTATTTTTTTTTTCTCCTGTTTACAGTCGCATGAAGAATATTGATTATTCTTCTTCTCTTATTAACAGGTTAAGAGGCTCGGGCGTTTGAGGAACAAGAGTTCTTCATCCGTGTGTAATCCTCTACCTACAGTCCATGGAATTCAACGGAACTAATATCTTCAATCTATCCTCTGTAGGATTCATCCAACGTCTGCAGCATCATTGATTCTTACAAATCCCTCACGGTCATCTCCAAATCAACTCTTAAGGTAGGATTTTCTCAAGTCACTGTAGCCCAAACTAAATTGATACAGTACAATAATTATCATGCATATACATGGTTTGGTTTACTATAGTTTCTGAACGGTTTTCTGTTAATTTCTTGAAAGAAACGTCCTTAGCAAGGGCGTGACTATGAAATACACGCCCCAGACTAGGGCGCTACTTTACAAGTCACGACCCTGCCAAGGTCGTCAGTTTTGGATTTGACGCCCTGCACACAGGCGTTAATTTCATTTAATCATTAATCACCCATGTTAAGAATTGAGTATCTATGAAATAATGATCCTACAATAATGCATGATCACATGTCTTCAAACCTGCAAATTTTATTGTCATGACCATACATTCGTTCTCCATGAATTCTATTATCCTGAAAATATTACTGCCCATTCCAAAATTCATGGTATCTCTTGAATTCACGACCTAGACTAGGTCGTCTTCCATATGTAAACGCCCCATCATAGGGCGTGAATTAAAAATAAACGCCCCTTACTAGGGCGCGTATCTGTTAAAATCCTGGAATATATATTCTGTGAAAATAAGAATTAATGATTAACGCCCCTGACAAGGGCGCGTTTTTGATAATTTCTGAAAATAAATATGTTCTGAAAAATATTGTAAATAAAAAAAAACGCCTGCTAATGTAGTCGTCAACTCTTGAAGAAACGCCCCTTCCGAAGGCACGTCTTAGATAAATTATTGAATTATTGAAAATTCTGCAAAACGGACCATAGGTAAACGCCCTTCTGTTAGGCGTTAATTACTTGAGAAACGACTTGACCTAAGTCGTTATTTTACTGTAAACTGATTTTTCCTTTGATTTGCTAACCGATGGTTTATATATTATACACACACACATATATATATATATATATATATATATATATATATATATATCGGCACTATTCTCCATTCCGTGAGTATAGTCCCACTTTTTACGTTGATTTATCGATCACACTCAATTCTCATTGACATACAAGCTCTCCTTTGGACATTCCGTTCCTTTGGACTAGCGAGTTAGTCATAGAGACCTCCGTAAGACTCCTCGTAGCCTTGGATTCCCTCAAGGCCGACTGAGCTGGTTGTACCCTAAAAACCCATTACACTATTGATGCCATGTCACTCTAAAGAAACATGGTATACCGGCCCTTATGATTATACAAAGAGTATATCATAAGAAAATTCTTAATGGGATGATGATATCATGCCATATCATGTCGTTCTTGTAAACCCCAATTCTATGATAAGAATGAGGGTATCTTACTTTGATATACTGTTCATGTGGACCTCAATTCTATATAAAGAATGTCCATATTGATTTGTCATGGTACCTAAGTTAAGGGAACCATATTCTACCTAGTTTTATCGATATCGTGATTATACCGTTATTATCGCCATTCTATGTCCTTTGTCATATTTTGGACTCTATTCTATCAAAGTTGTCATACGTGTCTACAAGCTTGATTATTGAAATTCTATGTTGGCTATAAACAAGAGTGGATGTCAAAACACATGATAAATGCCTGCGCATATAGGGCCCGATCTGGTCCTGGGAGGAGCACCCGAAAGTACTTGTGCCCATGGGAGTTAAAATGATAAGGTATCTGGCATTATACCGAGTACTTGACTTGCTTGATTGGACATTCCACACACATTTTGTACTTGAATCGTACTTGACTTGACATGAAATGCGTGGCCCGAAAAAGGGTAATTTACTTGCTTGATACATGATAGCCAAAGTTCTTGACATGACTTGTTAAACGTACTTGCTTGAGTATCTTGAATAAACTTCATGATTAGGTTCATTTTATTTCCTTGATATTACATTCTCTCTATCTTATCGTTTTATGCGAGCATGCATAGCTTTATTGCATTCATGAAAGATGTAATTACTTAAACCCCTTGCTAGTACTTGAGATATAATTTCCTACTGAGCGTTCGCTCATTCCGTTTGTCCCTTCGTACTTTTCAGGTAAGTCCGACGACGATGGAAGTCAATCGGATGGGAATGGTCAAGAGTGAAAGTGATAGAGCTGCTCAAGTGTCCTCTAGTCTTTTCTATAGTTTCTTGAGTCAAATATGTATTCTTTTCCTTTTTATTAAACAGAGTATTGGATTTGTAATAGTCTATCCGTTATGAAATAAAGGATTGGGTTATCTTGCTATTTTGCGCATCTCTGTCTTTGTGTCGAATACACGATCACTCTGATTGACATGATTGATATAGACACGTCGCGCATCTCCGGGTATCTTCCGCGCTCGGGGCGTGACACTTTTATTCTCTTTGACTCTTTTCTCGTTTCTTCAACCTGCAGATTGATCAAATGGATGGATTGTTTGTTCGGTTGACACTTTAAATCAATGGAGTGCTTCTTATCATTTGTTGAGGTGAGCGAGTGTGTGTATTTAGATGTTTTACTTGAAGGGTTTATTATGCAGGAACTTAGGGGTTCAACTTGATTCACGGGCTTCAAGCACATACAGCTCTGGCCCTTAGAGAGTTTAGTTTGATTCGTTTGCTCTTATGAGTTCTTCGCCTGGCAAAAATTGGGCAACACCTCCCCCGGACTGAGGTTTGCTGGGGCGAAATAAGGGATTGTCAAACGGAGTACTCCGGGACGATCCCAAAAACTTGGAGTGGCCTAACGGCAGTCCGGTGTCCCATAGTCGAACACAGAAGCCCCGAGGACTGGCCTTCAAGGGGTTCTAGTAGCTCATGGGTGATGGTTTCATGAACGGGACGAATGTATGCCACAAGGGGGCTATGAATGTTCATCCATCATGTGGATTCCTTTGAAGTCCATGCCACGGAGAGGCAGGTTTCAAGGACCCTGGATGAATAGAAAGTGGAGAAGGGAGGCAGAGGCTAAACAAAGAACATGAAGCTCGCAAAATGACATTTCTTTTTATTTATCCACACAAACGGGGGAAGGTTTTTAACGCAGAGGAGGTTCATCTGGAGATAAAAATGAAATACATTACCGGGAGGAGAGAATACATCGACGGAGGAGGGGAAGAAGAGAAATACATTAAAAGGGGAAGAAGAAAATACACCGACGGGGGAGAGGGAACGGAGCACAAGCTTCTCCCCTCTCCGAACTCACCTTTCCTCTCTCACCCACTCTCTCTTTTCTTCACCTTGTAGGCGTAGAGGGATCCAGCTTCTTCTTCTCTTCGGATGCCGGAGATAGCCCCCCCTCTCACCGAACCCTCCCTTTCTTCCTCTTTTTCTCTCTGCGAGAGTCTTCCTTTATATATCATTCTTCTCATCTTCTCTCTGTTCGAAGCCGTCGAGTGGCCTGCAGGTGGAGTGGTCGATAGAGTAGGCATGGTGCTTCCACGGGATTGGCCGACAGTGATCGGTTGAGATGCGACTGCCGGTGCGGAGCTCGAAGATTGCCATTCCAGGGAGCTTGAAGGGCTCTGGAGGTTGCACGCTGGTCGGAAGCAGGAGGCCTGGCCATTTCAGGTAAGTTCTCTTTGTTTGCACCCGAAAATAGGGGATCAGACTGAAGATGGGACAACAACCAGAGCTAAAGCGGCGCGAGGCTAAAATGGCGCTGGGCTGTGCGCGTCAGATTAGCATCCAAGAGGGGGCGCGCCGGTTACAAACATCAGCAAGGGGCGTACCGGATTCAAGCATAAACAAGGGTGCGCCGGTTTTGGTAGCATATGGGGGGCGCGCCGGTTTAAGTGCAGGTCGCACCGGTTTAGACCTCGTCTCGGCTTCGCGGCTATTCGGACGGATGCTTGTCCTCCCGTGTTGCTTTAGTTACAATGTACCGCGTCTAGGGTGTTTAGTTCAGAGCCTCTGAGTCCTGATTTGGAATTTTCAATGATTTTCGGCGCGTGCCGCACATGTGTTCGCATTCTCGCGTTTCTTCTGATTCGGCCTTCGGCAATGCCGACTGGAGAGCTGGGGCCACCTCTTCTACCCAAAGGGCTTCTCGTTATATATATTCGTCCTACTTGGAGGAGGTATGGGGTTTGTTCGGCCTTTCCGTCTTCGACTTGCTCTCAAGATGTCTAGACGTCTGTGCCGCAGGAACGTTCCTTTTCTTCTCTTCTTTTTTGACGTCCACAACATTTCAAGAAAGAAGGAGACAAACTTGTAAGGAATCTGCCTAGACATTTACCTGTCCCTCCAGTACAGCCAGATCCACAGGAACAACCTGCACAGGAATAGCCTGCACAGGATCAACCTGCACAGGACCAGCCAGCTTTAGATGTACAGTTAGATCAGCATGAGGAAATGTTCCATGCATACCTTCACTTTGAGCAGGCCCATCAGCAGCAACAGTCTGAAGATCCCATAGACCAGCCTGGGATGCTGACAGCTTTTGGAATCCAACCTCCTCTCTCTCCTGAACCTGAACCATAAATCTTCACTGAAGGGGATGCTCCTCCAGAATTCCATGCAGAGGCCTCCACCTCAAGAGGTACAGCTAATGGTGCCACTGCCAGTCCCATGGACATTCACCCTACTCTCATCATGTTTCTAACTGCATAGTTTGGGAGCATGAACTCCTCTTTTCGTCAACTCTGTCTGCAAGTGGACATGATCGAAGCCAGACAACTTCACTTTGAGCAAGTCCAAACTAGCAAATGGGAAAAATTTGTGCACGATAAACATAAGTCAGATGAAAGGTTGAAAAGCTTTATGAACTCCTTCATAAATGTGTGTGAACGAGCAGGGAGAATCATGAAAAGACTACAAGAGATCCACACTAAAACCTAGGAGAAAACTGCTGAAATGGTCATGCATGCCTATCACATCCGAGAAGATCAAGGTAATCTCAACATTAAGTGTGCCAAACTGATGGATTCATCCAATCAGCTAGCTGAACAAGTGGCTGGCGCAACTACATCCATCAGAGCACATGTGACTGCAGAGACCAACAAACATATTTATGCCACCTCCAATCTGGAGAGAATAGTAAATGCTACTACTTCTCAACTGTTGGATGCCTCCCAACGGATGAAAGGGAAGATGTACTCTGACTGCAACAAGCTACTAGATGCCTCCTCCAAGCTTGCAGAAATTGTCCACATGGACACAGCTCGAGCAGTCAACAACACCACCAAAGCTGAGGCCAAAATGGATGTAGTGTACAGAAAATTGGATATGGTCAGTACTGAAATCTTGGAACTCATTCGTCTACATAAAGCTCAACTCCAACCAGCCCTGCAGGACGTAGGTGATGAATGGTGTCCTCCTCCTCAAACAGAAGCCACCTCTTCTCGTTTTCCACCACAAGGCTCCCAGCAGAGGGCTGAAACAGAATACATCTTTGAAATGATTCATGGCTGGTTCAAGGACATCAAGGAAAATATCAAGTCTTTACACCAGTTTGTCAGACAAAGGGATGAGCAGCTAACTCAGAGGGTTCACTCTCTAGCAATAGCAATCTCTCACATGCAACACGACTTCCAAGAGGCACATATCCTTTACTTTGCCAGTTCTAGCTCCATGCCTCCACCACAGCAGCCTCCTCCTTCACCCCCTCCTTGCTGATGACAAAGGGGGAGACGTACTGAAGATCTTCTGAGAAGACAATCATCATCTAGCATCTAGCATCTAGCATGTAGTTATATTTTTCATCTAGATTTTAGTTTTTGCATTTAGTCAGTACAATGTAAATGATTGAATACATGTCTTGCTTGATCTGTATGAAACCTTGGTTGATCAATGAAACAAGCTTTTTGTTGAAAAATGCTAAAGTTCAGTCGTTGTGTTGAATGAATGAATTTCACTTGTTTGATGGTTCCTCAACCAAATTGTGTAGTGCTATATGAATGCTTGGTTATAATGATTCATGGTTGTCATCATCAAAAAGGGGGAGAATGTTGTGTCCCCTAGTTTTGATGATAACAAATCATAAATCATTAGTAGATAATTGAGGAATATCTAACATGTTTTGGTTTAATGAATAGACTAAACAAGTGTAGGAGAATTTCTCTAAGTGATGTCTCGACACCGTCTGATGATGTCTCGACTCATCTAGAAGAGATCGTGCTGATATACGAATGGTTGAGCTCCAGTAGAAAAGAAAATGTCGACACATCTAACCAATGTCTCGACACCTCCAGAAGAAATCAAGCTGAAGCCGTTGTATGTCTGGCCTATGGATTAATTGATGTCTCGACACACTGAGTGAAAAGTGTCGACACACCTCAAGCCTCACTTCTTTATGGCGGATATGTCTCGACACCTTCGTGTGATGACTCGGATCTTGGCGCGTAAAGACTCGACACCTTCGTGTGGGAACTCTGCACATAGCGCACATGTCTCGACACTATTTGACGATGTCTCGACACTGTTATGATGTTATCTCAGAACCAAGCACATATGTCCTGACACACTGTGAGTAAAGTGTCGACACATCAGTGTTCGACCAGAACGATTTTGAAATCGGTTGAAACTGTCTTCAAGTTATTCAATGGGATGTCTCGACACACGGTGTGAAAAGTGCCGACACACTCGTGTTCGACCAGAACGGGTCAGAAACTGATAGAAGCCATTTTCAAGATCCAGAACTTGTCCTGGAGGATCCGTCCAGTCTGGAAAAAGCCGTCAAAGAGGGTACTCTGTTGAAGGATGATGGTCGAGCATAGAAATCCTCTGAAAGGACTGTATTTTTACTGATATGGTCTCCTACCTACCAACATATCTACAGACTTGATAGAAAAAGAGTCAACTTGGCAAATAGAAGCAAATCAAATAATGTGGATGTGACATTCTGGGTTTAGCTTGAAAAGGGGACAACGTTGGTGTCGCCGGGTGTGACCAATATATTAGGAGCATGAGCTCCAGTTTGACAACAAGGCAAGCAAGAGAAAGGAAGAGCAGAAGACTTGCTGACGAAGCTATCTTCTTACTGGTGATGCTACTGGTGTGAGTGCAACAAAAAGAAGACGATCCTCTTTCTCACGATGAGGATGTCTCTAAGCAAGCAGGAAGGCTTCGTGAACCTCTGTCCAGAACCCTTGAAAGCTGAAAGCTAGATCACCCTTCCCTCGCAAGGGTTGTGGTGAAAAACGAGGAAGAACAAGAAGAGTGCCAAGATGTCCTCAAGCTCTTTCCAGACAGAAGATCTCTTTCTCTTAGTGTTTAATTACGATACCCTATCTGGCTACTTCATTTTCAGTTTGCTTTTCTTCAAAACACAATCCATATCATTTGTTCCCTACCTGCGAGTAGGAAGACGGATGGTGTGTCACCAGTCTGTGTGATTTGGGTTGTAATCCCTCAAGCTGTGTGGCAGCGGAGTTGTGAGAGTGTATCTCTCAGATAGAAGCTGTGAATCAGTGGTTGTGCGTTGGCACCAGTGAAGCCTCACTGTGTTGTGTGAGGGGTGGACGTAGGTCTCTAGATTGAGACCGAACCACCTTAAAGATCGTGTCTTGTGGCTCGTTTTCTTTTATGTTCTAGCAGTAGAAGCTTGGTAGGATCGTTCATGGATACCATTTAAGTGTCCAGCTTCTTAGCTATTAACAAATATCTATCTCATTATCGTTTGTGTTAGATCTATTTTTTATTTCCGTAAAGATGGGTAAAAAGGGACTGATCTATTCACCCCTCCCCTCTAGATCTGCCTATCACCACTCAACAATTAGGACTCTAAGTCAATCAAATCCTCAACCCTAACTCAAAACCCTTTAAATAGACCCTAACTTCGACCCATGCGAACCCTAATGTTGGCTCGCATAATTCAAAGGTAAGGAGACATCTTCTCAGGTTAGTCCTTTAGAGTAATATGTTCTCCTTAGTTTTATCTAACTCCCCTCAAATTTTTGTGCTAGAATACCCCGCCGTTAAAGAATTAGGGGGCCTGTAAGTCGTTGGCTCGCAATAGGTTGCACAGGAACCAGTACGCCGGTCCAGAGTGAAGATCAAGAAATTAGAAGCCCTAATCGAGGTATTTAGAAGTTGATCCTTTAGAACTTTTTGTTCCCCTCTATCTTCTACACACTCTGTAATTTTCACATATTTAGGTCAAGCAAATCAAAAGATAGAGGGGCAGGAAATTGCTGGTTTGGCACAGGATGTGCAGGAACTAGGGTCTACTTCCAGTCAGAAATCCGAAGTCTAGGGATTAAACCAAAGGTAGGTTATCTCATGAAAAGGCTAAAGCAACATGTTAAGAATAAAAGTCCTATGGTTTCATTCCGTTTCATACTTTCTACTAGTAGTATTTCATGTTTTCCTATGACTGCGCATGCATGATCCTTACAGCATGTTATCCTTATACCCCTTAACTAAAGATAATAATTCTTGTTTAATTCATGTCCAATCATGCATCCTAGTCGTTATAAACATGTTAGCATGCTTTATCCTTCTAGTCCTCATAAGTTTCATGCATAAATTCTCCTAAAAATTAGCCCTATATCTCAATTTTACTTCTGTCTGCTACAGGTAATAAACGGTCTCCATAAGACCGTCATAATCCTTTAGCGGCCGATAGACCGCTAAATGCCTGCATGCGGTCCTCACCTGACCGCTAAACTCTGCGACCTGTTAACTCCAAACAGATTGCAGATGGACCCTATTAAACATATGTTAAGCCCAGCTAATTAGGTTTTATTCCTAGTTTTGGATTCCTATTTGTATTATTGGTTATATTATGCATCATCCCTGACAGATTGCATGTCTTACATGGGTTATATGCTTACTTTAAACTTTGTTAATTTTATGCCAAAAATTATATTCTTGTACTAAGGATCATATTTTTATGGACTTGTTTAAGTTTTGATTTGATCACTGTTTTACCACAATCCTTTCTCATCTATAGTCTTTTCTTAAGTACATCGTGCGTACCCCGGTGCCTGGCCATTAGATACACTTTACACTTATAAGCACACAATCTTGGACTTGTGATCATCTCCGTTGGATATTCCTTCCACTGGACTAGGTGATATTGTTTCAAGGCCTCCGTAAGTCTCCGTGAGCCTAGGATTTTCACTAGGATGCCGAGCTAGTTGTACCCTCAAACCTAATTGTCTAGAAAGCACTTTTACCGGTGTTTCTTGTGTTTTGGTCACTAGCGGCCCTCTGGAGACCGCAAGAGTCTAGTAGCGGCCATTTACTTGACCGCTAAAGATGCCTAGCGGCCCTACCATCACCGCAAGGTTCTAGAGATTTCACTGCGTCGACACTTTCTTTCTTCATGCGTCGATTCTGTCAATAAACGGTCATGTACCGACTGCTAAAGTATATAAACGGTCCATATATGACCGCTATTTCAAGAAATGGTCCTGGCATGACCGTTTTTGTCTCAATTGTTCTTAACCTGGGGTTTGACCCAAGGGTTGATTTTTCTATGATCCTAGATGATCTATTGATTATCTAGAACTTAACACCTTATTTTGAAGCGATCTAATGAATTGTGAAAGTTAAGGAATATACCGTTATGCTGCCGAATTCTTTCCGTATCATGACCTTGTTCTAATTTAGTCCTTGAATTTTCATGTTCATAATTGAAGCATTCCTACCTTGGTATTGAGTACCATAAGCTTATTGTTGAATTGTACATTATTGGCCTACTTTATTAGTATTTCTCATGGAAGTAGCTTGATTTGTAACTTGAAGATGCAGTTCGGGCACTGATTGTGTCCAAGGGCTCCATGCTAACCCCCTCGGCTGATTATCGAAAACGTGCTGAAAACCATGGGGTACGATGATACCGGCATCGCATTGCACTGGGAGTACTTATTTTTATAGACGAGTGAAAACCATGAGGCTCTACATGAATTATACATTCTTGATTACATAACTTTCTAGTGCATGACCTTCATGGTTATGAAAAGCACATTCTCGATACATGCTAGTACATTCGTGTTACGTGAAAGGCCACTATACATTCTTGATGCATTATTCTCTCAAACTTTATATAGAATCTCATATCTTCATAGTCGTGTCTTGTTACTTGCGTTGTTACTATGGTTTTGTTCACATGCATTTATTCTTCTTTTCTAGAGCTAAAATGCTAATTACTTAAACATTACCTTCATGTTGATATGAAGATACCTACTGGGCAAGTGTGCTCATTCCCTACTTTTCCAATCTTTTCAAAAAACTCTAGCGGAGATTCAGACTACTCAAGTGATGAGTCCGAGAGTGATTAAAGATCGAGAGAAAATCTAGTAGAGTCATGAGTCAAGTCGAGTCTATGTAATTTTCTCTTTATTTGAGTCTAGTAAAATGAGTCAATTATCATTGTACTTGAGTATTATTCAATAAAGTGAAGTTTTGAGTATATTATCTTGTGCATTCCCTTTTACGTGTGAATGTGTTAGCGCTCTGATTTTATTGCTCGCTTGTGGCGTACTAGCCGACTATTCACGTTCCCGATTATCTTTCGTTGTACTTATATCTCGGGACGTGACAGTTAAAGTGATATCAGAGCCTAGGCATAAGTATGTTCTAGGAAAATGTCATGTCATAGGTGTGGACGCACTTTTCGACACGCTCATTTATTTGTTTCTTTAAGTCGGTTTATTCGGTGGGTTTATTCGTTTATTAAGTGCGTGGGCGTGCCAGTCACCTAGGTGACGATCTATTGTGCGCTCGATCTGACTAATCAGACGATTGTGTGGTTCGTGTCGAAACTAGAACCCGCCGCGCCATAAAGGTCACGGTGTCATTTACATCCCCTCGGAGAGGGGAACACCCTTGATTAATCGCCAGGAAAAGGGGCCACATGGCCAGGAAAGTAATTGCACAAAAAACTTATTAAGAAACGCGGAAGTCCTCGCACGAGGGTGTGAAGAAAACATCTGAGCTCATGTCAATCATGGGTTGACCATTTAATGTTCGGACGAATGTCCGGCTTGAGAATAGCGTAATCGTCGCGGGAAGACCGGAACATATGTACGTCGGGATACGACGAATTTAATATTCAAAGGGACGGGAAATGTTCAGTTAAACCCCGGTTAGAGCGGTCGAAAACTGATAAGTTTGTCGGCTCGTCTAATGTAGGGTTGCGGGATTGGATCCTGGGAGAAGCGGGTCGAGTTAGCAAACTATTGGCCCGAGATGTGTTCAGACTATGGCCATATCGGGAGTTCCGAGACCCACGTCCGATACCACAAGGCATCATTGATTTTCTCTTTGCACCCAGTCCGGGAGAGAGATTTATTAAGTATAAAGCCCGAACTCGCCATCGTGCACCCTCGCACGTGGATCGACATGCGCGGTCAGGTCGCGGGGATCGACCTGCCCGGTCAGGTCACAGGGGTCAAGGGGGCAGCGCCCCTTGCGGGGTTTTTCGGGGGCAGCGCCCCCGGAACAAAATTTTGATTATAGAGAGGGTAATAGAGTTTCTTTTGTTCTTTATTAACATGATTGACCTTTTATTCTTATTTTTGCTCGTTTATTCCCTTTTTGTATTAAGTAGGCACGCCATTTTAAGGGTTTAAAGGAGGAGATGGGGCGCGCCGTTTTAAGGGTTCAATGAGGAGGGCGCGTCGGTTAAGGCCACGCCGGATTAGGATGCCAACAGAGGGCGCGCCGGGTTAGGATGGCAAGGGAGCGCACCGGGTATGGAACCTCAAGGAGGGCACCGTATTAAGAATGGGCAAGGGGCGCGCCGTTTTAAAGTCCAAAGAGGGAGATGGGGTTTTAAGAGTGGTGTTAAATCGGCGCGGGGGAACAGTAACCGCATTGGATTAAACTCTCCCGAGGGTTTACTGCTTTGACTGTGTGTTTCTTTTCTTTCACCCGTAGGTGGATTTTATGATATGTTTGTTCATCCATTTGGTGGATTAGATAGGTAATGAGGTGGGGTTTAAGTGATTTGTTCGGATGAGTTTATTATGTAAGATTTTAGGGGTTAATTCACAGAGGGTTCACTGTGTGTTCTTCAAAGGGTGTCTTGTTCGTTTGTTCTTGAGCGTTCTTGTATGTTCTTGGCCCTGGCAAAAATCCGGCAGCACCTCCCCCGGATCGGGGCTTGCCAAAGGAAAAGGAAAGTCACCAATCGGATTGCTCCGGGGTAGACTCTCAAAAAATCGGAGTGGCCTCACGGCGGTCCGAACCCAAATGTGAGTATGGAACGTTCGAGGGCTAGCCTTCAAGAACGACCACGGCTCACGGGCGAGGAACTTTCCAAACGGGACAAGTGTTTGCCGCAAGGGCCATAGATGTTCATCCGGCGGTGGGTACCTTTGAGGGTCATGCCATGGAAAGGCAGCCCTCAAGGGCTCGGGATAATTGAAGAACGAGCAAATGGAGCAGATACTAAAATCGAGAGCACCGAGCTTGCGAAAGGGTTCTTCTTTTATTCATCCTCACAAACGAGGGAAGGAGTTGACACAGGGGAGATTCATCTCTGGGTTAGAGAAGTACATAGCTAGGGGGGAAAAGAGGGAGATACACCAATGGGGGAGAGGGGACGGAGGACAAGCTCCACCCCCCTCCGGACTCACCTTCTCTCTCTCACACTTTCTCACTCTCCTTCTTCACCTTGCCGGCGTCGATGACTGGAGCTTCCTCCTCTCTTTTTCTTCTTCTCTTCACTGCACACAGCCGAGAGCACCCCTTCTCCTCAAAAATGGCCAGCCGGGAGAGAAGCCAGGGGGGGAGAAGCGATGGCATATATAACTTGGTTGCCTTTTCCTTCGCTCAAACGGAAGAAAAACTCCCGCCACTTCATTCGTCTACGGTGGCATCCAGTGGTTGGTGCCGTAAACTGTTGTTCGTCCGAGGATGGGATGTTCACAGATTTGCCGGGGGGATCTGCTGCTGCTACCATCACTGCCGCTTTGCTATCGAACGGGGGTGAAGGCACGGCTTCAAACATTAAATGTTCTCTGCGTAGCATATGGTGCAGAACAGAGCATCGGAGTGTAGATGGGATGGCTTATTTGTGAGCCGGAGAAACACTTCGGAGAATGGCTTGTTTGCATCACTTAATCCGGCACGGGGGAATAGTGACCGCGCCGGAGTAACCATATTGGTCTTCAACATGATCACGCCGAGTTGAGTATTTGAAGGAAAGGGCTTTTAAAAATGGCATGACGGGCCCTTCAGTTAAAACGGCGCGGCCGGGGGCGCGCCAGATTAAAGCCTTGCAAGGGGGTCATGGCAGTGGAGCGCGCCGTGTTAAGAAAAGCAAGGGGGCGCCGTCTTAACAAAAGCAAAGGGGGGGCTCGTATTAGAGCATAAAGTGGGGCGCGCCGTTTAAGCAAAGGGGCGCGCCGTTTTAAGGCGCGCTGCTTTAAGGCTCTTCCGCGCCGTTTTAAGCACTGAACGGATTCTTTCAAAGTCGCGGCTGTTTATATGAATGTTGGCATTCCCAGAATGTTCCGGTTGTGATGTATGACCTCCGTAATATTCCGTTCGCAGCCTCTGGGACTCGGTCTCAGACTTTGTATGACTTCCGATGCATGCTGAGACTGTGCCAGAATTCCCAACTTTTTCTTGATTCTGATCTCGGCATGGCCGGTTGGAGAATTGTGGCCGTATCTTCTGCCCCGGGGGGGGGGGGGGGGCTCCCTCATCGGCTAGCGGACCACCAAGCAAATCCTCGTCCTGATCGGGTGAGGCATGAGGTTTATTTCACATTTCCGTCTTCAACTTGCTCTCGAGTGTCGAGACGTGCATGCCGTATGATCATCATCGACATTTTTTGATGTCCACAAATGCGCCCCACTCGCGGGTGGCGCAAGCGAGGGATGAGTGCGCAGGGCTCGTGAGTGTAGAGTTCTTTGAGAAGATATCTGTTCTTCCAGGCTAGTGGCATCCTGGTCTGGTGTTGATTCGTGGGAGAGCGCTCACTCCTTTAGCGAAGGGATGAGGGAACCGCTCCACCGCATGAGCACGTGGGCCAAGAGTCCTTTTGTTCATTGACTTGGACGGGAGGTCCGAGCCGGAACCAATGTGGTTTCTTTTTGTTCATCGACTTGGACGGAAGGTTTGAGCCGAAGCAAAGGGGTTTTTTTTTGTTCATCGACTTGGACAAAAGGTCCGAGCCGAAGCAAAGGAGTTCTTTTAGTTCATCGACTTGGACGGAAGGTCCGAGCCGAAGCAAAGGCATTTTGTTCATCGACTTGAACGGAAGTTCCGAGCCGATGGTTAATTCACCGGTGGGACTGGAGATTGCAATACTGGGGTGGTTTATTCATTGGCACGAGGTTAGTGCCAAAGCAAGGGTCTTTTTGTTCATGGAACCAGACGAAATGTCTGGGCCATTGGTTTATTCATCGATGCCGACAGGGAGTCGGAAACCGACATGGTTTATTCATTGACACGGGGTAAGCGCCAACGCAAGGGTCTTTTTGTTCATGGCACCAGACGAAAGGTCCGGGCCACTTGTCTTATGCGTCGGTGGGACTTAAAATATTTTGATCTCTGGCGGGACTTGACGAGTCGACATCCCTCGGAGGCTTCGATGATGATTTTTTTTCCTTCTCTTCTTTTTTTCTTTCTTTCCTTCTCTTCTTTTTTTCTTCTCTTTTTCTTCTTCTCTTCTTCTCCTTTTTTTTTCTTCTTCTTTTCTTTCCCTTCTTTTTCTTCTTCTTTTCTTCTTATTTTTTCTTTCTCCATTTTTTTGAACAACTTTGGGTAGCTGTTGGCGTGGATGCCGATAGTGAAAAGCTACTGGCTTGGATGCCAATGGTCGGAAGCTGTCGGCTTGGATGCCAGAAATTGAAAGCTGTCGGCTCAGGGGCCGATAATTGAAGTAGGCCAGCTCAGGGGCCAATATTGAAAGCTGTCGGCTCAGGGGCCGATAATTGATAGCTGTCGGCTCGGGGGCCGACAATTGAAAGCTATCGGCTCAGGGGCCGATAACTGAAAGCTGTCGGCTCGGGGGCCGATAATTGAAAGCTGTCGGCTCAAGGGTCGATAATTGAAAGCTGTCGGCTCGGGGGCTGATAATTGAAAGTTGTCGGCGTGGGAGCCAACAATTGGGAAGTGAGCCACGAGGGCAGAGAGGACAGTTTATTTATGTAACGACCTAGACGGAAAATCCAAATCAAAAGGATTGTTGGTGACCCCGAAGGGACGGAGAGGTGGTCAAGCCACTGACACGGGCTAGTGCTAGCACAAGAAAAAGGGGGATGATTCCTTACCCGAATGGCAAGCTCGGGCTAGGGTGAAAGGTCGTTTCGTTCTTTAATGCGCCGGAGGTACCAGCTATATGAAGGATCTTTTTAATTCCTTGGCTGGACGGAAGGTCCGAACAAGAGTGGAGAGAATTCTTTTTTAGTTCTCTAGCCGGACGAAAGGTCCAACCTAGAGTGGAGAGAATCTTTTTGTTCTCCGACTGGACGGCAGGTCCGAGCCAAAGTGAAAGGATCTTTTTATTCTCTAGCCGGACGGAAGGTCCGATCTAGAGTTGGAGAGAATCTTTTTGTTCTCCGACTGGACAACAGGTCCGAGCCAAAGTGAAAGGGTCTTTTTGTTCTCTAGTCGGACGGAAGGTCCGATCCAGAGTAAAAGGGGTCTGCTTGTTCTCTGTGTGGGTGACGGGCCTGAACCAAAGTGAAAGGATTTGACGTTCTTCAATGCGCCGGGAGTACCGGCTGTGAGATCCGAACCCGGGAAGTGGACCACAAGGGCCAGAGTCGGTGTTGCGGAAATAGGCCGTGGAGGCAAAAAAATCAGGGAAGCGGACTATAAGAGCCGCAATCGGGAAGCTGACTACAAAAGCTGAAATTGGGGAGCAGGCTATGAGAGCCCGAGTCAGGAAGCGGGCTGCAAGAGCTGAAATTCGGAGATTAGCAAGCCGCAGGGACAGGAAGTAGGCCGTGAGGGCCAGGATTGGGCTACACGAGCCAGAACTGGGAAAGCAGGCCGCAATAGCCGAAATTGAGTTTATTATTATTTTTATTCATTTATTTCTTTATTCAAGCAGGCAGGCATTCAAGAGCAGGCATAACATAAGTATAAATAAGACAGCTCCCTCTATAGGGGATGGGATAAGGGCATCGCCCGTAATTCACAAACGCGGTGCGGGCCATGAGGCACGAATAAGGGGTGGTGCGCCCGTTAAGAGGATATCGCATGTCTTGCATGCACAGCTTAAATTCACGCATTTCACCCAAGGCAATTCTCTGTGGAGTGGAGGAACAAACGTGTGAGCAAAAGACCCTAAACATAGGGATATGCAGGTTTTCTAAGCAACACTCGAGGGTTATTCTAGCGCCTACACATGGGTTTCATGCTCTCGATTTCGGTAGCTTTGCACAGCCCCCATCTATTTATTTTGGTAGCGAATTTCATCGTTCGACGCGAGTCTCCTCATGTGTCTCAATGGGGATTCCCGACTACTAGGATTCGTCCTTATTATGATTATATCGCAGATTCCACTGTTTGACGCGAGTCTCCTCATGTGTCTCAATGGGGATTCCCGGCTACTAGGCATCGTTCCTTATTGAAATTCGCTTCACCATTTCACGCGAGTCTCCTCATGTGTCTCAATGGAGATTCCCGGCTACTCAGATTCACGTTTCTCTCCTTTTTTTATCATTCATTCACTTTTTTCTTTAAAGTGGGGGTAGGCAGCTTTTTCCTCACGATTACCTTTCACGCGAGTGCAAAAATTCAAGCATCCATAGAGTGCTAAGAAGAAAGTCGGGCAATCCCTATGGTTGAAGACCATTGAACACATCAAATGTGAAGTGTGGGAGTGTTACCTCAGGTTTATTTTGTGAGTTGAGCTTAGCAATTTAGCCATGACTCTTCCCCTTGACGTGTGCACCCGCCATAATTGGGTTCCCTTTGAGCGTATGTCGTGATGCATGCGTATCCGAAATCGGGGCAGCATTATTATTTAGCAAGGAAACACAGTCCTAGAAAATTCCAAGGAGGTGCGTTATTCTATATTATAAGCAAGCATGCAAGCAGGGCAGCCAAGCATTTTGTTCTCTTTTTGTTCTCTTTTTTTTTCTTTTTTTTTGCGTAAGAACATACTGTCGTTACGTACAAGTGTAGTGGTAGTAAAAGTATTAGAGGAGCAGACCATGAAGGGCCGAAAGGATATTAGGGAAGTGGGCCATAGAAGCCAAGGGACATTAGGGGAGTGGGCCATAAGGGCCAAAAGACATTGGGAAGTAGGCCAAAAAAGTCGAGGGGCATTAAGGAAGCAGGCCGTAGAAGCTGGGAGATGTTGGGAAGCAGGCTACAAAGGCCAAAGGTTGAAGGAGCATGCATCGAGAGCCAAAATTGGGAAGCAGGCCACGAAGGCCAAAGGGAAGCAGGCTACAAGAGCCAGAATTGGGAAGCAGGCCACGAAGGCCAAAGGTTAGGGAGCAGGCTACGAGAGTCGGAATTGGGAAGCGAGCTATGAGAGCCGAAGATAAAGGTCTCTTTTTTTTGTTCTCTGGCCGGGGAAGGATCCGAACCAAAGTGGATGGGTTGATTCTTTAATTCTCTGGCCGGGGAAGGATCCGAGCCAAAGTGGATGGGTTGATTCTCTGATTCTCTGGCCGGGGGAAGGATCCGGACCAAAGTGAAATGTTGATTCTTTGATTCTCTGGCCGGGGGAAGGATCCGAACCAAAGTGGATGGGTTGATTCTTTAATTCTTTGGCCGGGGAAGGATTCGAACCAGAGTGGGAGGTTGATTCTATGATTCTCTGGTCGGGGAAGGATCCGAACCAAGTGAAAGGTCTGTTCTTTGATTCTCTGGCCGAGGAAGGACCCGAACCAAAGTGGGAGGTTTATTCTTTGATTCTCTGGCCAGGAAAGGATCCGAGCCAAAGTGGAAGGATTATTTTTTTTGATTCTCTGGCTGGGAAAGGATCCGAACCAAAGTGAAAGGGTTGATTCTTTGATTGGAAAGCTGTTGGCTGGGAGCCGATAGTGGGGTAGCTGTCGGCTTAGGGGCCGATGATTAGAAGCTGT
Organism: Amorphophallus konjac; assembly: GCA_022559845.1. Lineage (NCBI taxonomy): Eukaryota > Viridiplantae > Streptophyta > Magnoliopsida > Alismatales > Araceae > Amorphophallus > Amorphophallus konjac. The sequence continues at coordinate 292,800,812 of CM040126.1, read as the reverse complement.
CGACCCAAAGGCTGATGGTTGAATAGCTGTCGGCTCGGAGGCCGATGATTAGAACATCCTTCGGTTGAAGCCCCGATGGCTGAGTATCCTTCAGTTTAACGCCCCGTCGGCGGAAGGTTCTGTAGGTTTAACGCCCCGTCGGTGGAAGGTTATGTCGGTTTAACGCCCCGTCGGTGGAAGGCTTTGTCGATTTAATGCCCCATCGGTGGAAGGTTTAGTCGGTTTAACGCCCCGTCGGCGAAATGTTTAGTCGGTTTAACACCCCGTCGGCGGAAGGTTTAGTCGATTTAACGCCCCGTCGGCGGAAGGTTTAGTCGGTTTAACGCCCCGTCGGTAGACGGTTTAGTCGGTTTAACGCCCCGTCGGCGGAAGGTTTAGTCAGTTTAACGCCTCGTTGATAGAAGGCTTAGTCGGTTTAACGTTCCGTCGGTGAAATGTTTAGTCGGTTTAACGCCCCGTCAGCGAAAGGTTTAGTCGGTTTAACGCCCCGTCGGCGGAAGGTTTAGTCGGTTTAACGTCCCGTCGGTGAAATATTTAGTCGATTTAACGCCCCATCGGCAAAAGGTTTAGTCGGTTTAACGCCCCGTCGGCGGAAGGTTTAGTCGGTTTAACGCCCTGTCGGCGGAGGGTTTAGTCGGTTTAATGCCCCATCGGCGAAAGGTTTAGTCAGTTTAACGCCCTGTCGGTGGAAGGTTTAGTTGGTTTAATGCCCCGTCGGCGAAAGGTTTAGTCGATTTAACGCCCCGTCGGCGAAAGGTTTAGTCGGTTTAACGCCCCGTCGGCGGAAGGGTTTGTTTTAGACGAAAGGTCATGGCACCGACCCCATGAGGAATCTATTTGTTAGATGGCTGGAGGTAGAGGGTGAAAGACCATGTATGTCTCAAGGCTCACTTTCTTTTCTTCTCTCTTCTTTTATGTGGAGGGGCCAGTGGAAAGACCACGTCTGCCTGACGACTGTTCTTTCTTTTCTGCTCTTATTTTTACTATGAAGAGGCGGGTGCAAAGACCACGCCCACCTCATGATTGTTCTTTTTGTTCCGCTCTTCCTTTCTCATTGATGCCCCCGGACTGGGGTGTATTTCTCTTAACGTGCCCCCAGGTTGGAGTGTAGCCTTTCTTCATCTGCCCCCTAGGTCGGGGGGTAGGCCTCTTTGCTTTTGTGCCCCCAGGCGGGGGTGTATTCTTTTTGGCTTCTATGGCCCCGTGGCGGGGTGTCTCTTCTTCAAGTGCCCCTAGGCCAGGGTGTATTCTTTATAGCTTTTGTGCCCCTAGGCGGGGTGCATTCTTTATGGCTTCTATGCCCCCGGGCGGGGTGTATTCTTTATGGCTTCTATGCCCCCGTGGCGGGGTGTGTTGCTTCTTCAGGTGCCCCTAGGCCGGGGTGTATTCTTTATAGCTTCTATGCCCCCGGGTGGGGGTATATTCTTCTTCGAATACCCCTAAGTTGGGGTGTGTTCTTTATGGCCTTTATGCCCCTAGACCCGAGGGATATTTCTCTTCGTGTGCCCCTAAGCTGGGGTGTGCTTCTGTTTCTTCTTATGCCTCCAGGTGGGGGTGCATTTTCTCTTCATATGCCCCCAAGGTGGGGTGTGTTTCGCTTCTTTATGCCCCTTGGGAGAGGGTGGATTTTATTGCTTCTTCAAAAGCCCCTAAGTCAGGGTGTATTCTTTTGCTCTTTACGCCCCTAGGTAGGGGTAGAGTTGTTGTGTCCATGAGGTCATTTGAGTCATTCTGTGGTCACTTGGGTCATTCGACATCATTCCATAGTCATATGAGTTTCTTGGTTTTGATAATGGCTAAACACTATTAGTCATTGATATCTTCCACTCTCATGTGATTGACATACGTGATGTTTTTATTCATGACAGATATGCTAATGAATGGACAAGGAATCAAGTGGCAATGGCCAAAGTGAAAGCTCATTGATCGCGCACAAGCAAGGATGCAAATCTCATCTCTCTTACAAGCAAAAGTCAACATTTCATATTCGGCTCGTCACTCATCCAAGGTCAATGCACAAAGAAGTATAGCCAAGAGAATCCAAGGTTAAAGACTCAGTTGATACCTTCCAGACTATCAAGGGCGATGCCACAAACATGCACGGGCTGCTAATGGAGTTGAACGACAGAGTTCAAGACTTAACGGACCGACCCGGGCAAGCCTGGGTTCTGCCCAGCCGGCGGTCGACCGCCAGCACAGGGGCGGTCGACCGCCCCAGCCAGGGATCGCCAGTCTACATGTGTTTCAGCTGGTGGTCGACCGCCCCAACTAGGGATCGCCAGTCTACATGTGTTTCAGCTGGCGGTCGACCGCCCCAGCCAGGGATCGCCAGTCTACATGTGTTTCAGCTGGCGGTCGACCGCCAGCCAGTGGCGGTCGACCGGAAATCCCAGGGACCGCTCGTTTGTAGGTTTTACAGTAGCGGTCGATCGCCAGGAGCTGCAAGTCGACCGCCAGCCCCGATGCAGCCTTGTTTGACTTCGAATTCCACCTCGTGGCCAGCCCCTTTCCATGGATTTGTTTAATCAAACCTTACCTAATCTTCCTTGATTTATGGATCTGGTCTGGAGGGTGTCTATGGACCATTCAAGGTCTATAAAACCAACACTTGAGGGGTTAGAAACCCTAATGCTTCAAGGCTTCAAGAGAGATCAAGGGAGGCCATTTTCGAGGTACTGTAGCACCTCCGTGAACAGTGTTTCGGGAAGGAGTTCTTCATCCATTCCAAGGCATTCAAGTCAGATCTGAAGCCATCTCAACCTCCAAGGAAGAAGAAGTAATCAAGGGGTTCAAAGGTGATCTAAACTGCATCCTTCTTCCTCTTCATCAACTCAAGAGGATCAAAAGGAAGATCAAAGCTACATCCAACACTCTCTCCATCAACTCATGGTGATTCAAGTTCATATCTCAATCCAGCAACCTCCAAGGAAGAGTAGAAGCAAGAAAGGCTAATAAGGGAGATCAAAGGAGGCTGCAAGGGTGTGTTCAAGGGAGAGGAGTTCGAGTACTGTAGCTGTGAACAGTACTCCGGGAAGAAGTTCTTCATCATATCTCCAAGTGATTCAAGCTACTTCAAGAGGAGATCAACTCCAAGCCAAGTGAAGCATCAGATTCAAGCTCCAGCAAACTCAGACAAGCTCTTTTCTCTTTGAACATATTTCATATCTTGTTTGAGTGTTTTCATATCTTGCTCTTTTTCATTTCATTCAAACATTTGGAACTGAAGATCGTCCCTACCGGTGGTTAGTAGGAAGGCAATCGGAAGTTGTCCGATCTGTGGTGTTGACATCCCTACTGGTGGTTAGTAGGAAGGCAATCGGTGGTCTTTCCGATTTGCGGTTCAGTGCGGGGAACTAGTGGAGCCTCACCGGATTTGGTGAGGGGTGGACGTAGGACTGGGGATTCAGTCCGAACCACCTTAAAATCCTTTGTGTTATGGTTTGATTGTGCGATTGATATGTGTTAGATGCATGCTTAGGTTCAGTTTCTATATTGCGTAATCATCTTGCCAAGCAAATCATTTGTGTTCTTCGTCAAGCTAGTTATATTCCACTGCTTATTTCATCATCTAACTTTAAAGAGGGTTGCATTACGAAAAGAGGGGCAGATCTATTCACCCCTCCCCTTTAGATCCGCTGTCCACTACACAACAAGTGGTATCAGAGCCTAATCTCTCATTATGGGGTCCAACGACCTTGAGGGAAATGGTGGATCAGCGTCTAAGGGTTATTTACCTGAAGGACATTCTGTGAATAGGCCTCCTTATTTCACTGGATCTAATTATCCATATTGGAAACATCGTATGCAGGTGTTCATTCGCGCCCAAGACTACGAACTTTGGCGAGTGATCAGCAAAGGTCCGTATGAGCTTACGGATAATGAGGACTTGTAGACCAAAGAACAGATAAGGCAATCCACTGTCAACTGGAGTGCCAAACACATCATGCAATGCTCACTCCATCCAGTTGAATTCTCAAGAGTGACTACCTGCGCATCTGCAAAACTAATGTGGGACAAGCTAGAGGTAATCTACGAAGGAACCTCTTAGGTACGAGAAACAAAAGCCAACATTTTAGTTTCTGAATATGAAATGTTCCGCATGAAGCCTGATGAATCAATTCAAGATATGTATGCTCGATTGACTATGCTTACTAATAGTTTAACTGATTTGGGAAAGAAATATTCAGAGCAAGAAATTGTAAGGAAAATTCTCAGATCGTTAACTCCAACATGCCACACAAAGGCTACCGTGGTTGAAGAATCGAGAGATCTCACAACTACCAAGGTAGATGAACTCATTGGGTCATTGATGACCTATGAGATCAACCTCAAGAACAAAGAGGCTGAGGCACCTAAGAAGAAGTCCCTAGCTCTTAAAGTAGGACCTAGCGGTCATGGCACTTCTGATGAAGGTGAGGATTCGGCAAGTGAGCGAGAAGAGGATGACGTAGCCATGCTCACACGTAAGTTCAAAAAATTCCTGAGAAAGGAAGGTAAGAGCTTCATGAGATGAAGGTCAAAGGTAAGAAATGGTTTCAAATCTAATTCTGAAAACTCTAAGAAATCTGACAAAATCATTTGCTATTCTTGCAATAAACCAGGACATTTCAAGAATGATTGTCCCGATAGATTCAGAAAAGTCGACAAATGGAAGGGCAAGAAGAAGAACAAGGTCATGGTGTCCACATAGAGCGATGAAGAGGAAAGTGATGACGGAACTAGCTCCTCGGACAAAGAAAAAGAAGATTTCTGCCTTATGGCCAAAGGTGATGAAGAAACTGAGGTAAATTCTCCATTTGAAGATTATACAATTGATGATTGGGAGGATGCATATATATAACTCATGGAAAAATATGAAATGTATAAAAAGGAGAATAAATCATTGAAAAAGAAAATTAACTCATTTGTGCATGATCATAATATGAATGATAAGAATGCTCTACTTGAGATTGAAATTGAAGATCTTAAGAAAATGATTGAGGATTTGGAGGAAGGAAGAAAAGAAATGGCTGACTTGGAAACTGAAAATGAGGATTTGAGAAATGAGATTGATAGCATGAAGCTCAAAATGCAAAGCTATGAAAAAGATAGTAAATTGAGCAATGAAAAGTATGAAGCTGTCAAACAAGTCAACATTCAACTTCTTCAAAATATTGAAAACCTACAAAAAGAGTTGAAGGATAAACAACAATCTTTAGAAAAGTTTTTGGATGGAAGAGAAAACCTAGATGCATTGCTAGGTACTAGAATGAATTTCAACAAGGAAGGGTTGGGTTTTGAACCAACAAACAAAAGGCCAATTGGGCTAAAAACTGTCACATTTGTTTCATCTTCTGAAGCTTCCACCTCAAACACAACTCCCACACAAAATCAGTAAAAACAAAAGGAGAAAGGGAAAGAAAAGATTGAATAGGCAGTCACCATCATTCCCAAAAAGCTTGTCCAAAAACCTAAGAAAGGTCGACCTTCCCCGCAGCATAGGTCAACACTTCCTTGGCCATTGCATGCTCAACCTTCCAGATTTCACCACAATTGGATTGCACACTCATATAGACCAGCATCACCATATCTTTGGGAAAATTGTGATTTCTGTGTTCATCAATCCCATAGGTGGCAAAACAATCAGTTTGAACCCAAAACCAACCAACGGCCTCAATGGTTTAAGAAGCAAACCTCCTCAAACTTCCACAAAATCCAACAAAGAGCTTCTAAACAAAAAATGAATATCAAGATGGAAAAGAAAAATCAAATCCCTGCTCTAAGCAAACAAAGCATGAATGTTAAGAAGGTTTGGATTCCAAAAGAAATAGTTTCATGTTTTGAAATTTTAAAAAGTTTGAAGGGACCCAAATTTGGTTGGGTTCCAAACACCATTGCTTAATTGCTTGTGCAGGAATGTCTTACAGCCATGCATAACAGGTGATACCTTGATAGCGGCTGTTCAAGACACATGACTGGAGACAAATCAAAATTTTATCTCTTGGAGGAAAAGGAAGGAGGATATGTCACATTTGGAGGAAACAATAAAGGAAAAATCATTGGAACAGGTAATGTAGGTAAGAACCTCTCCAACTCCATTTGTAACGTGTTGTTAGTTGAATGATTGAAATATAATCTGCTTAGTATAAGTCAATTGTGTAATAAGGGTCACAAAGTGTTGTTTGACTCTCATGAATGCAGAATTCTTGAACCAAAATCTGACAAAGTAAAATTTTCTGGTAAGAGAGTTAACAATGTTTACATGATTGACTTAGATGATCCTGCTCATTTAAATCTTTATCTTGCTGCACCAAAATCTGAACTAGCATGGATATGGCATCGTAGACTAGGACATGCTAGCTACAATGTCTTGCATAAACTCTTGAAGCATTCAATGGTGAAAGGTTTGCCTGAACTATCCTTTAAACAAGAAAATAAATTGTGTGATGCATGTGCCCTAGGTAAACAAACTAGAAAATCATTCAAAGGAAGATCTGAAAATACATCATCCAAACCACTCGAGCTAATTCATATGGACCTATTTGGCCCAACCAGAACTGCTAGCTTAAGTGGTAGAAAATATGGATATGTCTTGGTAGATGATTTTTCTAGGTTCACATGAGTTTTCTTTCTCACACACAAAAATGATGCTTTTGATGAGTTTCAGGCACTCTACATGAAGATAAAGCAGGATGGTGAGTTTAAAATTTCCAAGATTCAATCTGATCACGGTGGTGAATTTGAAAATGCTAACTTCTATAACCTTTGCAGGGCTGAAGGGATTTCACACCGATTTTCTTCACCAAGAACGCCGGAGTAAAACGGTGTGGTTGAAAGGAGAAAATGGACACTTGTAGAGATGGCAAGAACCATGCTTGCTGAACGGCAACTTCCAAGGAGGTTTTAGGCTGAAGCGGTAAACTCGGCATGTTACATTATCAACCGCTCTATGGTAAGGCCACACACCAAAAAGACTCCTTATGAGTTTCTAAAAGGTAAAAAGCCCTCTCTCTCACATATGAAAGTGTTTGGATCGAAATGCTTCATTCACAACAATGACAAAAGAGACTTAGATAAATTCGAGCCCAAGAGCGATGAAGGTATATTCCTTAGATATTCTGATAGATCTAGGGCTTATAGAATTTATAATATAAAAAGTCAAACTGTGGAAGAATCACCCCATGTTTCCTTTGATGAATATCATGATTCTAACAATGATAACTCTTGAAGGAAAAATGATGAAGATGGAGAATTCCTAAGCATAAAGGACAAAAGTGATCCTCCACAAGAAGAAATAAAAGAAGATGATGACCTAGCTGAATCAAGCAATGCAAGGGATCAAGCTCCAGGAGAAGGTAACGATTCTACAAATATTAAAATTCTTAAGGATCATCCCTTGGAGAATGTCATTGGTAGCTTGAATGACCCACCTAGAACTAGGTCACATTTTAAAATTGTGGAAGAATTAGATCAACTTGCTCTTGTCTCGCAGCATGAATCCAAAAATATTGATGATGCTTTAAAAGATGAAAACTGGATAAATTCCATGCAAGAAGAGCTAAACCAGTTTGAGAGAAACAAAGTTTGGCATCTTGTTCCTAGACCTTCATCACAATCTGTCATAGGCACTAAATGGGTCTTTAGGAACAAACTAAGTGAGGATGGCAAGATAATAAGAAATAAGGCTAGATTGGTGGCTCAAGGGTATAATCAAGAGTTTGGGGTAGACTTTGATGAATCTTATGCCCCAGTTGCTAGACTCGAAGCCATCAGAATTTTACTTGCCTTTGCATGCTCCCTTAGAATAAAGCTTTATCAAATGGATGTCAAAAGTGCTTTCTTGAATGGCTTGATCAAAGAAGAAGTCTATGTTGAGCAGCCCCCTGGCTTTGAGAATTCTAACAATGTAGATTTTGTATACAAGCTAGACAGGGCGCTTTATGGACTTAAGCAAGCACCAAGAGCTTGGTATGAGAGACTAAGCTCGTTCCTCATTGAAAAAGGGTACACACGAGGTAAAGTAGATCAAACACTTTTTACCAAGAAGCAAGGTAAGAACATCTTGATTGTTCAAATTTATGTTGATGACATTGTGTTTGGTTCTACAAAATCTGAAATGTGTGAGGAATTTGCTAACCTCATGACTAGCGAATTTGAGATGAGCCTAATGGGAGAACTTCAATTCTTTCTCGGTTTGCAGGTCAACCAAGGAGAAGATGGTTGCTTCATAAGTCAAGCCAAATACATCAAGGAGCTGCTAAAAAGATTTGACATGGCAAACAGTAAAATCATTGCAACTCCGATGAGCACCTCAACTTCACTAGATTCGGATGAAAATGGTAAATTGGTGGATGCAAAGGTCTAAAGAGGTATGATTGGTTCTTTGCTTTATTTGACTGCATCCCGACCAGATATCCAGTTTAGTGTATGCCTTTGTGCTAGATTTCAAGCTAGTCCTAGAAAATCTCATTTGACTGCCGTCAAACGTATCCTTCGATATCTTGCCGGCACTCAAGATTTGGGATTATGGTATCCGTTATCATGTGATTTATCTCTTATATCTTATTCTGATGCGGATTATGCTGGATGCAAGCTGGATCGCAAGAGTACTAGTGGCTATTGCTAATTTCTAGGCGGGTGTTTAGTTTCTTGGGCCTCCAAGAAACAACACTCGGTTGCCCTCTCAACCGCGGAGGCAGAATATGTTGCTGCGGGGAGCTGTGGCACCCAAGTGTTGTGGATTAAACACCAACTCCAAGACTACTTGGTGGATCTTGGTTGTGTCCCTATTCTGTGTGATAACACTAGTGCTATCAACCTTGTAAAAAATCTAGTCCAGCACTCTAGGACTAAGCATATTGAGATTAGGCATCACTTCATTAGAGATGAGGTCGGTAAGAAAAATTTTGAACTGCATTTTGTTGATACTCAAAATCAAATTGCTGATATTTTCACCAAGCCCTTGTGTAATGACAGGTTTTCAACACTCAGAAGGGAGCTTGGTCTTTGCCGACCTCAGGCCAATAAGAATTTGAAATGATGATCATGTTCAATTTAGTGTGTGTTTTTGTAGATTGGTGTTTCATGCATTGTTGATATGTCAATATGTCATTTTGCATTGCATGTAGATGCATAATAATGAATTGAGTTCATGTTCATAATGCATTGTATGGTTTGTGTCGCATCATTCTTGCATGGCCATGGTATATCAAATGTTGATGTATGGAAGGGCAGGTTATGCTTGTCTCGAAGCACTCAATATGCGTGAGGTTTCACCTCCGCCAAGTACCATGTGTCAATGTTGCATATAGGCCATATAGTAAGGGGGAGTTATCCTTATGCAACATTCATGCATATTCATTCTGTGGCATTTAATAAGTGTACAACCATGCGTTGGGTCATACAGTTCATTTCTGCTACCTTCATGAGTGACTAGGTCAACCTCCTTTGCCATTCCACTTGATTACAAACATAACCCCTTCGCGTATCCATTGCATATCATTAGGGGGAGTTTTGTTGATTCTCTTAACCTCTTGCAAACTGCACTTCAGTGGCTTACAGTCTGGTTTGAGTTCATGAGACAGATGGACATATGGTGTAAGAGCTTTCATTTATATGCCCTAATGATTGTCCATCCAATGAAAATGGTTCAGATTTAATGATTTCCTTGACGTTCTGAAATATCTATTATGAAATCATCTATGTTCTGTGGTTTTAATAGACCTTAACTAGAGATTGCATATTGTGCTTTGAATGACTATCCTGATATCTGAAAATTCAAAGTTCATGACCACCTTGGTGATACACTCAGACTTAGTATTGTTTTTAAACATCTAGATGAGCTGGAATTCTTGAAAATCAATTTGACAGAGCAATGATATTGTTGCACGGAGAAACATGTCATGTCATCAAATCAAGTGACAAATGCATATGTCATGATGTGCCCTTGTTATCTCTATCTTAAAACTTTTTGACTCTAGGCAGAGCAATGGCATAATTGCTGAGAAATATATCTCCTCATCAAAGAATTGAGAAAGGATATGTCATGACGTGACTTTGCTATCTCTGTTCATCTTGAAACATGACAGTCAGTCTTACCAAATTCTAGGAATACTGGCGTCTAAACAACGTGTATTCTTACGGCTTGGAGGCATGTACTAGACTTGATTGCTCGTAAAATATGAGTCTTGTGCCTTCAAATGCAAATGATATTGATAATCAAACTTGTTGAATTCCTAAAAATTCATGCTTTAGTCATGATTGTTTAGCCTCAATACATGCTTTTGTGTTATTACCTTTGTCGTTATTGAATATGGATATATAAGACAAGGGAAGGTTAAACACTGCCATGATATGCACCTTTGGTTCATTTCTATTAAATCTTGGATGTAGCTACTTTTCGAACTCTGTTGATGATCTCGGATTTCATTAGCTTTGAACCATATATGTTGCTCACGGCATGCTTCAGTTTTGCATATAATGGCTTGCTCTCCACTCCTTTCAGCTATGGTCTCACAGACATTTTACTATTATCACTCCTTTTTTGCTGTTGGCAAAGGGGGAGAATTCTTTGTGTGAGTCCTTTGTAAGAGCTATATGTGTTATCACATTGTCAAAGGGGAGAGCTTATGTGCTTTGTGAGTTATCATGGGGGATGTGTGAATGGTGTACGGGGAGAGTCCAAGGGGAGAATCCATTGTTCACTTTGCATCTCATATGTGTATGTGATGAGGTTTGCATAATTGCATAGCATTCATATAATACTTACCTTTACATGCTATTACTATCATGGATCTTGAGCTGCATATGTTGCATTTGTTATAACGCACTCATATCATACTTGCCTTCACATGCTATTACTATCATGGATCTTGAGCTGCATATGTTGCATTTGTTATAACTTGTGCCATTTTAGATATTTCTATCACATAATGACTCACAGTGTTGCCATCATCAAAAAGGGGGAGAATGTTGTGTCCATGAGGTCATTTGAGTCATTCTGTGGTCACTTGGGTCATTCGACATCATTCCATAGTCATATGAGTTTCTTGGTTTTGATAATGGCTAAACACTATTAGTCATTGATATCTTCCACTCTCATGTGATTGACATACGTGATGTTTTTATTCATGACAGATATGCTAATGAATGGACAAGGAATCAAGTGGCAATGGCCAAAGTGAAAGCTCATTGATCGCGCCCAAGCAAGGATGCAAATCTCATCTCTCTTACAAGCAAAAGTCGACATTTCATATTCGGCTCGTCACTCATCCAAGGTCAATGCACAAAGAAGTATAGCCAAGAGAATCCAAGGTTAAAGACTCAGTTGATACCTTCTAGACTATCAAGGGCGATGCCACAAACATGCACGGGCTGCTAATGGAGTTGAACGACGGAGTTCAAGACTTAACGGACCGACCCGGGCAAGCCCGGGTTCTGCCCAGCTGGCGGTCGACCGCCAGCACAGGGGCGGTCGACCGCCCCAGCCAGGGATCGCCAGTCTACATGTGTTTCAGCTGGCGGTCGACCGCCAGCCAGTGGCGGTCGACCGGAAATCCCAGGGACCGCCCGTTTGCAGGTTTCACAGTAGCGGTCGACCGCCAGGAGCTGCAGGTCGACCGCCAGCCCGATGCAGCCTTGTTTGACTTCGAATTCCACCTCGTGGCCAGCCCCTTTCATGGATTTGTTTAATCAAACCTTACCTAATCTTCCATGATTTATGGATCTGGTCTGGAGGGTGTCTATGGACCATTCAAGGTCTATAAAACCAACACTTGAGGGGTTAGAAACCCTAATGCTTCAAGGCTTCAAGAGAGATCAAGGGAGGCCATTTTCGAGGTACTGTAGCACCTCCGTGAACAGTGTTTCGGGAAGGAGTTCTTCATCCATTCCAAGGCATTCAAGTCCAGATCTGAAGCCATCTCAACCTCCAAGGAAGAAGAAGCAATCAAGGGGTTCAAAGGTGATCTAAACTGCATCCTTCTTCCTCTTCATCAACTCAAGAGGATCAAAAGGAAGATCAAAGCTACATCCAACACTCTCTCCATCAACTCAAGGTGATTCAAGTTCATATCTCAATCCAGCAACCTCCAAGGAAGAGCAGAAGCAAGAAAGGCTAATAAGGGAGATCAAAGGAGGCTGCAAGGGTGTGTTCAAGGGAGAGGAGTTCGAGTACTGTAGCTGTGAACAGTACTCCGGGAAGAAGTTCTTCATCATATCTCCAAGTGATTCAAGCTACTTCAAGAGGAGATCAACTCCAAGCCAAGTGAAGCATCAGATTCAAGCTCCAGCAAACTCAGACAAGATCTTTTCTCTTTGAACATATTTCATATCTTGTTTGAGTGTTTTCATATCTTGCTCTTTTCCATTTCATTCAAACATTTGGAACTGAAGATCGTCCCTACCGGTGGTTAGTAGGAAGGCAATCGGAAGTTGTCCGATCTGCGGTGTTGACGTCCCTACCGGTGGTTAGTAGGAAGGCAATCGGTGGTCTTTCCGATTTGCGGTTCAGTGCGTGGAACTAGTGGAGCCTCACTGGATTTGGTGAGGGGTGGACGTAGGACTGGGGATTCAGTCCGAACCACCTTAAAATCCTTTGTGTTGTGGTTTGATTGTGCAATTGATATGTGTTAGATGCATACTTAGGTTCAATATCTATATTGCGTAATCATCTTGCCAAGCAAATCATTTGTGTTCTTCGTCAAGCTAGTTATATTCCACTGCTTATTTCATCATCTAGCTTTAAAGAGGGTTGCAATGAGAAAAGAGGGGCAGATCTATTCACCCCTCCCCTCTAGATCCACTGTCCACTACACAACAAGAGTCTTTACTCCTCATGCCCCCATGGCGAGGTGTAGCTTTGTCTCATATGCCCCTAGACCGGGGCAGATTTTTTGGATACCCCAAAGTCGGGGTGAATTCTTCATGGCTTCCATGCCCCCAAGCAGGGTGTATGTTTCTTCTTCAAATGCCCCTAGAGCGGGGGTGAGTTTCTTCCTTTGTGTGCCCTCGAAGCGGGGTGGGACTCCATTGCTTCTTATGCCCCCGGGCCAGGGTATGTTTTGCTTCTTCTACCCCCCGTGTCGGGGTATACTTCTTCTTCAAATGCCCCTAAACCGGGGAATGTTGTCTATCCTATTTCAGATGCCCCCAGGGCGGAGTGTATGTTTCTTCTTATGCCCCATGGCGGGGGTGGGTTTTGTTGCTTCTTATGCCCCCGAGCGGGGTATGGTCTCTGCTTCTTATGCCCCCATGGCAGGGTGGATGCATGCTTCATGTGCCCCCATATCGGGGTATATTTCTTCCTCGAATACCCCTAAGCCGGGGTGCAACTCGGTTTCTTCTTATGTCCCTAGGTAGGGGTAGATTCTTTTCACGTGCCCCCGAAGCCGGGGTGTAACTTTGTTTCTTCTTATGCCCCCAAGTCGGGGTAGATTCTTCTCACATGCCCCCGAGTCGGGGTGTATTCTCTTCATGTGCCCCCTAAGCGGGGAGTATCTTTTGCTTCTTATGCCCCAGAGCGGGGTGGATTCTTCTTTTTCTACCCCGACACACTGGGGGATGTTTGCTTCTTGTGCACCCAAGGTGGGGTGTATTGCTGCTTTTGATGCCCCCAAGGTGGGGTGTATTGCTGCTTCTGATTTCCTCAAGGTGGGGTGTACGTTTCTTCTTCAGATCCCCGTAAGCTGGGGTGCATTCTTTACAGCTTCTATGCCCCCGTGGTGGGGTATGTTGCTTCTTCAAATGCCCCTAAGGCAGGGTGTATTCTCTCGTTTCTTACACCCCTATGGCGGGGTGGATGAATGCTCTCTTCTAGATTTGTGGCCGTGCTCGGCCTCATTGCTATAAAGAATTCTCTACGGCGGGGAGGCGTTCGTCAAGCTAGAGTTGCGGCTTGTTGGATCTTCGAGTAGTCACTCGAGGGGCCGTCTTATGCCAGATAGGGGCAGCAGGAAGGTGGAACGGACCAGGGCATTGCACCATAGACTTGGACCCTCCTAGAGCCGGGCGGGATGCCGACCTTCTTCTTATTCTCTTAGGCGGCAACGTTTGTCAACTTTTCTTTTTGTCCCTTTCTTTTCTTCTCTTCCCTTTTTAGTATAATAGACCAAGGTGGGTGCGCAGGAGAGCGCTCACACCCTCAGGGAGGGGATGAGTGGTTCGCTCCACCGCATCAATCCCACAGTGGTAATCATTATTCAGCACGGGTCTCGACGGATATGCCCGTACAACCCTCTCTCGCCAATTCTTTCTCTTCTTTTTTTTCTTTTCTTCTTCTTTTCTTTCTTCTTTTAGCGGCCTTCATGATTCATGGAAGCTGAAGGTGCCTCGGAGTAGCATCTCTGAGGCCACCAAACGTTTTTGCCTGGTCCGGTTTTTTTCTCCATTGGGCAAGCGAAGGTAACACCTGTAATTCATCAAAGCAGGCAAACATCGTTTATTAGGAGGCCATGAGGCCCCGAATCCCGGCGAAGAGATGAAGGGTGGTTCAAATCCCACTGGGCGTGCCAGACTTGTGGACGCACTTTTCGACACGCTCATTTGTTTGTTTCTTTAAGTTGGTTTATTCAGTGGGTTTATTCGTTTATTAAGTGCGTGAGCGTGCCAGTCACCTAGGTGACGATCTATTGTGCGCTCGATCTGACAAATCAAACGATTGTGTGGTTCGTGTCGGGACCAGAACCCGCCGCGCCATAAAGGTCACGGCGTCATTTACATCCCCTCAGAGAGGGTAACACCCTTGATTAATCGCCAGGAAAAGGGGCCTCATGGCCAGGAAAGTAATTGCACAAAAAACTTACTAAGAAACGCTGAAGTCCTCACACGAGGGTGTGAAGAAAGCATCTGAGCTCATGTCGGTCATGGGTTGACCATTTAATGTTCGGACGAATGTCCGGCTTGAGAATAGCGTAATCATCACGGGAAGATCGGAACATATGTACGTCGGGATATGACGAATTTATTGTTCAAAGGGACGGGAAACGTTCAGTTAAACCCTGGTTAGAGCGGTCGGAAACTGATAAGTTTGTCGGTTTGGTGCAAGATCAAGCTGCGACCATGCTGCGGTGCCCCCCCCCCCCCGAAGCCAGGCTCACGTGGGCATCGTCAGTATTTTTGGTGCCAAGGGGCAACGGGAAGATCTCCCGGGATCAGATCCCAGAACCAATATGCGTTCAAAGGGAGCGGGCTATAGGCCGAGGATATGGGTCAGGCAATGACCATGATCGGGGTGGACTCGAGGTCTAAGCATGGCCCACGGAGGCCTTATTGATATTCCCATGCAAAAGGGTCCGGGGATGACGAGAGCCTTCTCATTCCATTCATATTTTGTCGGTCACTCATGGACCACTTTATGTTCGGACAAAGGTCCGTGTTTGTAGCGTAAGAGACTATGACAAACCGTACAAATGTCTGATGTGAGTGCGGCAAGTTTAATACAAGTGTGGGACTAGATCCCGATATATATGTCGGTCACTAACGGACCATTCATTGTTCGGACGAGAGTCCACATTTGAAGCATCGAAGACGATGATAAAGCCATACGGATATCTGCCGTTGGTACGGCAAGTCTAATGTAGGGTTGCGAGATTGGATCCCGGGAGAAGCGGGTCGAGTTAGCAAACTATTGGTCCGAGATGTGTTCAGACTATGGCCGTATTGGGAGTTCTGAGACCCACGTCCGATACCACAAGGCATCGTTGATTTTCTCTTTGCACCCAGTCCGGGAGAGAGATTTATTAAGTATAAAGCCCGAACTCGCCATCGTGCGCCCTCGCACACGGATCGACCTGTGCGGTCAGGTCGCGGGGATCGACCTGCCCGGTTAGGTCGCAGGAGTCAAGGGGGCAGCGCCCCTTGCGGGGTTTCCGGGGGCAGCTCCCCCGGAACAAAATTTTGATTATAGAGAGGGTAATAGAGTTCCTTTTGTTCTTTATTAACATGATTGACCTTTTATTCTTATTTTTGCTTGTTTATTCCCTTTTTGTATTAAGCAGGCGCACCATTTTAAGGGTTTAAAGGAGGAGATGGGGCACGCCGTTTTAAGGGTTCAATGAGGAGGGCGCGCCGGTTAAGGCCACGCTGGATTAGGATGCCAACAGAGGGCACGGCGGGTTAGGATGACAAGGGAGCGCGCCGGGTATGGAACCTCAAGGAGGGCGCCGTATTAAGAATGGGCAAGGGTTGTGCCGTTTAAGCAACACAAGGGAAATGGGTGCGCCGTTTTAAAGTCCAAAGAGGGAGATGGGGTTTTAAGAGTGGTGTTAAACCGGCATGGGGGAACAGTAACCGCGTCGGATTAAACTCTCCCGAGGGTTTACTGCTTTGACTGTGTGTTTCTTTTCTTTCACCCGTAGGTGGATTTTATGATACGTTTGTTCATCCATTTGGTGGATTAGATAGGTAATGAGGTGGGGTTTAAGTGATTTGTTCGGAGGAGTTTATTGTGTAAGATTTTAGGGGTTAATTCACAGAGGGTTCACTCTGTGTTTTTCAAAGGGTGTCTTGTTCGTTTGTTCTTGAGCGTTCTTGTATGTTCTTGGCCCTGGCAAAAATCCGGCAGTAACTCCCCCAGACCGGGGCTTGCCAAAGGAAAAGGAAAGTCACCAATCGGATTGCTCCGGGGTAGACTCTCAAAAAATCGGAGTGGCCTCACGGCGGTCCGAACCCAAATGTGAGTATGGAACGTTCGAGGGCTAGCCTTCAAGAACGACCATGGCTCACGGGCGAGGAACTTTCCAAACGGGACAAGTATTTGCTGCATAGGCCATAGATGTTCATCCGGCAGTGGGTACTTTTGAGGGTCATGCCATGGAAAAGTAGCCCTCAAGGGACCGGGATGATTGGAGAACGAGCAAATGGAGCAGAGACTAAAATCGAGAGCACTGAGCTTGCGAAAAAGTTCTTCTTTTATTCATCCTCAAAAACGAGGGAAGGAGTTGACACAGGGGAGATTCATCTCTGGGTTAGCGAAGTACGTAGCTAGGGGGGAAAAGAGGGAGATACACCGGTGAGGGAGAGGGGACGGAGCACAAGCTCTTCCCCCCTCCGGACTCACCTTCCCTCTCTCACACTTTCTCACTCTCTTTCTTCACCTTGCCGGCGTCGATGACTGGAGCTTCCTCCTCTCTTTTTCTTCTTCTCTTCACTGGACACAGCCGAGAGCACCCCTTCTCCTTAAAAATGGCCAGCCGGGAGAGAAGCCAGGGGGGAGAAGCTAGGGTATATATAACCTGGTTGCCTTTTCCTTCGCTCGAACGGCAGAAAAACTCCCGCCACTTCATTCGTCTGCGGTGGCATCCAGTGGTTGGTGTCGTAAACTGTTGTCCGTCCGAGGATGGGATGTTCACGGATTTACCGGGGGGATCTGCTGCTGCTGCCATCACTGCCGCTTTGCTGTCAAACGGGGGTGAAGGCACGGCTTCAAACATTCAATGTTCTCTACGTAGCATATGGTGCAGAACAAAGCATCGGAGTGTAGATGGGATGGCTTGTTTGCGCGCCGGAGAAACGCTTCGGAGAATGGCTTGTTTGCATCACTTAATCCGGCGCGGGGGAATAGTGACCGTGCCGGTGTAACCATATTGGTCTTCAACATGATCACGCCGAGTTGAGTATTTGAAGGAAAGGGCTTTTAAAAATGGCATGACGGGCCCTTCGGTTAAAACGGCGCGGCCGGGGGCGCGCCGGATTAAAGCCTTGCAAGGGGGTCATGGCAATGTAGCGCGCCGTGTTAAGAAAAGCAAGGGGGCGCCGTCTTAACAAAAGCAAAGGGGGGGCTCATATTAGAGCATAAAGTGGGGCGCGCCGTTTAAGCAAAGGGGCGCGCTGTTTTAAGGCGCGCCGCTTTAAGGCCCTTCCGCGCCGTTTTAAGCACAGAACGGATTCTTTTCGAAGTCGCGGCCGTTTATATGAATGTTGGCATTCCCGGAATGTTCCAGTTGCGATGTATGACCTTCGCAATATTCCATTCGTAGCCTTTGGGACTCGGTCCCAGACTTTGGGTGACTTCCGATGCATGCTGAGACTGTGTCGGAATTCCGAGCTTTTCTTTGATTCTGCTCTCGGCATTGCCGGTTGGAGAATTGTGGCCATATCTTCCACCCCGGGGGGGGGGGCTCCCTCATCGGCTAGCGGACCACCAAGCAAATACTGGTCCTGATCGGGCGAGGCATGAGGTTTATTCGGCATTTCCATCTTCGGCCTGCTCTCGAGTGTCGAGACGTGCATGTCGTATGATCATCATCGACATTTTTCGACGTCCACAATAGGCGAAGTCCAAGGTTTAAGGACCCACACCTATAAACTAGGAAAGAAATTTCTGAACCCATGAGAGATTGGGTAGAACCCGGGATGAGATAGTTAATTAAAAATTGTCTCTAGGATAATCCCCTTCCAATTTCATAAGAATTAACTGCTTGTTTATTTCTTCAGGCACTTTACTCTTACAATGGCTGCTGAACGTGCCGCAAATTGTTCTAACTGGGAAGCGATGTAGCAAACAGTTGCGGGTCTTACCCAGGCCCTACAGACTGTGGCCCAAGCTGGCGTGGGAAACCTGCACGGGAATTTCTAAAGCATGAACCCTCCAAGATTCTCGGGATCCTCTAACCCCGACGAGATGGAGAATTGGATTGACGAAATGAACATAATATTCGATGTTATGCAATGCACCGATCAAGAAAAGCTCCGCCTCGCCACCTTCCAGTTGAACAAGGATGCACGTACTTGGTGGAAAGCTATTCCGGCATTGCCTCCAAACACACCACATACTTGGGAGAGATTTCTCACACTCTTTTGAGCAAAGTATTTCTTTGAGCATGTTAAGGAGAGAAAGGCCGCATAATTTGCCGCGCTTCGCCAAGGCATGATGTCGGTGGCGGAATATGAACTTCAATTCTCTCGTCTAGCTCCTTATGCCCCACATCTGGTGGGCACGGATCTCTTAAAGGTGAAATCATTTTATGGATGGTTTAAGGCCGGGCTTCATTCAACAAGTTGGACCCCAGAATATCCGCACTTATAAGGAGATGGTCCAACGAGCTCATTTATGTGAAAGGACCTTGGAAAAGGTCGAAAGGTACAAAGGCAAGAGCGAGGAGTCTAGTCGTAGGTTCGAGAAGCGAGGATGAAAAGATGACAAGTTCAGCATCACTTACAACTCTCGGGATAACAAGAAGAGGTCCCGCAATGGGAGTAGAAGGAATAACCACAAGAACAAGAGGGTAAAGGAGGAGGAAATACAAGTCGCAACGGCTTGCACATTTTGTGAAAAATTCGGCCACTCGACCGAGGAATGCTGGAAGTGCCTTGGCATTTGTTTGCGTTGTGAAAGTCGGGAGCATCGTATGCCCGATTGCCCCCTTATGAAGGAACAACCCTCTAACGGTGGACGCAAGAGGCAAGCGCATCTTAATGCTATTCTAGACGATGATGAAGCACCCCAGGATGATGTGCTGATGGAAGGTACCGTTCAAATTTATACGCATCTTGTATTTGTACTATTTGATACTGGTGCCTCTCATTCTTTTATATCTACAGCCTTTGCAAGAACTTTACCAACTTCGCCTGTTCCTCTACCATCAGACCTAGCAATCACAACACCTTTAGGTCCCGGCACAAAACTCACGACCTACTACCCCGATAGTGAAGTAATTGTAGAAGGTCATAATCTTCCAGCAAACCTTGTATGCCTTGATATGGAAGGCTACGATGCCATTCTAGGTGTAGACTGGCTTGTTGACCATGATGCTTATATAAATTATCACAATAGGAGAATTTCTTTTCGGAAACCAAGACTCCCACGTTTCTCTTTCCTTGGCATCAAGTATAAGAAGCTCCCTACCTGATGAGGGCATCTCACGACACTCCCTTTGGCTCGGGTCGCCTGCACACTCTTGATGTGGACTGACAATGATCTACACTTGTTATCTTCATTTCCTAAGTTTCATCTTATGTATTTTCCTTTTATTGAGTCCTATCTTATGTATTTCCCTTTATTGAGTCATGTTGCTCTAGTCTATTTCTCTTATTATGCTTAATTGGGCCTTAGTACCTTAGTTTTGGGCCTAATGGACTGAGTCTAGGACTTGTTGGGTCTTTTGTCTTATTGTCAGGGTCATTTTGATCATGTAAAGAGTGGTTGCCTATAAATAGGCCCCATCTCTCTCCATGTAATCACTTTTGCATGAATATTGAAATAGCATTTCCACCTCCCTCTCATTATCTCTCTCATTCTCTCTCATTCTCTCTCTCATCAAGCAAGGGGCGAACCCCTCTCTCTCTCCTCTTCTCCCACCTACTTCTTAACTCCCCTCCCCCCACTTAATACCCCTCCCAACCACCCACCACCCCATTAATTCCCCCTAGTCCCAAGAAAGCTCCCACCAATCTCTATCCCACCCTCCAACCACCACCTACCCCATTCCCTTCCCCAAGCACCTTTCTACCTCCCCTAGGCTGAAGGGACTTTCCCCAATGCCCCAAATTTGAATTTCCCTCCCCTTGGGCTGTACCCTTTCACCTCCCCCACCCCCTAATCTCCCAAGTTCGCCCCCCACCCCCCCATTGACAAGCCTAGTTCGCCCCCTTCCACCTTGGACCTTCCATTGCTCACTCAAGACACCACCATCCCCCCCACTCCACTCACCCCCTCTCCAGCCCCATTTCGCCCTCCCCACCTTCTTCTCCCTAGCCTTCACCACCCCTAAACACCTTTCATCTTCTTCCCACAGCCACTAAACACACCTTCCACCCCATACTCTCTTGGCCACCCCCTTCCCCACACCCTCTTCTTCACTTCATTTTGTCTCTATTGCAGGCAGCAGAGTTGTAGTGACTTGCAGAGGCAGCCACGACCTTCCCTCAAGGGTTCAGGTGGCAAGGCTTATATTGCTGGAATCATCTGCGAGTCGGCTTTCCAACGGTGGTGGTCCCGCCGGCTTCCAAGGTCGGAGCTGTTCGGAAGAGCAGATCTCGTCCGACTGCGCTCTTTGTCCCTGTCTGAAGACCAGAAGCTGAAAGCTGAAGCCACCACAACCAGCACAGGATAGGTTTGGGCGCCATTTTTGGAGGGGAGGAACTACGTCCAGTTAGCTTTCATCTCCAAGAAGAAGGGACTCAATCGGCCACCGGAGCTCCCAGTTACAATTTTCTTCGCCGGAGTGTGCAGTCTGCCCTCTGTGGGTCCAGGTTTGACCTGTCCCCACTTATCCGGCCACCATTCTCTTCTCCGACCTCCGATTGGGGCCCCGTCAACTCCTGCTCAAAGCTACTCCGACCACGTTTCCGTCATCGCCAGTTTTTTCTCAATTAAAGTTCGAGAGAGTCCGCAGCACCTTCTGCAACAGACTGCACTAGTTCTGCACCAGCCAGAGATAGAACGTTGCCATCCTGTTCCAGTCGCAGGCCCGATCAGCCCCGAGTCTCAGAGCTTCCTCAAAAATTCAGACATCATCATCGGTCAGTTGGGAAACTTTTGGCACCAGTTTCATCAAGATCTGAATTTCGTGGAGTCCGCGGCAGTGTTGTCACCGACACCCTGTCCAGCAAATCTGAAGATTGGCAGAACAGGCAGAGCACGGAGAGTCGGGTTTTTCTTGCATAATTCCCCACCCCGCTTGGCTGGCTGAAGGCCCCTCCCTGCGTGGAGGTAGTTTTGGTTGTAATATGTTTAACCCCCACCCCAAGATCACCCCTCCTGCGAGAGGCGTAGTGCTGTACTTCTTTTAACTTTCAGGTCAAGCGTCATCGCCGCAGCGTTCGGGTAATTACCCACGCTTCCCGGCGCACCCTCGTCTCTGAGCGGGATCGGTGTCTTCACACCGATCAGGTGAGCCTATGATACTACCCTTGATTGCCTTTATTCTGCAAGTTTAGTATTGCTTCACATGCCCGTCGGACGGTGAGAAGAGAGCCCGATCATGTTTGTCACTTCGAGTGTGTCCACCGCGGACCGGGAGTGAGTGCCACCCAAAACCCGCCCTGCGGGCCAGCCGCCCATGAAGTTGGGTAACCCAGATCCTTAGGGGTCAGCCAAAGCCCGCTAAGACTTTAGAATTGATTGGGTTCCCCCTCGGACCCTTGCCATCATCCCCGGTCACCATCGGGAGATCATATGTGCCATGCGCGTGAGCCGCTAGTATAAGTTCGTTGTTCACACTTATATGCTTGCGGGTCTAAGTCCTAGGCTCATCATTTCATACTTAGTCATCCTTGGGCTGTGCCACATCACTACCATTATTTCTTCTTTGCACGCTTGCAAACTAATTTCCCACAGATGTGAAGCTTTTCTTGCTTCCGTGATGGTCACCGAGTCCAAGGAAATTCACATAGAAGAAATCCCTATTGTCAAAGATTTCCCCGATGTCTTCCCATCGGACTTACCTAGTTTACCACCTGAAAGGGAAGTAAACTTCTCCATTGAACTCATTCCAAGAGCTTCACTTGTCTCCATAGCTCCTTACAGGATGTCCCCCACAGAACTCAAGGAACTGAAGAGGCAACTTCAGGTGTAACGCCCTAGAATTTTCTAAGAATTTTTTAAATTTAAAATATAATTATTAAGCATTTAAATGAATTTTGTTTAATTAAATCCAATTATTTAAGCCCTACATTTGATCTAAGAGGATTAGGCCCATATAATAAACCCAATAGGCCCAAGAGATTGTTTTGGACTATTCGCCCATATTCTAGAAGCTAGGAGTAGGTGAAATCACGGAATTAAGGGATAATGACTCTTTAGGAAGATAAGTAAATGGATAATAATGGGGATAATATCAAAAGAGTTTGAATTATTTCAAATTCGGTGCCTGGAATGAAAAACGGTCTATCATGAGACCGCTAACGGGCAATAAACGGTCGTCCCAATGACCGCTACCCACTGCAGATTCCGTGAGTGAAAGAAAGTACATTAGAATGATTAGATTTTTGGCAATTACAACTCTAGAGACCAACGAATAAAGACTTGTAAGCATACTTAGGATTCTCAGAGATCGATCTAAAGTCTAATAAGGACTCTAAGTTTGTTCTAATCCTCAAAACCCTAGCCAACCCTATAAATAGATCCCAGATTTGACGTGTGCAACCCTTACTTTTGGCACGTGTGGAACTCAGGTAAGGAGGACTAATTAGAGGTAAGTTTCTTCTAGGAATTTGTTTATTATAGTTAGAACTAACTACCCTCTGAATTTTGTTCTAGGGGATCAAGTATACACGGAGTTTGAGGTTTCCAAAGTTGTTGATCCAACGCCAATAATTCAGGAAATAGTGCGACCGACCCAAGAAGATCAGGGAAATAGAAGCCCTAAACGAGGTATTTAGTAAAAGTGTTTTTACAACTTTTTGTTACCTTTCATATCTTCTATCTACCCTCAAAATTTCACGTCTATAGGTCAAGGGAATCAGGAGATAGAAGGACGTGAAGTTGCTGATTTAGTACAAGAACGGATAGAATTAGGGCTGACTTCCAGTCTGAAATTGACTATTTAGAAGGATTAATTGAGGTAGGTTATCTCATGAAAGGCTCAAATTTGAAGTCAGGAATACAAGCCCTCTGATTTCATTCGTTTTCATGCATTGTACTTTGAGAATTTCATATTTTACTTAGGACTATGCATCTAGTATATTCCTCATGCATGAACTAGCCCTAATGAAGTAAAAAGGAATTTTTGTTGTTAATCACATGAACCTATGCATATTGTTGGCCCATATTTGTTCTATCATGGTTATAAAAGTTAAAATATGTTGATTTCCAGGCATGATGTGTCTTAGATTAGCATTTTTTTTGTTATCATTTGAATTCGATTTTATACAGGAGAAAACGGTCTTCCTGTAGACCGCCAGGAAGTCTAGCGGTCGCCCGATAGACCGCTAGCCAATGTGAAACGGTCACCCATTAGACCGTTTTTGATATCTGATTTTGTAATATTGGTAACCCGAAGCATATTGCAGAATTAACCATAGTTATTATATAGTAAGCCTAGTTAACTAAGTTTTAAGCCTGATTTAAGTACTGGTTTCATATACTTAGTTATGTTTATTGTTCATCATGATGGATTTCATATTTTTATGCACCTTGGCATTATTTTAACTTATGTTAATTTGTGACCAAAATGATATACTTTTTAATAAACATATGTTTCAAATGATAGAGGATTTACGATTTGAACTCTGTTTTACATGATTCTATCTCTCTTCTAGCGTCATTTTCTTAAGTACAAGGCACATATCCCGATATGTTGTCATTAGTTACACTTTTGTACATTAGGAACACAATCTTGGACATGATGACCTCTCCTTTGGATATTCATTCTAATGGACTAGGAAATCTTGTTTCAAGGCCTCCATAAGACTCCACGAGCCTGGGATTCCCACTAGGACGCCGAGCTGGTTGTACCATTAAAACCTAATTGTCTAGAAGGCACTTATACCGATATTTTATATTCTGGACCTTAGCGGCCATTTGGTTGACCGTCTGACTCTGCTAGTGGCCCTGCACTTGACCGCTAATGGATCCTAAATGGCCATGCATTAGACCGCTAAGACTCCATATGTTCTATTATCAACTGTCTTATCACACGGTCTTGTACTAGACCGCCAGGATCAAGAAAAGGTCCAGTAAACGATCGCTAGCTTCCTGAGTTCGATTAACCCGGGGTTTGACTCAAGGGTTGATTTTCTTATGTTCCTAGATGGTCCAATTGATTATCTAGAACCTGTCACATTATTCCAAAGATACCTAAGTAATTTTGAGAGTAAAAGGAATGTACTGTTATGCTGTCGATTTATTTCCATGGCATAACATAGCTATTAAATGCATTTATTGAAATCTCTTATTCTCAATAGAAGCATTCCTATTTTTGGTTACCTTATCATGGAACTATAGTTGAAATTATACATTCTTGGCCATATTATTGTTATAAACGTGGAAGTAGCTTGATTTATACTTGAAGATGCAGTTCGAGCACTGATTGTGTTCAAGGGCTCTATGCTAGTCCCCTCGACTGATTGTCGAAAACATATTGTAAACCATGGGGTATGATGCTATTGGCGTCGCATTGCGCTGGGAGTACTTTCTCTATAAATAAGTAAAAAATCCACGAGAATTTACATAAATTCACGAAGTACTTGTTACTAAGTGAAGAGTACATTCTTGCTTGTTACATGACATTCTAGTGCATAGCCTTCTTGGTTATGAAAGGTACATTCTTGTTACATTCTTGAAACGGCCAAAATTACATTCTTGCTATATACTTGATCAAATCATGTTCTCATATTTCAAGTTTGATTGTATCTTGTTATTTTGGCTTTATTTGCATTGTTTCATCGTATCTACATGGTTTATCTTTTTTCTTTAGAGCTAAAATATTATTTACTTTAACATTACCTACATGTTGATACAAAGATACCTACTGGGCAAGTGTGCTCATACCCTATTTTCCAATCTTTTTCAGAAAATTCTAGTGGGACGGATTCATAATACTCAAGTGATGGATCCGAGAGCGATTGAAGGATAACGACTTGAGATAAGCCTTAGTTATCAATGTCTAGTTGAGTCATGTTGTAATTTTATTTTTCTTGAGTCTAGTGAAAAGAACTTATGTACTTTGAGAATTATTTTATGAAATAATAAAGTTGAAGGATTTTAGTGAAATATATTATGTAATTACTCATGTGATTGTCTTGTGCTCTGATTATATTACTTGCTCAAGACGTACTAGCCGACTGTTCACATTCCTGATTATTTTCACTGCATAATCTTGGGACGTGACATCAAGAGTCACTAGATAAGGGTTTCATTCGACCTAGCACATCCCCTTGGAGTGCGCCAGTTCTATTTGTCAAGAAGAAAGATCGATCCCTCAGGCTATGTATCGACTACCGGCAACTTAATCAACTCACCATCAAGAACAAATATCCGTTGCCGCATATCGATGAACTATTTGATCAACTTTCTGGGGCAGAATATTTTTCCAAGATCGACCTTCGGTCGGGCTACCATCAACTAAAGATCAAAGATGAAGACATCTATAAGTCTGCTTTCTGAAGCAGGTATGGGCATTATGAGTTCGTGGTAATGCTGTTCGGGTTAACAAATGCCCTTGCAGCATTTATGCAACTCATGAACAATATTTTTAGGCCATTTCTCGACCAATTTGTGGTCATATTTTTTGATGATATTCTCATTGAAGTCCCGCGATCAATCACACCCAAGAGGGGGGTGAATTGGGTGTTTACCAATTTTATGAAAACTTTTGGCCTTTTCAAAATATGTGATACAATGTTGATCAAGAGGTTCAAAACTGTTTGTTCACAAATTGGATTTATCAAACTGAATTGGATGATGATATAGATTATGCAAGATATACGAGGATAAATCCAGAATCGCAATTATACTAACACTCACGTAGACTGGAGGTAGAAGAAAAGGACCAAACCACATAATACAAAACATAATGCACATCAGTTTTTAAGGTGGTTTTGATGCAACAACGGCAATCCTACGTCCACCCCTCCCAAACTCGGTGAGACTTCACTCGGGGATAAATCCCCAAACGGAGATGACACTCCAAACACACACGTAGGACGACACCTGCCCACACACACGGGGATGCGGCCCAACACACACACACGGAGATGAGGTCTCCAACATGATCCAGCAAGCGGATCACCAACACAAACACCCACTGCCACAAGTGCAGCAATCCACACACACGAGACAGAACGGATCTAAAAGACCCCCCCCCCCCCACACACACACAAACACAGATCTAGGAAGATCCATGCACACACGAATCAAATACGACACACACACACACGATCACGGATCCAACAACGATCCACACGCACACACACAAGTTCTTGCAGTTTATGATGAACACAATTACAACATCCAAAACATAAAGACGATGAGGCTTAGTTTAGAAAACTCCTGATTTGGGTTACTTTTGAATGTATGATGCAGATCTTGCGTTGATTCCTTCTTTGCTTGAATGGTTTTGGATGGGTTGTGAAAACCTTGTTCTTTCTCCCTTTGGCAGTCTTCCCTTGATCTCTTGCTTGCTTACTTGCTTCTTCCCTTCTTCCTCCTTGGACGGTCTCCCCTTGATCTTCCTTGAATGCTTGCTTGCTTCTTCACTCCGTTGGAGGTTGCTAGCTTCAGATTTGGCTTCAAACACCTTGGAGATGGATGAAGATCTTGCTGCACGAGGTACTGTTCATGGAGCTACAGTACCCTCTCCTTCCTCCTTGGATAGCCTCCTCTTGATCTCACTTGAGGCCTTCTTGGATGGTTAGGGTTATTGACTCCAATGAGATGTTTTATAACCTTTGAATGGTCCATGGATAACCTCTAGACCAGATCCACAAATCCCTCCTAGATTGGGGGCAGTGGGATTAAAGAAATGGGTGAAAGATTCCTCTCCACGAGCTTGAAATCGAAGTCAACAAAAAGGGGCTCGGGGCTGGCGGTCGACCGGAAGGTATGGGGCGGTCGACCGGAACCTACTGCAGCCAGAACTTTTAGGCTCTGGCAAAACCGATCGACCGGCCCTATAGTGGCGGTCGACCGAAACCTGCAAAATCTCCATCTTTTCGGTTCTGGGAGAATCGGTCGACCGGACGGCTAGGGGCGGTCGATCGCTACCTGCAAAGATTAGAATTTTTAGGCTCTAGCAAATCTGGTCGACCGGCCAAGATGTGTTGGTCGACCGGAAGCACCTATACCTACAAAAGTGAAGTGTTAGCTCAAAGAAACATGTCCATAATTCAAGGGCTTCATGTCCATATCAAATCCATGCATTTTGGGATTGGATTCACTTGGTTTATGCATTTGAAACGTCTAAACCATTTGAGCATTTCTAAATTTTATTCCGGGGGCTCTGCCCCCAGAAACCCCCGCAAGGGGTGCTGCCCCCTTGACCCCCACGACCTGACTGGGCAGGTCGATCCCCGCGACTTGACCACACAGGTCGATCCGCGGGCGAGGGCGCACGATGGCCAGAAGGGTTTCATATTTGATATGCATGAATGAGGTGTATTAAGGAGAGGTATATGAGATACACATGACAAAATCGATGCTAAGACAATGTAAGAGTCTCACCAATGGTTCTTGACAGTAAATGACATATACCACCTGTTTTGGATTGTAAAGGAGTAGGGTGCTTATCCACACGTTTGGTTCACCAGGTGACTGCCATGAGTTTAATCCTGCAAGCAAGATAGTCAGGGTTAATACCATACTTGTTCACATTAAAGAGGTTATGAAACCTCTTGCCTCTTGTAAAACCAACATATGCAAACCAAGGATCAAGACCATGTAACCGTTCCCATTTGCCATCTAAACCATACATAGATAACAAGAGCATGAGCAATCAACCGCAAGTTTAGTTATCATGACTTAATCACACATTAAGTTTAGTTATCATTAAAACCATAACTTAACAATCACAACAATCATCAAAACCATAACTCAACAATCTCCCCTTTTTGATGATGACAAACTTAGTGATGATGACAAACTTAATGATGATACAATAGAATGGCACAGATATTCTTCTCCCCTTGTCACACATAATTATCAATTTTTCTCTCCCTTTGACATAATCAAAAAGCAGGATAATGCAGATCTTTCTCCCCCTATGACATGATCAACAATATCAACAAGGTGGAAGAAGTCAAATTAGGAAGAACAAGTTTATCTCCCTTTGAAACAGTAATAGCCCATCTTATCAAATCAGAAGAAGCAAGGGTAAATCATGGACGAACAAAGCAACATGATTCCAATCAGATGAGATCAATTGGTGATTAGTCTCACAAGTCAATATGATACCATCCAAAGTAAATTCAATCAAGCATGTATTGATACCAATTGAATGTAATGATGGGCCTCAAGGATATGAACCATAAGCATTCGAAATTTAGATCCCATGTCAGATTTTCACGACAAGCAAGAGCAGGAGGACATATCAAAAGGATTTTCTGATTTTCAAATTTTAAATTTTTATATTTTAGTTTGAAATGCATGAAATGCAACACATGCAAGTGATGCCATATGAGATGTACAAGCAAACAAATACGTATATGTACATGCAACACATCTCCCCCGTACGCATATAAGAGTGTATAAGTATAGGAAGGGTGCATGAGGGTCATGACAATCAGAATGCACATGTGTAGCACATGAAAGGTTGTGCAATCATATAGGAGAATCATGTAATTACTAATGCAGTCAATCAACTTTCTGAATACATATTAAATCAAATTTCTAGATGTGTAAGTGAGTAACATGAAAAATGATAGTTGTAATATAGATATTCAGATTTTCAGATTAACACAAGGAGACATTTTACAGACTGCACTTCAATTTTGAGAACAACGTATTGGAGGCTTCGCTCTACCACCGTGAGTTTTCGCCAACATTTTTCAACTCAACCAATATCACATGATAGTCAGAATTTTTCAAGAGTGATCCGGTTCAAATAATTCCTTTTTACGCGAGTAGACGCATGGAGCTCATGCCAGAATCCCCGGTTACTCAGAATACTGAACCATTTCACCTCACTTGAGCAGAGGTACTTTAGTCAACACTTTTCAGAAATAAACCACATCACGTCTCAGGTGACATGTGCCTAATTTACTCAGTGAGACTAACATTACTCTGCCTTTCATTTTCATTTCCGATTTTTCAACAAAGATAGGTAGGCAGCTTTTTCCTCAACTGTCTCTTCAACATACATGCAGCAAGTTTAACATCTCGAGAGTGTTGAAAAGAAATTCATATATCCTTATCTGTAACACTCATTTTCACATTTTGTGCATGAAGTGTGCGAGTTTGATTCAGCATGTATACTGAAAATATCATGAATACATAACAGTGCAACTCCACCTAAATAGATGCACTTATGAAATAAGAACTCCCCTAGAGTGTACGACATGAAACACTCCAATAATGACTCAAATGCAGCATTATTTATCAAGAAGACATAAGGTCATAGAAGTTTCAAGGATGGGGGTGAATAACATATAATAGCAAGCAAGCACACATTGGGAGTTTATGCAAATGCACTATGACATGCATGCGAGCAATGTGATGTCAATTTGATACCAATGGAATGGATAATTTGATATCAATTGAATGGATGCCAACTGAATGAACTAAGTGCGACTAATACATGAGTTCTAATGCAATGCAAAATTTAACATGGGTGCGAAGTGTGAGTTTTTAGTTTTTTTATTTGAGTGAACTAAATGCACCTAATGCATTGGATTCTGATGTATGCAACCTATAACTGTATGAGAATGGAAGATAGGATGCAAAAGTAAGATGAGAGCTTTGATTTTCATGCCAGTTTGACAAATTCTCATTGAAATCATCCACATTCTGATTTTCATGCCAGTTTGACAACATTTTTCATGACATGGCCTTTATGAAGAAGGGTGCTTAAATGATCAAAATTAAGTAATGCAACCTAATTTGCAGAATTGTTCAATAATAGATTTTCAAAGGTCATTCACAAGTGTTGAAATGAGAATTCATCCAAAAATCAAATATTTGAATTATTTGATCAAAAATATATTTTCAATTTAAAGAACTCAGCTCAAGGATTCATTCATAACCCCACCAATCACAATTTTCAGGATCTGGTGTAAGGCGGAAATTTTAGTCCGAAGACCCAACTCAACGCATAGGGAATGCTTCCAAGTGGATATAATCCACTCTTCCACTAATGTAATTTAATATACCAGATATGCAGTTCAATTAAGGTGTGATCATGCAATTCAAGTTAAGAGATATTCATTAGCCAAACACTTCACACACATTTTTCAAGATCTTCAATTTGATTCAACCAATTCATCACATCATACTGGGGCAACAACATGTCAAGTTTTCAGAATATATACCTGAGTTCAGCAGACCTGTTGAGAGGTGCATTCCATAATCTCCCACATGCAAATGTCAAGATTCATCAACAATGTTTATGCATGAAAATGGATATGCATTCTAGTAACAAAACCAATTTTTTTTATCTTCATTCTTGGAAATATGGTTAAGACAAATATGAGTTTTTTCAAACAGAGCTCAGAAGTTAATTTTCAATACTTGTGCCTTGAGCATCCGTCATCTATTCAGGTCATTCCCACCTATTGAACCCCATCTCAATCAAGAAAATGCGAGCCTTTCATACCATGCCACTGGGTACTCGCTTTAGTTCGTACAGAACTTTCACCACCTTATGGTCGATCTGGAGGTTGTTCTACACAAAGTAGCCCATCTTCTTGTAGCCAACTCTGAGAGGGTTCTCAATCATTTTCATCCTTGCAAGGTATTCTTCTAGTTGATTCAATCTTGGTCATGACTGGCCCTCATCATTTAGATTTTGGGAGTATAATCTACATCCAGGAGTAAACAGATTGATTATATCAATTTCGATTCAAATTTATTAACAATGACATGACAAATTCAATTAACAATTGACATTTCCTAGATAGCTCTAGATGCAATGCATGACTCATGTGTGAATCTAAGCATTAAGTTCATATGACGAATGTGGTTTGCTCCCCCTTAGTGTGTGCATGAAAGCAAGTTGTTCATTAACATTCTAATGCCATGTGTAGCCTGTACTAATTGACTCATAGTACCCGGGCGGAGAACTTAGATCCGAAGATCTCTCACGCGTTAGTTGATAATTTGTCAGACAGGCGAAACCTGCCCTTCCACATGTCACTATTTGATATACTTATAGTCAAGGGGGTGAAGGTAGGGGGATTGCTATGCATTATCACATGAATTCACAACATTCAACTTATGCATGACAGAGTATGAAAGTGTATGCAAACTTAATATATGTAGTGAAAACATGATCTGAAGAATCTTTAAGCTCTCCCACAATAAGATGCTATATGACAAGTGATATACACACAGATATGCAAACAACTATGGATGGAATGCATGTACAGACATGTGCATTATCACAAGACTATTCAGCACAATATGAATCAAACCATGACACAATTACTGAAGAAAGTGAGAGGGATATCACCTGAGTGTTCAGATTTCATTTTTATTTTTCTTTTAACTTTGCTTGAGTCACTTGACTCGTGTGCCTTACCTTCTTGATGAGAACAGATTTCATACTTTACACTCCCATGGCACACCTGCAAAACAGATTTCTCATTTGACATACTTAGGTACCCAAATCCTTTTGGGTCCTTGTGGGTTAGCAGCAACTTTGGCATGCAATTTCAATTTTTAACAACATTCAAGTCATTATTTTTCATGAGAAAATAATCATGCTTAATATTCCCAGATTTACAAAGTGATGGGGGGAAGCACGTGGCATCACATTTTTCCTTCTCATTGGTTCTACTGATTTGTGTGTGTGAGCATGATGTGTTGAGTGAGAGTTCTTTCTCTTCAATAATAACCAGCAATGTGAAGTTGTATGACCCTTTTACCATAGTGGTTGCAATGCATGGAAGATTTTGTGGTGAAAACTCTCTTTGCATTTTTTAAAACAGCTTGGTTTCTACATGCTCTCAAATCATCATTCTTCAAAAAACAATCATGCATGGCATGTCCAGATTTACCACAGTAAAAATATGAGAGTTTCTTTCTAGGTGGTTGTGTGTGTGTGGCAGAAATATGTTTAACATGCATGGGTGTGCTAGCAGCATTTTTAGGTTTTTGATGCAAGTTGATTTTCTTTGTGGATGCATGTGTGTGTGCAACATGATTTTTCTTTTTCAGATTTTCATTTGATCTTTTTATTGTCTGTGAAGAAGATTGATTTGGGGACCCATTTAATGTGCTGGCAATGCTTGAATTATGCACAAAAGATGTATAAACTTTATTTTCAAACTTCTTTTTGTTCACAGGATTAAACCCCAGCCCTTCTCTTTGAAAGTTCACTTTCACCCCCAACAATTTGTCTAAATTTTCTTGACCATTCACAAATCTAGACAGTGAAGCATTCAAATCAAGGATTTCAGATTCAAGAGATGCAACATGCAATTCACAGGAAACCATCTTCTTTTCACACGAATTGACTTGTTCATGTAGAGTAGCATTGATGTTTTATGACTTTCTATTTCTTGCAACAAAGCATGCACTTTTTCAGATTCATCAATATTCACAGATTTTCCTTTTTCAAAAAAGCAGTAATCTTTCAGAAATGGCTTTATTCAATTCCTTCAGTTTCTCATTTTCTTTTTTAAGTTTCTTATCATTGACAAATTCAGTCTGACCATTGTCCATTGAACTTATTCTCTCTCTCAACTCTTTATTTTCATTTCTCAAGGAACAAATTTGATCTTTATGAATTTCAATGTCAAACACATGACCATCAATTAATTCCTTTAAGTGTGAGCATTCTTTGCATGAGGAATTACAGTTATTTTGTTCAACATCCTTTTTAATTTTTTTTTTCGATCTTAACTTCTTGTATTTTTCAGCAAGCTCATCATATGCATTCAATAAATCTTCATAGCTAAATTCATCTTCATTATCAAATCAGAATTTACCTTTGAGCTTGATCCACTTGGCTATTCACTCCCTTGTTCACTCGTGCCTACCACAAGATAGCTGTCTTCATGCTCTTCCTTGAAGTCTGTTAATCCATCCAATATTTCCTTTGCGGAGCTGCAACGAGAAATAAAAGGGAAATGATTAGAATCAACTGCAGCAATAAGTAATTTTAGAGTCAAATAATTTTGATCATGTTTAAGTTTTTGATTTGCAGTCCAGACATTTTTGTCTTTAGGCAATTCATAAGGACCATGTGAAATAAGCTTCCATAGCTTAGGGTCGTATGAATTGACTAGACTACACATCCTTCCTAACCACAAATCGAAATTGCAACCATCAAACACGGGTGGAGAGTTTAAGGTGTACATCATTAGTCATTGATCTGGATCACTCTAGATCGTTAGATCTATGAAATTAGAGCCTTGGCTCTGATACCAATGAAGTCCCACTATCAATGACACCCAAGAGGGGGGGTGAATTGGGTGTTTACCAATTTTACGAAAACTTTTGGCCTTTTCAAAATATGTGATACAATGTTGATCAAGAGGTTCAAAACTATTTATTCACAAATTGGATTTATCAAACTGAATTGGATGATGATATAGATTATGCAAGATATACGAGGATAAATCCAGAATCGTAATTATACTAACACTCACGTAGAATAGAGTAGAAGAAAAGGACCAAACCACATAATACAAAACACAATGCACAGTGTTTTTAAGGTGGTTCGGATGCAACGACGGCAATCCTACGTCCACCCCTCACTAAACTCGGTGAGGCTTCACTCGGGGATAAATCTCCAAACGGAGACGACGCTCCAAACACACACGCAGGACGACACCTGCCCACACACACGGGGATGCTCCCCAACACACACACACACACGGAGACGAGGTCTCCAACACGATCCAACAAGCGGATCACCAACACGAACACCCGCTGCCACAAGTGCAGCAATCCACAGACACGAGACATAACGGATCTAAAAGACCCCCACACACACAAACGCAGATCTAGGAAGATCCACGCACACACACGAATCAAATACGACACACACACACACGATCATAGATCCAACAACGATCCACACACACACAAGTTCTTGCAGTTTATGATAAACATAATTACAACATCCAAAACATAAAGACGA
This sequence comes from Amorphophallus konjac, assembly GCA_022559845.1. NCBI lineage: Eukaryota > Viridiplantae > Streptophyta > Magnoliopsida > Alismatales > Araceae > Amorphophallus > Amorphophallus konjac. Next base: position 292,766,157 of record CM040126.1, on the reverse strand, counting down.
TGAGGCTTAGTTTAGAAAACTCTTGATTTGGGTTCCTTTTGAGTGTATGATGCAGATCTTGCGTTGATTCCTTCTTTGCTTGAATGGCTTTGGATGGGTTGTGAAAACCTTGTTCTTTCTCCCTTTGGCAGTCTTCCCTTGATCTCTTGCTTGCTTACTTGCTTCTTCCCTTCTTCCTCCCTCGACGGTCTCCCCTTGATCTTCCTTGAATGCTTGCTTGCTTCTTCACTCCCTTGGAGGTTGCTAGCTTCAGATTTGGCTTCAAACACATTGGAGATGGATGAAGATCTTGCTGCACGAGGTACTGTTCACGGAGCTACAGTACCCTCTCCTTCCTCCTTGGATAGCCTCCTCTTGATCTCACTTGAGGCCCTCTTGGATGGTTAGGGTTATTGGCTCCAATGAGATACTTTATAACCTTTGAATGGTCCATGGATAACCTCCAGACCAGATCCACAAATCCCTCCTAGATTGGGGGCAGTGGGATTAAAGAAATGGGTGAAAGATTCCTCTCCACGAGCTTGAAATCGAAGTCAACAAAAGGGGGCTCGGGGCTGGCGGTCGACCGGAAGGTATGGGGCGGTCGACCGGAACCTACTGCAGCCAGAACTTTTAGGCTCTAGCAAAACCGATCGATCGGCCCTATAGTGTCGGTCGACCGAAACCTGCAAAATCTCCATCTGTTCGGTTCTGGGAGAACCGGTCGACCGGAAGGCTAGGGGCGGTCGACCGCTACCTGCAAAGATTAGAATTTTTAGGCTCTGGCAAATCTGGTCGACCGGCCAAGATGTGTTGGTTGACCGGAAATACCTATACCTGTAAAAGTGAAGTGTTAGCTCAAAGAAACATGTCCATAATTCAAGGGCTTCATGTCCATATCAAATCCATGTATTTTGGGATTATATTCACTTGGTTTATGCATTTGAAACGTCTAAACCATTTGAGCATTTCTAAATTTTGTTCCGGGGGCTCCGCCCCCAGAAACCACTGCAAGGGGTGTTGCCCCCTTGACCCCCGCCACCTGACTGGGCAGGTCGATCCCCGCGACCTGACTGTGCAGGTCGATCCGCGGGTGAGGGCGCACGATGGCCAAAAGGGTTTCATGTTTGATATGCATGAATGAGGTGTATTAAGGAGAGGTATATGAGATACACATGGTGAGATCGATGCCAAGACAAGGTAAGAGTCTCACCAATGGTTCTTGACAGTAAATGACATATACCACCTGTTTTGGATTGTAAAGGAGTAGGGTGCTTATCCACACGTTTGGTTCACCAGGTGACTGTCATGTATTTAATCCTGCAAGCAAGATAGTCAAGGTTAATACCATACTTGTTCACATTAAAGAGGTTATGAAACCTCTTGCCTCTTGTAAAACCAACATATGCAAACCAAGGATCAAGACCATGTAACCGTTCCCATTTACCATCTCAACCATACATAGATAACAAGAGCATTTGCAATCAACCACAAGTTTAGTTATCATCACTTAATCACACATTAAGTTTAGTTATCATCAAAACCATAACTTAACAATCACAACAATCATCAAAACCATAACTCAACACTCATCTATTCCAAAATAAAGGAAGAACATGAAGAACATTTAAAAATACTCTGCAAACTCTAAGAGAGCATCAACTCTATGCAAAGCTAAGCAAGTGCGAGTTCTGGCTAAAGAAGGTATCTTTCCTTGGCCATATTATCTCAAAGGAAGGTATCGCTGTGGATCCTTCAAAGGTAGAAGCTATCAGGAATTGGAGCCGACCAACGGCCGTAACCGAAGTTAGGTGTTTTATCGGTTTGGCTGGTTACCATCGGTGGTTCATTAAGGATTTCTCAAAATCACCGTTTCGTTAACTAGGCTCACAAGAAAGGAAAATCCCTTCATATGGTCAAAAGACTGCTAGGAGAGTTTCTTAATTCTTAAAGAACATCTCACCACTGCTCCTGTCTTGGCACTACCTGTTGAAGGGGGTGGATTTGAAGTCTACACGGATGCATTTGGCATTGGCCTCGGGTGCGTCCTTAGGAAACATGGCAAGGTAATCTGTTATGCTTCGAGACAATTGAAACGTCATGAATAAAACTACCTTGTCCATGATCTAGATTTGGCTGCTGTTATTTTCGCCTTAAAGAAT